>CM053786.1:837569237-838074237 GCA_028749045.1 Cupressus sempervirens | reverse complement strand
TAAGAAAAATGTTCCTCCACTAGTGCTCTTTCTATCATCAATATTTCCATCCCAATCAACATTAGTGTAGTATTCCAATTCAAATTTCTCATTTTTCTTATATAGTATAGACCATAGTCTTTTGTTCCTTTTAGATATCACATTATTCTCTTAACAACCATCAATTGATTCTCCTTGGGATTAGTAGAGAATATTGCAACTATCTCAATATATAATGCAATATTAGGTCTACTATGTACTACATATTTCAATTTCCAATCATAGACTTGTATAATGTTTGATTCACCTCAGTTGAATCATCATTCTTTGACAATTTATGTCCTATCATCATAGGTGTGCTTATTGGCTTGGAATATTTCAATCCAAAAGTTTTTAGTATCTCCTTTACATACATTGACTGAGTGATGTATATACCATATCTCATTCGATGTACTTGTAAACCCATAAAGAACTTGATCTCTCCAAACATTGACATCTCAAATTCTTTCTTCATTTCATTTACAAAAGCCTTACATAAAGTATCTTGACCTCCAAAAATGATATCATCAACAATAATTTCATAGTAAAATACCTTTTCCTTTCTCTATCTTCAAGTACATATTGCTGTTATGATCAGTCTTCTCAAATCCAATCTTCACAAGATAATTATGAAGCCTTTCATACCATGCTCTTGGTGCTTTCTTCAAACCATATAATGCTTTGTGTAGTCTATAAAACATGTTTTTGTTGTTAGCATCAAAAAATCCTTTTGATTGTTCTATATAAACCTCTTCCTCCAATATACCACTCAAAAATGTAGATTTAACATCCATTTGATACACTTTTAAACCTTTGTATATAGAGTAAGAAAAAAGAGTTCTTACTCCTTCCAATATTGCAACATGAGTGAATGCTTCTCCATAGTCTATTCCATCTTCTTGTGCACATCCTTTACAAACTAATATTTTCTTATTCCTTGTGACTTCACCATTTTCATCTAACTTATTTCTGTACACCCACTTGGAGCCAATCACATTTTCATCTTGTGGTCTAGGAACTAAAGTCCATGTCTTATTTTTCTTAATTTGTTCTATCTCTTCTTTCATGGCCATAAGATGAAAATGTGATTGGGACCAAGTGGGTGTACATAAATAAGTTAGATGAAAATTGTGAAGTCACAAGGAATAAGAAAAGATTAGATTTTAAAGGATATGCACAAGAAGAAGGGATAGACTATGGAGAAACTTTCGCTCATGTTGCAATATTGGAAGGAGTAAGAACTATGTTTTCTTACTCTACATACAAAGGTTTTAAAGGGTATCAAATGGATGTCCACATCCTCTAAGGCATCTTTCACTATTTTAGGTTCATGCATGCTAAGAAAAAATGTATCATTTCTCAACTTGTTCCTTGCCATTGGTCTAGCATCTTTATCTCCAATGATTTGTGCTATAGGGTGATGTCTTTTGACATATTTTGACAGTTGGTTCTGCTCTATTTTTCTCATTTGGTCTCTCAACTTCTAAATCACTGTGTATATCTCTATCAAGTAGTTCAAAATCTCTTTTATGTACACTAATCTTAGAATTATAATGTGCCAAAATTCCTTCTATAACTCAACACCTAAATGTAGCTCGATTCCTAAATTCAACTCAAAATTCATCGTATGTGACTCAGCAGTCACTAAAACTTGATGTTGATTTACAACTTGATTTACAACTTGATTTACAAGATTTTATTTGTAGGAATACCTTCATAAAAATATACAAATGATTTGTATTCTTCTAGTTCCTTCATAGGTTTAGCCTCATGTACTTCTATATATTTATTAAATTCCACATTTGCACTTTCCACAACTTTGTTAGTGTTAGTATTTAAACACTTATATGCTTTACTTCTTGTGGAATTGCCAAGGAATATACCTTCTTCACTTTTAGCATCTAATTTAGCATTTCTTAAATCCTAGCTGAGTTGGAAGGGATGACCATTAATATCAGCATAAGGACAGTTGAGCAGCTTTTAGAGACACCATTCATCTTTAGGATTCTTTCTACACATAGGGAAAGCATCTCACATGTACCTCTACCATTGTTTATTCCAAAGGGGAGGAACATTATTCAATGGTCATGGATCAGTTTCTACATTGGAAGTAGCTATCGCTAATCAACATTCAACATTTGGGGGGGGGGGGGGGGGGACTTCCTTGTCTCCTCCTTCTCTTTTGTGGGAGGACTTTTTCCTCTTATGGGGTTTTGTCCTTCTCATACTTCTCCTATTGTATATACTTGATGTATGACATAATAGGGGGGTCTTGATTACTCCATCCATCCATGCATATTGTCTTTTCATCTCTTTTCTGGAGAGGGTTTTTCCCATGAGGTTTTCCCTCTTTCTCTGGTTTATGAGAGATTGCATTGCATTAGGTACATGGGTACCTAGCATGGCCTAGAAGCCTAGACCCATTTTGCATTTTCATCCTAGATTTCATAAGCTTAAGTGCATTAACCTAAGTTGTGCTTAAGGGGGAGTATTGGTGCAAATAAGTATTTACTTATTACACTTTACTTAAGTTTACTTAGGTCAATACCATTATTTTTATTATTTCTTAGGTTGACACCTAGGAGTTTGTGTACTTTTATGAGTTGTCATATTGACAACATAGAAGTAAGCAACTCTAATTTAGCACATGGTGTCTACAACACTATAGTTTGTATAATTAACTAAGTTGTTATGTAGACAACATAGTCATTCACACTCCTATTTTAGCACATAGTGTCTACAACATAATTTTACATGCTACACCTTTGTAGGCTTATCCTCTCATCATCGCACTTACTCCTGTTCTTAATGGAGGATAACCCACACTTGGTGGACATGTACTTGGTTGTAAGACTGATCAATATGTTGATTCCTAGGAATTCTAGAAGCATTCCAAAGGCCTTTATATACAAGCACTCCTAGTGCGTATGTACAGGACAAAACATTGAATTGAATATCATATCGTTATTCTAATTATACTCTTTTGGTCTACTATTTTGCTTGTGCTTGAGTTCCTTGATCTTGGGTGATTTTTCCCTAAGGCAAATTCTTACATTGTATCATAGCTATACCAAATTCTTACAAAGGGGATGCTCAAGTATATATAGATTTGATAGAATGATTATTCATATTTCCATATTACATGTATTGTGGTTCACACCCACCATTGTTATGTCCAATTAATATTATTTCGATCATTATCATTATGTGTAGCATTTTATTTCATATATATTTTTTGGGAATTGTATGTTTGCATTGCCTTATTTTCTCTATAGTACCCATGCTTACATTTCAACTACCACCTTTATTTATAACTCAGTATTTTGGTGACACTATCAAGTTACTTCCTACCATAATGAGCCGAGTTGATGAAAGGCACATCTTCAGCATTATTGTTTTATATTACTTTACTGACGTAGGATCTCCTAAATGCATATGTTATATGTTGTATCTAATCACATTTGATATGTTTGTATTTGATGTACTTTATTCCCTTTTCATTATCTTGATAAACTTCTGATAGATGGGCCTTTGCGGATTATATTTTCAAGATGAAGGTAGATATGCTTTGGTCATATGGGGTGATTTCCTTGATAGTTTTATTGATATTAAATATTACCCCCATGCATCTTTCAATAGATGTGATGCTTGACGGGTCCTACCAATGACCTCTAGGTGATAGTAATCATTAATCCTTTGCATTAATTTTTTTGATAAACTTTAGTTTTAGTTAAGTGTATAGTATTTAACTATTAGTTTTAGTTCAATATTAATATTGATTGTGTATTAAATGATGGCTAGTTATACTATAGGTGTATATTATTATTTGATATTTATATACTAATATAATTGACATTTTAGTCAATTTATAGTTATGATATTCATGATCAATATTTCTCTTTATGAGTGGGGCTACTATAGAATACATCATACACTAGATCAAATCATTGGAAATAAATATTTAGGAGTGATTAAAAGAAGAAGATTGAAGAATGATACATGCTTATTATGTGAGTTTGAGTCTAAATTTGTCAAAGATGCTTTGGATAATGAAGATTGGATCAAAGAAATGATTGAAGATATTGAATAGATTGAGAAGAACAGGACTTGGACATTGGTTCATAGACCAAATGATTAGAATGTGATTGGAACTAAGTGGGTTTTCAAAAATAAGATGAATGAGAAAGGTGAACTCACAAGGAATAAGGAAAGACCAAATTTTAAGGGATATGCCCAAGAGGAAGGAATTGAATATGGTGAAGCTTTGACCCCAATTGCAAGGTTGGAAGGAGTGAGAAATTTGCTTGCATATGCTACTTACAAAGGATTCAAAGTGTAACAATTGGATGTAAAATCTACAGTTATCAATAAAATTTTGAATGAGGAAGTCTACATTGAACACCCTAATAGATTTGTTGATCCAAACAAAATAAATATGGTATGTAAGCTATAAATAAGCTTTATATGGTTTAAAACAAGCCCCTAGAGCATGGTATGAAAGGCTTCACAATTATTTGGTGAAAATTGGTTTTACAAGAACTAATGACAATAGAAATATGTATCTGAAAAGTAAATTTGAAAACAAGATATTGCTAGCCAAAATTTTGTTGATGATATCACATTTGGAGGAAAAGATTCATTGAGCAAGTCTTTTGCTGATGAAATGAAAAAGGATTTTGAAATGTCAATGTTTGGAGAGATTAAATTATTTTTGGATTGCAAGTGTATCAAATGAATAAAGGTATTTTCATCACTCAATGTAAATACATCAAATAAATTTTGAATAATTTTGGTATGGAAGACTCAAGACCAGTTGGAACACCTATGGTGAGTAGACATAAGTTTTCAAAGAATGATGATTCTACTGAGGTGACTCAAACATTGTATAGGTCAATGATTGGAAAAATATAATATGTTATACATAGAAAACCTAATATTGCATTAGCAGTTGGAATTGTTGCTAGATTCTCTATAATTCCTAGAGAAAATCATATGACGGTAGTAAAGAGGATACTAAGATACATGAAAGGAACACAAGACTATGGTTTATGGTACAAGAGCGATGCCACCTTTGAATTAAAGGTTTATATAGATGTTGATTGTGAAAGAAATGTTGATGATAGGAAAAGCACAAGTGGAGGACCTTTCTTTTTAGGAAGAAGATTGATTTCATGGACAAGAAAGAAGAAAATTTGTATTTTACAATCTATAGAAGAGGCTGAATATGTTGTTGCAACATTGAATTGTTCTAATATTATATGGATCAAGCAATTGTTGAAAGGAATGAAGGAAGAAATAACTCAACCTATTGTGATATATTGTAGTAACACAAGTGCTATAAACATATCAAAGAATCCTATGATGTAGACAAAGACCAAATATCTTGAGATCAAGTATCATTACTTGAGAGAGCTAGTACATGACAAAGAAGTGAGATTAGAATATGTGAACAAAAAGGAACAATTTTCTGAAATAATCACTAAGGCACTACCTAAGGATGATTTTAAGTATCTAAGACATAAGTTAGGGGTCATTCATCTACCTAAAGCAAACTAAGTAGAGACATTGCATTTTTTCAATTGTTATGAGTAGAATGTCTTATAGATTGATGTAGGAGGTGACACTTTAGGAGCTTCCTAAATGTATGAAAAGTGTAAGAATCTACCTTAGGGAAAAATTCACCTAGGACCAAGGAACTCAAACACAAGCACAAATTAGACCTAAGTATGATTAGAATAACTATATAGTATTCAATACAATGTACAAGTACACTAAGAGTGCCTGAATATAAAGGCCTCTAAGATACATCTAGAATGCCTCAGAATCAACATTATGATAAGTCATACAACCAGGCACATGTCCACAAGATATGGGTTATCCTCCATTAAGCATAGAAGTAAGTATGATGATGAGAGGATAAGCCTACAATGGTGTGACACACAAATAAGTGTTGTAGACAACATGTGCTAAATTAGGAGTGTGAATAATTTTTTTGTCTACAAGAAAACTCAGTGAATGATGCAAACTCCTATGTTGTAGACACCATGTGCACAATTAGAGTTGCATACTTCTATGTTGTCTACATGACAACTCAAAAAGGTGAAAAAAATCCTAAGTGTCTCATAAAAGGAAATAATAAAATAATGCAAAATAATAAAATAATCTACTAACCTAAGTAAACTTAAGTAAAGTGTAAATAGTAAATACCTATTTACACCGACACCCCCCCTTAAGTGCAACTTAGGGGAGTGCACTTAAGCTCAATAATGCTTTATGGGTCCTAGCTACTAGGCCATGTTAGGTACCCATGTAAAAAAGCAATGCTATAGAATGATGTAATGTAATCTCTCATAAAGTAGAGAAAGAGGGAAAACCATATGGGAAAAACCATCCTTGAAAAAGAGAGATGAGTACAATAAGGAAGATGAGAGAGAAGAAGACATCAGAAGAGGGAAAAACCCCCCCTAGAAGAAGAAGAAGAAATAAGTCAAGCGACTCCCCTTTTTGCAACATCCTGCACCCCCAAGAGATCTCACAAATGAATATACTTGACCTCGGTGAATGGTTTGGCAAAGATATCAATAACCTACTCTACTGTAGGATAGTATTGTAGTGCAATGATCTACTCATGTATAAGCTCTCTAATGTAGTGCATATGAAACTCAATGTGCTTCATCTGCTGATGCTGAACTGGATGCTTAGAGATTTCAATGGCACTCTAATTGTCATAATGAATAACTATAGGCTTAGGTAGATCAAATCCAAACTCCTCCAGGATGTTTTGTAACCAAAGAGCCTCTATAGCTACATTGACAGCTCCTTTATACTCAGCCTCTATGGAAGAAAGAGAAACATTGTTTTGCTTCTTACTCTTGCAACAAATAGGGCTATAGCCAAGGTGAAATATGTACCCTGAAGTAGACTTACAAGAATCTAAGTCTCCTGCATAGTCTGAGTCTGTGTATCAAACTAGCTAAAGCATTGTGCCTACTACATAATGTATCGCATGTGTATGTGTACCCTTGATGTAGTGCAAAATGTGCGTGGTAGCCTTCCAATAAAGATCATGAGGTTCTTGCATAAAGTGTGAAACCATGCAAACTGCAAAAGTAATATTAGGGCATGTATGTATCAAGTAGATAAGACTCCCAACTAACTATCTATTTAATGTAGCATCAACAAGTGGAGTGGTACACTTAGCTTCTAGCTTGACACTTGATAGGGAGGGAGTAGGAGTAGGCTTGTAGTCACTCATGTGAAATCAAGAAAGTAAGCCAAGAGCATACTTGGGTTGGGAAAGTGTAATCCTTGCTAAAGACTATGTGATCTTAATACCAAGGAAGTAATGTAGCAAACCCAAGTCTATCATGGAATATCTATCCTGTAGAGAGGTCTTAACCCCTAGAAATGATGGATGAAGTGCTCCCTATAATGATCAAGTCATCTACATAAAGCACTAGGATCAAGTGTGAGTCATCCTTCTAAAGAATGAAAACATTCAAATCAGAGTGACATTTGGTGAACCCTTCTAAGAGGAGGAAGGAATCCATTTTGGCATACTAGGCCCATGGAGCCTACTTTAGACCATAAATAGACTTATTCAATCTGCAAACCATAGTAGAATTCTGTATGAACCCCTATGGATTCTCCATATAAATTTCCTCATGAAGGTCACCATTAGAAAATGTACTCTTAACATCCATCTAGTGTACAACCCAACCTTGAGCTACAACAATTGCTAGTGTCAAGCGAATGGAGTTCATCTTGGCAATTGGTGCAAAAGTCTCTATATAGTCAATACCTAGAACTTGTGAGAAACCTTTGGCAACTAGCCTAGCCTTATTTTATCAATGCTTCCATCCATTGCAAATTTGGTTCGATAGATCCACTTACATCAAACCACCTTTCTTCCCTTACGAAGGGGAACTAAGTCCCATGTGTTATTTTTCATCAAGGAATTATATTCTTCCTCCATAGCCTTGTCCTATTCTAGAATCCCTGATGCTTCCTTAAAAGACTATGGATCTAAAGAAATGGCTATATATGCATGTGGAAATGACTTGTGTTGTGACCTAGTCCTCTAAGTGTCTAAAGGCTTTCCCACTAGTGAACTTGCTGCATCAATAGTTTGTTGTGCCCAATGAGGTTTAGCAGAAGAAGAAGAAGGAATTACCTTAATTATTCGTTGACCCTGAGAAGGTGGTGTCCTATGAGTCAAAGTTGGAGGAATCTCATCTTTTAAGTCACTGTCATCACTATGATCACTATCCATGAAGGAGGAAGAAGGAGGAGTTGAAGAAGCCAAGCTTGGATAGGTCTTTTCAAAGTGAACACTCCTCTCATAAAAAAATTCATGAGTCTCTAGATCCATTAGTTTGTATGCCTTGAGATGATCAGGATATCCAACAAATATGCATGGTTTTCTTTATGGTTCTAATGCCTTTCACTTTTGTGGAGGTATCCTTGTGCATGCTGGACAACCAAAATTTTTGAAGCGTTTGACATTTGGTTTCCTACCACACCAAGCCTCAAAAGGTGTTATTCCATCTAAGGCCTTATGTGGGCTTCTATTTTGGATGTAGTTGGCACAACACGTAGCTTCAACCCAAAACACTTGATCAAGAGACTTGTGTTGAATCATGCAAGTAGTCATTTCCTTAAGGGTTCTATTCTTTCTTTTAGCTACACCATTATACTGTGGCATGTATGCAACTAAATGTTGAAGATCTATCTCCTCATGTGTACAAAAGTCTATAAGTCTAGAGTTAACATATTCCCTTCCATTGTCTATTCTTAGGATCTTGATGGCTTTCCCTAATTTTTTCTCAACTTGAGCTTTTAAGGTGATAAAGTTATCAAATACTTCACTCTTATGAAATAGGAAAAAGACCCAAGTGTACCTTAAAAAGTCATCAATAAATGTGAGAACATAGCAGGCCTTACCAAAATATGGTATTGGAAATGGACTAGCTACATCACTATGAACCAATTCTAGAACAACAGTTTCCTTCCAAGACTTCCACTTGTCACATTTCTCTTTAGGATGTTTACCTTCTTCACAACCTAGACATACACCCTCTAAAAACTTGATTTGAGGTAGACCAATGACCATTTCCTTGCTATTGAGTTGCTAAAGGTAGTGATAATTAAGGTGTCCAAATGTCTCATGCCATAGTTTACTTTATGTGTTTGAATGAGTCAAGGCAAGAGACATGGACTTAGGCACAAAATGTGAGAAAGAATAAATTCTAATCTCATGGTTTTCCTATCCAAAAACCACCATTAAATCATCTTTGAGATTTTTCACCACTATTGTGTCGAGGAAGAACTCTACTTTTTTGCCACATCCATAGTGAGTAATTTGATAGATGGAGAGAATGTTGGTACTAAGGTTAGGAACATGTAGTACATCCTTGAAGATGCCATTTTCAAACTCAACATTTCCTTTACCTTCTATTTCAACTTGAGTATCATTTTTCCACATAGATGTAAGGTACATTTGATAATTTCAATGAGGAAAATCGCTCCCTTGAAGCACCCATATGATGTGTTTCTCTTGAATCAAGAACCCATTCCTCCATATTTTTTGTATTTGCAACTAAAGCTTGTCCCTTATCCTTTGAAGTGAATGAAGATCCCTTATCCTTGTATGCATTTGGTATATCAATTTTTGTGTTTCCTCATAATGTTGACCAATTCATCAATTTTCTTATCCTTGCACTCATGTTCATCATGACCATTCCTCTTACAATAGGAACAAGTTTTCTTCTCTTTCTTGTTGGAATTTTTCCCCTTTTGATTATTTTTGGAAGAAGACTTTCCTTGTTGTGAAGAAGACCGTTGAGTGGAAGAAGATTAATTTGAGGAAGATTGTTGTTTTGAGGAGGACTGTTGTGTGTCATCTTGTGGCTTAGCCTTCCATTGTTTCTACTTCTTTTTGGAGTTTTTACCACTTGGATTACCTTCATATGCTACCAAGGCTTTGGTTTTGGAAGACTTGAGAATTCTCATACCCATTAGATTAGCATGTTCTAAGATCAACATTTTTGAGAATTTCTCAAATGAAGGCTTAACATAGGCACTACCCATTGTTAATTTGTGTGTATTAAAGCTAAAAAAAAAAGGAGTATATTTAGGTGGAAGATGATTCATGATGTGTTTGATAATATTTCCATCTTTAATGGGTTCACCACAATCCTTAAGCTATGCCCTATACATTTCTACTTGGGTAAGATAGTCCTTGATGGTGTCGACATTTCTAGGATCCAACTTGAGAAGTTTATCCTCTATAGTGTAAGCCATGTCTTCATCTACTATCCCATACAAAGCTTCAAGTTTAGCCCAAACCTCTATTAGATCTGTAAGCTTCCTAATGTGAAATTTGATAGAATTAGAGATATTTTTCAACAAGGTTCCTAGGGCCATCTCTTGTTTGGATTCCTAGTCTTCTTTCTGAGCTTCATCAACATCAACAAGAGGTTTCTTTGCTGCACCAGTGACATAATACAATAAACATTTTTATACCAATGGATCTTTAATGTTTTCTTTCCAAGTAGCATAATTATGTGGAGTTAACTTTGAAAAAGAACCCATAATACAAGAACATAAGATCAAGGAGACATAGTGTATAGTACACCCCCCCTTTGTTGGAAATAATCAAGTCTAGCTAGGTTGCTAAGAAGGGAGGGGTGAATCAATAATCTCAAAAAATTTAAATCAATTCAACACTTAGCAATATAAATCATTCACCATTCCTTCATCTAATCTACTACATGCATGAGAAAAGATAAACATTCATAACACATGAACATAGTATTTTGGTGACCCACAAACCTTCCAAATAGAAAGTAAAACTGGGGTGGGGATGATAGCCACAAAACTTCACTACTGTAGTATAAAGTTGGCTTGTTAGGGCTTATATTGACCACTTCTGATGATCTTCACTGTTAAGAGTAATTTGGACTGCTAGATCCACCTTGTTAGAGGTTTTACGAACATATAATGAAGTATGCACTATGTTAGGAGATTTATATAAAGACTATTAAGTCTACCCTGTTAAAGGATTTGGAAAATTGATTCACCTATCAGGATGAAATAGTAGTTCTAACTTACAACTTTATTGTTGAATAGATCTTTGAAGTATAGATCACCTCTTATGATTGATATGTATTTACTACTCCTTAATGACCTTGTTGTATACTCTACTCTTCTTCTGATTCACATTTACTCTTCTCAAAACATTAGATGTCCATTTCATTGATTACAAATCCATACATTACAAATGATACAATACATTAGATATATACCATTCCAATATTTACAATTACAAGGTTAGCTAAAACACAAGTAAACAAAATATTACTGAGTCGGCCAAATAGTAGAAAACTTGGGTTCTTCAAGCTGACTTGGTGAACTTTTGATACTCGATGTCCACTACATTACTTGGCATTATTCGACATCTGTAAGATTTGGTAGTAACTTCCTCAAAGATTGTTCATATATATATATATATATATATATATATATATATATATATATAGAGAGAGAGAGAGAGAGAGAGAGAGAGAGAGAGAGAGCTATTTGTATAGCAGATTCTTATCTTGGCTGCAATCCTACCAAAAATTCTTTTGAAATCTGAGGAGAAATCTAATCCGAGGAATATTTCCATTTTCCCATTTTGGTGAGTACCAACTCCTTAATTTGAATTTTCTCAACATTAGTCCTTGTCTCAAACTTTAGAGCCTTGAAGTTTTCTATACCCGCTCCTTCTTCCATCTGTTTCAATCTTTCCTGGAAGGTAAGTTGGGGCTTGCTAATCATAACTTCACCTTTTCCTTTTCCTTTTGATCTTCTAGTGAAAATAGCTGTGGAGGCCTTTGGTGGCTTGGTAATGATTACCTTGCCTTTCTTCTTTGTTGGCTCTGCCTCCTTCTCAGCTTCTTGTTCTCCTCCTTCTTCTTCTTGTTGTTCTTCTTCATCCTCTCCTTTACCCTTAGTAAGCATTAGAGGGCCAGTGGCAATTTTCATCTTAGTTGTCTTCCTCTTGCCTTTGCTGATTGCTTGGGGTAGCTTGATTTCAAGCTCACTTCTAGCTTTGGCCTCATCATATGTACTAAAAATTGGTTTCTTAGGATCTATAGGTTCATTTACTAATGCTTCAATAATATCCCTAGTTTCATCAATATTGACCTCATATGGGAGATATTTTACCCATGCAACTTGGGGCTTGACTACCTGAATGTACACTTTATCACAGTCAACCATAAAAAACACATCATCTTTATAATCCTCAACAAGTTTGGGAGGAATCTTGAACCTATTGTTCATCCTTTCCTTGAAATCTTCAAAATAATTGTCCATAATGTTGTTAAAGTTTACACCCATTTCTACAATGAACTCATTTATCTGATACAAGATAGGAACATCTTTTCTCCATAAAACAAAACTTTTAGATGGGAAAAGAATTTTCACATAAAAGAAAAGACATGTCAACAAATAACCAAATTTTCAAGGGTTGTTCTTTGATGTCCTAATATTGTCCATATTCTTGTTCAATTGTTTCAACAGCAATTCTGACAAGTCAAATTTCATGTTTTTCTTCACAACCTTAAATGCTGAATCCACTGCCTCACATGGCACACTATTCAATCAACTGGAGTTGTAAACCTTATTGGCAATTAAATAAATGCCAAACCTTAATTCCACATCAGAAATAGTGCTAATTTTCAAACCTCTACCATCCCGCTTAGCTAGGGTTTTCTTCTAGAGTTCATCTTGACCTAGGGTTTTGGTAGGTTTTTCTTTGTTCAGCATGGGAAGACCCATAATCTTATGAATCATCTTCTTGGTTATTAACATAGGCCGCTCTAACCATGATTGACCATTGTGCACATGATTGAGAATGTACGTAATCAACTTGATCTGAAAGCTTCTTGGCAGGTGTGTGATATGGGTCAACCCTTTTGTTTCTAAGTGCTTATGCTTAGGTTTTAGCAAACCATCAACACACATTTCTCCTAAGGCACTACCCATCTCTAGGGTTCCAATTTCCTAAATAGAACACTTAAAATGAGTGTGAATGTCATTAATTAGAAGTACCTTTGGTGGAATTTGAGATTGCGCACCATTAGGGTCGAGTGCCCCACAACTACTTTAACTAGCTTGAAATTTGACACTTTCCACTCAACACCCTTAACCAATATTTCTAAATTTCTCTTTGCCTTAGTGCTACTGGTGCTTCTAGATGCCATCACTGCTCGGTAAATGATAAATTTTTTTGAACAAATCCTTTGCTGGAAATTTTCTCAAAATCGCTTGAGTGCACTTGGAAATCTCTTAGCTCTATGAATTCTATAGTCATGGTGAAAAATGAAGTTGAATTCTACCCCTTTTTGATGAAATTTCACCATTAATGCTAGGTACCATAATGACGTACTGCATGATAGACTGTCATCCACTTACTAGCTCAGTAGAAACTTGAGACTCGACAATTAAACAAAACTTTCATTACTCCCAACCTAGCTCGGTTGAGTCTATGACTAACCTTGTTTGGTATGACCTGATCTCATGTGATCCCATTGTATCTAAAATACTCATTTGGATCTTCTACCTTTTTCATTTGGAATTGCTCGAGATATGGCTTGATGATACAGTTCTAGTTCCTCCTTCATGAATCTAATTGGAAATGGTGGAGTCACCCACTTCTTGAGTGACATTGCCATCATTTGAACTATTTTTCTTGGTAGATTTAAGAATCTACTACTATTTCATCTGCTTCTTGATATTTTTAGCTTTAGCTTTCTTCTCATCTTCAACTCTTCCTATGTTCATGCAGTTTTTAGCTATATGACCAATTTCAGTGCATGTATAACATCTTACTGTTGAATCTCTCTTTATCAAGTGATGCCTTGTACAATATATGCCAATGTGTCCATATTCTCCACAATAGTGACATCTACACCAAGTATTGTAATCCCAACCAAATATTGCTTTGAAAATTTGTTTAGCTGGATTGAATGATTTAGATGTACATTCAGATGCCTTGTGACCTTGTTTCTTGCATTTGTGATATTTTTCTTCAAATTTTGGTTTCTCCTTACATTCATTAGTTTTATGACCATGTTTATTGAAATTTTAACATTTTTCATTGTATTTTTCCTTTCCATTACCCCAACATTTGTTTGATGAATGACCTAACTTACCATAGTGATTTCAACTAGGTTTTTGATTCCTTTGGGCACCTTGTTTGGAAGATTCACCTTCTTCTTTGTAACCAAGTCCTACTTTACCTTTTTGCCTATAGAGATTCTGTTCACTTTGCTTATTCAATTGATCCATGTCTGCTTGAGATTTCATCATCCTTTCATTGAGTTGCCTTTTAGAAATTAGATCAGCTTTCAATCTTTCATTGATTTGTCTTTCAACGATTAGATCATTCCTTAAACTTTTATTTTTAGATTTTAGATTCATAACTTCCTCATTTGCATTGGAGAGCTGATTGATAAGAATTTCTTGCTAAAGGGATTGATTTTGATTCGCATTGTTCCTTACCTCCAAGTCTTCACTTGCCTTATTCCTTTGTTCCAAAATTTCACACATCCTTATTGATTGAACTTCTTGTTCTCTTTTCAATTTTCTTACCTCTTCTTGTAGAGAGGCATTCCTTTTTGATTGCTTCATTAGCTTCATCTGAACTATTTGAAGGGAAAAAGAATTCAATATTTTCTTCAACATATTGATCATCATTCATCTATCTTGCAAGTTCCTTCCTTCTCTTTAGTGATCAGGAAAGATGCTCTATTGCTTCTTTGAGTTGAGCTATGGCCATTTCTAGATCTAGCTTCTCATTCCCAATATCTTTGTCAAGTCTAAATATCTCCATTATCCTTTATGTTTTCTCAAGCTATCAAGCTTTATCCTGAGAACCACAAAGCTCTGATACCAATTTTTTGAAATAATAAAGACTAGCTAGGTTACTAAGAGGGGAGGGGTGAATTAGTAACATCAAAAATTTAAATCAATTCAGCACTTTGCAATATAAATCATTCACCATTCCTTCATCTAATCTACTGCATCCATGAGAAAAGACAAACATTCATAACACATGAACATAGTATTTTGGTGACCCCACAAAACTTCACTATTACAGTATAAAGTTGGCCTATTAGGGCTTACATTGACCACTTCTAATGATCTACTCTGTTAAGAGTAGTTTGGACTGCTAGATCCACCTTGTTAGAGGTTTTACAAACATACAATGAAGTATGCACTCTGTTAGGAGATTTATACAAAGATTGTTAAGTCTACCTTGTTAAAGGATTTAGAAAACTGATTCACCTATTAGGATGAAATAGTAGATCTAACTTACAACTTGATTTTTGAATATATCTTTGAAGTATGGATCACCTCTTGTGATTGATATTTCTTTACTACTCCTTAATGACCTTGATGTATACTCTACTTTGCTACTGATTCACATTCACTCTTCTCAAAACATTACATGTCCATTTCATTGATTACACATCCATACATCAAAAATGATATAATACATTACATATATACCATTCCAATATTTATAATTACAAGGTTGACTAAAACACAAGTAAACAAAATATTATTGAGTTGGCCAAACAATAGAAAACTTAGGTTCTTGAAGCTGACTAGGTGAACTTCTGATACTCAACGTTCACTACATTACTCGACATCATCATGCACTTAGTAGAAGTAGAAGCTTAGTCTATACTAGTCACACAACATATCTTGGAACTCGATAACCATTGGAGACTCGGTGGATACAGTGTCACTTGGTAGATACTGAATCCTTCATTTACCTTGCTATCACTCGGTAAACACTACACATCCATCACTTGGTAGACACTGGCTTCACATCACATGAACTGATAGCTCGGTAGAAACTATGAAGCTTAGTAACCACTATTTATTTGGTAAACACTATAAGCTCAATAAATACTATTGAACTGCACACTCACTCAGTAGCTTCAGGAATGCTTGGTGTTAACTATTTAATTGCCAAACTTACAAGGTAACCACTGAATGCTCGACATAAACTGTAGATTGAGTGATGAGCTTGGTAACCATTTATAATTGAATAATTGTTGTCACTAATAACAAATACAACATAATGCCAACACAATTTTCAGATAGTCAAAAAATCCCCCCCCCAAATAAATGATTTTCACACTTTATATATAGTGCATTTACAATGGGCCACTTATCGAAATGGACAGAGTGGGCTTTCTGATTTTGCTGATTACAACCTCTATATAGAGTACAAATATGGACTTTTACAATGTAGCTCAAAATACAACAATTGAGAAGTAATACAATGCAAAATAGGACCTCTCTCTGAAAGTCATATTTTTGTCCAAATAAGACTACAATCTAACTATAGATATGAAAACTAGACAAAAAAGTACACTTTCAAAAAAATGAAACTTGAAAAGGAGTCTAGATGAGCCTGTATGATGCATTTGAAGTTGTAAAAAGTAGGATTAGGTAGGTATAGTCACTAAATAAATTCTTATTTTGACAAATGCATACACCAAAACTAGAAAATAGTTGCACCACTAAAAAATTTAGGAAATTTTACAAAAATAAAATAAAAAATTGCACTTGATTTGGAGTCAAGATGATTGAATTATGACCATTTGAAGTTGGGATGCCAAATCAAAATTACATCTAAAGAGGGGTTTAGAGAGGAGAACACTGTGTTAAATTTGATGGTCAAATGGTTGTTGTAGTAGTTCAAAAATGCCCTAGAATGAGGGTCAAACTATTATCAAATTTAGGCTTTTGATTTTCTAATGTCAGCAAAAATGTAGGTTTGTGATGATGTCACCTCATACGGTTGCTGACATTAGCTATATGGCATTGTACATAATTGTATGTATGGGCCATGTGGTAGGGGTACAAACAATCCAATGTGTCACCTTTCATGGCATATGGTGGTTGCTAACTATGCAGGAAGATGACATGGCACTGATGTGGCTATCCACGTGTCGCTAAATTAGCATTGATGTAGACATGACAACTATTAGGTGACATGGATGAACTATAGGGTTACGTGTCTACCTATGTTAGTTCCTATGTGGTAGCTTACTATTCATAGTACTAAGGTGGCTTTTTTTTTGTAAATGTCAGCTGCTTGGTGGAGGCAGAGCATCACATGTCAGGTGCTAAATGGTCCGTCTGGCTGTGCATTTGGTGTAGAGTCGGCGATCAGAAAAACCATTTATCTCAGCCAAAATCTTCATTTTGTGAAGGCTAGAAATTTTAAATAGTTTGCCAAATTTTATATTAAAAATCCCACATTGAGTGGGTGATAACTCTGTAAGGAGTTTAAAAAAAAGTTAACAGGTCTTGTAAACAAATTAGCCTGTGCCGGTGGATTTGATAGCAGGTAGGCAGGGTTGTCTTGTGGGAAATTATAAAAAGCGTTGGCCATATTTGTAAGGGTCATGGTTAGTGCCTGTGAATATTCAACCAAATTTTTTGTACGACCCATGTCTAGTGAAATTAAACTTGTGAATAAATAAAAAATATTCTACACTACACAGAGCCGGGGTGTGATTGCCTGGTGCCTGGGAAATTTTTTTTTTTGCCTGGATAGCCAGTAATTTGATTTTTTTTTAAATTGCAAGAAAAATATAGAATTAAACTAATCTTAAAATTAATTAATCATACCAAAAAAGACCATACCCAGGTTTGCAAATTGGGCCTTCGAGTTCTGATTTGCAAATTTGTTTTGCCTCTTGATTAATTATGGCTAAAACAGACAAATTTGTAGTCAATCTTCACTAAATCATCACTTCACATACAATGGCAATGTCTACTTCGGCTCTAGACACTCCCAATTATTGCTAATGCTCTAGATCTGAATTAGGTCCCTTAGAGAGATGAAGAAATGAGGTCTCCAATGACTATGTGAAGAGTATGTCCCTTAGCTTTGATACCATGTAAGAATCTACCTGAGGGCATAATTCACCTAAGACCAAGGAACTCAAAACACAAGCACAAATTAGACTAGAATATGATTAGAATAACTCTATAGTATTCAATACAATGGACAAGTACACTAGGAGTGCTTGAATATAAAGGCCTCTAAGATGCATCTAGAATGACTCGGAATTAGCATCATGATAAGTCATACAACTAGGCACATGTCCACCAGATATGGGTTATCCCCCATTAAGAACAGAAGTAAGTGTGATGATGAGAGGATAAGCCTACAATGGTGTGACATGCAAATCAGTGTTGTTGACAACATGTGCTAAATTAGGAGTGCAAATAATTGTGTTGTCTACATGACAACTCAGTGAATGATGCAAACTCCTATGTTGTAGACACCATGTGTACAATTAGAGTTGCATATTTATATGTTGTCTAAATGACAACTCAAAAATGTGCACAAAATCCTAAGTGTCTCATAAAAATAAATAATAAAATAATGAAAAATAATAAAATAATACACTAACCTAAGTAAACTTAAGTAAAGTGTAAATAGTAAATACCTATTTACACCAAAAAAAAGTAAGATACTCAACCATGAATAGATGAAGATAACTGGAATTAATGTTGAGATGACATTTTACATATTAGTTAGAGCAGTGACATGAGGATGTATGTAAATGGTTGATGTCTAAGGCATTGTGTTCAAAGAGGGAGAGACTAGCATGATTGAGTTACCATACAATTTATCAGATAGAGATGGAGAGATTAGTGTGATGAATTTATCATACAAGGATGGATACAAAGAGGGATATTAGTGTATGATAGTTACCATTCATATATTTGAGGGAGAGATTGATTATTGTAAAGAGGGAGACGTATGTTTTCGAAACTATGAGGTGAAGTGATAGAGGGAGCATCATGAGCTTGTTTGGATGAGAATCAATATAAAACTAAGAAATATATTACACAAACATAAAGGGAGATGACATTATATAGCACTAAATATTTTAGATTGTATGGTAATTAGTGAAGTGTGTGAAGTATTTGAATCAATGCCAAAGAGGGAGAGTGTTGGCAACTATAATTAGATCAATTTTTATGTTGTCATTGATGTTAAACCAATTGGTAAGATAGAATGTCAAGCCTATTATAGAAATATTTACTAACAATGTAGAGTGTCATATCATTTTATTGATGAAGATAATTTGAAAAGAAGAGATCATGAGATGACCTAGTGAAAGGTTGAGTTGAGATGTGATAAGTGTGATGAAATTGCAATGGGCACTCGATAAGTTAGTACTTGACAAGATAATGTGTTTTTCAATCTATACATAAGTAGAGAAGATAATTGTATACAACTTAGAGATGAAATGTGTCAAAAGGATAAGCTTGAATAAGTGTTAGTATTGGTTGGTTATTGAAGGAGATGAAGTGGAAGATTAAGGAGCTTAAGTAGAAGTTGAACAAAATAGTTCGAGTGTTAATTATTTCCAAGGAAATATATGAAGAAGTGTTAGTAGCAAGCAATCATAGCAACGGACAAGCAAGTCTATTGATGTTGAGCGATACAATATTATATGTGTAGAGATACATATTGATGACAAAGTAGAAGAACACAATGATTGTTGAGTTGCAAAAAAATTCATAGTTTGAGAAAGAATTGAATTTAAGGCTGACACAGTTGGAATTTTGAGTTAGTCAAAGCATGTGGAAGATAAGGATTGATTGTTGGAATGAAGATAGTAATTGAGAGGGAGGGATGAATCATTTACTTAAAAAGTAATTCAATTTTTTTAATTGATAATGCAATTCTTTGACCAACTTGGTTAAAACTAAGTTATTGCTATAACACAGTTAACAAAGTAGTCTTTTGAATATTAATCCATTTTAACCTTCAGTTACTTAGTTGCAGAGACATAAAGCATAAAGAAAATAACATGAACACATATGAAACCAATATTTAACATGGAAACCCAATTTGGAAAAACCACCATGCAACTAGTTACAATATTTTTATCTCTTCTAAAGTGAGCCTTGTAAGGATCCAACCTTGTTAAAGGTTACAATACATACTGTTATGTATGACCTTGTTAAAGGATTTAGATCACCCTATTAGGAGTGGCTTGGTTAGAAGTCTTCAAACACCTCAAACTTGAAATGTTACCTTGTTAAAGGATTTAATATCTATTTCTTAAGTCAACTTTGTTAAGATATTCCTTCACTACTAAAATGGTTAGAAGGTGATGTAGGAGTTTCCTGGGTTGTCCTGGGTTGTCTTGTAATTCTACACTTTGGTTTTTTTTTGGGTAGTTTCTACCAAGTTGTAATTGTAGTCGAGCACCAATTTTTAGTTGATGTTGAGTTCCTAGTTGATGTCGAGTGATCTTTGCTACCAAGTTCGTTTGGCTACCAAGTGATTTTCTTTGGCTAGCAAGTTCCTTAGGATGCCAAGTCATTTCCTTTGGTTGCCAAGTACTGGAGGATACCGAGTTCATAGTAGCTACCAAGTGATTCCTTAGGATGCCAAGTTCATATAGATGTTGAGTGCCAGTATTTGTGAAGTCTTCATTCACTGAGTATTCTATGTCTGGTTCCAGTTTGGGTTGACATTACTCACATTTAATTTTGGTATAAATAGTTAATATTGGTTGTGAGCCAACTTGTGGCTTCTCTATGTTCTAAAATATTCTGTAAGTCATTGTGGCAAGTATAAATAAGATGTTTAGGCTTAGAATTAGAAGAGATTTGGAAAAGAAAAGAGAAAATAAAATAGAGAAATAATTGGAGATCCAAACTGGAAAGTGCAAATTTGAAGTTGGTTCTTAGATCTTGCATGTATTTTGTATCTGGTGTAACCCAAAAGGCCTTAAAGTTGGGTATGTATGTTGGTATTTTGTGAATCTATAAATAATCTTTGTTCTCTCCATCCTTGGTGTTGTTCCTTATTATTTTGTTTCCACTATGTTACCTCTTATAGATTGGATTGGATTAGCAGGGTGTGCCTTTGGTCCTAATCTTATCCACCCTTGCCTACATCAAGTGGTATCAAAGCTTAAGGTTCATCCTTGTGGAGACTGGATCATGTAGAACCTTGATTTGGATTTGGTTGTAGGGTGGCAGATCTATAGATTTGACCTATAACTAGCAAAGGGTTATGATCTTGCAATGTAAAGATGGTTTGAGGTAAAGAAAATGCTGATAATGCTATATTGGATTAGTTGAGACAAATTGCAACTAGATTAGATACTATGGAGACAACCCAGAGGAGAGGAGTGCATCTTGATGATGCGAGTGATGATGAAGTAGTAGCACCAATCCCTTATCCAAAACTTGAAGAAGACCAAGATGAAGCAAGGTTGTTGAGAGTGTTGTCTAGAGAAAATTCAAAGCTTGCTTATGATGGAAAATTGGATACCAATGTTGTGTTGGATTGGATCACAGATATGGACAATTTTTTTGAGTATGAAAACACTCCTGATGATAGAAAGGTGAAGATTGCAGTTACTAGGTACTTATAATCAGACAAGATAACTTTGTAATCAGCAAGAAGGAATTTTTCACCTTTCTCAACAAGCTAACTTTGTAATCAGCAAGAAGGAATTTTCTCTTTACTAGGTACTTAAATGGATTGAGATCTAGAATTCAAGATGAGAAAAGTTTTATGAAGTTGAAAAGTGTGGAAGAAGCATATCAATATGCCTTGAAATTTGAGGAGATCTTGACCAAGAAGCATGAACAAAGACAAAGAGGTAGAGGTAGTAGATTCTAGAGAGGTAGACGTAGATCTTATGGTGAAGGTGGCAGATCTAAAAGTTTTGTGTAGGATTAAGGACAATTTGAATGGAAGAATGATGAAAAAGAAAATACTGAGTGGAAAGGTGGTAGTTCATACTGAGGAGGTACTGGATCTTACTAAGGAAGAGGTTATTCTTATCCTAGAGGTGGTTTCCATGGTTATTTTTTTAGATGTGGTAAAGAAGGGCATAGATCCTTTGAAAGTGGGCGAGGTAACAAAAATCTTGTGATTCAAGGAGATAATGAGGGTTCACCAAGTAAACCTAAGGCTAGAGAAAATCTAATCATGAGAAGAACCTTATGTAATAAGGGAAGTGACAAGGAACTTGTCCTTAGAAGAAGTCTTTTCAAGACCAAATGTAAGATGGCTAGAAAATGCTACAAGGTGATCATTAATAGTGGAAGTTATACAAATTTGGCATCAAAATAGTTGGTTATAAAGTTGCAATTGCAGAGGTTGAAGCATCCCAAACCTTATCATGTTTCATGGATCAAAGATAAGCGTAAGATATTGGTAAGTGATTAATGCCTTGTGAAGTTCAAAATTAGATATTACTTTGATGAAGTTTTGTGTGATATTATGCCTATGGATTGTTGTCATATTTTGTTGGGTAGACCTTGGTAATATGATAGATATGCTATACATGATGTAAGATTGAATCAATATACTCTTTGGGTAAATGGGAAGAAACAAACATTACTGCCTTAATTAAAAATCTGGATGAGGTTAGTTGTACTGCAATAAAAGTTTGCATGGTTAATGGAAAGCAATTTGAAAAATAAGTGAAGAAGAATCAAGTACGTTTTTCCATAATTCCTAGAGGACTGAGTGTTGGTAGTAATGAACAAGTAGCAAAAGCTGGCAATGATCGAGTGATGGTAGCTAGTGGTAGCCAAGTACCAAAAGAAATTGCAAAATTTCTGAATGAGTATAAGAAGATTGTTGCTAAAGATATACCTGATGGTTTACCACTAGTAAGAAGTATAAGTCATTGTATGGATCTGATTCCTAGAGCTAGTTTTCCAAACAAAGCACCATATATATTGACACCTATAGAGAATAAGGAACTTAATAGACAAGTGCATGAGTTTTTGCATAAAGGTTTGATCAGAGAAATTTTGAGTCCATGTGTTGTACCTACTATATCGGCACCTAAAAAGAATGGAGAATGGAGAATGTGTACTAATTATAGAGCTATTAAGAAAAAAAATAGTGAAATATAGGTTTCCTATGTCGAGGATGGATGACATAATGGATTGTCTGAGTGGAGTAAAATATTTTACCAATATTGATTTGAAGAATGGCTATCATCAAATCAGAATCAAAGAAGGTGATAAATGGAAGACAACTTTCAAGAAAAAAGATGGTTTGTATGAATGGTTGGTTATGCCTTTTCGTTTGATTAATGCATCTAGTACTTCGATGAGGTTGATGAATGAAGTTCTAAAAAGATTCTTGGGTAAGTTGGTGATTGTTTATTTGGATGACATTTTAATATTTAGTAAGACTAAGGAATAAAATCTTGAGCATATCAGACAAGTATTGCAGAGGTTGAAAGAGGAAAAGTTGCTGATTAATATGAAAAAAGTGTTCTTTTATGCAAGAGGAGATTGTATATTTGGAATTTGTTATTTTAGGTGATGGTTTGAAGATGGATCCTGAGAAGGTTAAAACAATTTTGGAATGGCCTACACCTAAGAATGTGGGTGAGGTAAGATCATTTCATGGTTTGGCTAGTTTTTACAGAAATTTTATAAAAAATTTCAGTTCTATTTGTAATGCTATGAATGAGACAATGAGGGGAGATAAAAAGGAATTCAAGTGGACAGATGGAGTTGATAAGAGTTTTGAGACTTTGAAACAAAACGTTGCTAAATTACATGTATTGTCTTTGCCTAATTTCAACAAAGTATTTCAAGTTAAATGTGATGTGAGTTGTAATGCAATAGGAGCTGTATTAAGTCAAGAAGGTAAACTTGTTGCTTTATTTAGTGAAAAGTTGAATGATGCCAAAAAGAAGTATTCTATGTATGATCAATAATTTTATGTTATTTTTTAAGCATTAAATAAGTGGAGACATTATTTGATTCCTAAAGAGTTTGTGTTTATACTGATCATAAAGCTTTAAATACTTGGGAAGTCAACATAAATTGAATCAAAGACATATGAAGTGGGTTGAGTACTTGCAAAATTTTACATTTGTGATCAAACATAAGAGTGGAATTACTAATAGAGCTTTTGATGCATTGAGTAGAATACATTCTTTGTTGATTGAAATGAAAGTTGAAGTTCTTGGTTTTGAAAAAATAAAAGAGTTGTATGATACTGACCCTGATTTTTCTGAGGTGTGGAGAGAGTGCAGAGCACCAGATTTGAAAAATCACATAAGTATGATGAGTATTTCATTCAAGAAGGTATGATGTTCAAAGTTATTTAGTTGGGTATTCCTACAAGTTCTATGAGATTGAATCTGATTCAGGAAAAACATAATGGTGGATTGGCTGGACATTTCGAAATTGATAAGACATTGAGTTTGCTAAAAGATAAGTTTTATTAACCACAAATGTATAAGGATGTTCAAATTTTTTTAAAGACTTGTGGAGTTTTTCAAGTTGCAAAAGGGGTAAGTCAAAACACTAGTTTTTATACATCTATTGCTATTCTTGAGAAACCTTGGAGTGACATCAGTATTGATTTTGTTCTTCGATTGCCTAAAATAGTAAAGGGGTATGATTCTATATTTGTTGTAGTGGATAGATTTTCGAAAATGGCTCATTTCATACCATGTAAGAAGACATCAGATGTTGATGATGTTGCTTAACTTTTCTTTAAAGAGATTGTAAGATTGCATGGATTACCAAGTAGTATTATTTTTGACAGAGACAACAATTTTTTTTGTTATTTTTGGAAGACTTTGTAGAAGAACATGGGTACTGAATTGAAGTTTAGTTCTACATTCCGTACACAAATAGATGGAGAAACAAAGGTTGTGAATGGAATTTTGGGTGATTTGCTGAGATGTTTAGTTGGGAATAAGCGAAGAAATTGGGAGATAGTATTAGCTCAAGCTGAATTTGCATACACTAATTATGTGAATAGAAGTAAATGAAAGACACCTTTTGAGATTGTCATTGGAATGTAGCCTAGGGGAGTATCATATTTGAGGGATGTTATTGGTGAAGAAAAAAGAAGTGCTACAAGAGAAGCATTTGCTAAATTTATGGAATCTTTACATAAGGAAGTAAAGTTCAGGGTGGAAGAAAGTAATCAAAAGTATAAGCAGAATGCTATTAAGTCTAGAAGATACCATGATTTTCAAGTTGGTGATGAGGTGATGGTTCATCTAAAGAAAGGAAGATTTCTAGTTGGAACATATAGTAAGCTAAAGATGAAGAAGTTTGGAACTTGTAAGATCTTGAAGAAGTTTGACAGTGGTAATGCTTATGAAGTTGAGTTACCTAATGACATGGATATATCTCCTATATTCAATATTGCTGATTTGTATAAGTATCATGAATTAGATGATGAAGTTGTTGTACTTGATGATTTGTTGGAAATATTCAAGATATAACAGTTTACTGAGAGGGGAGGGGTGAATCAGTAAACATAAAATCTTAAATCAATCAGTAAAATATTTAATCACCTAATCTGTAGTATGTAGACATTCATAACACATAAGCACAGAGATTTTGGTGACCCAGAAACCTTCCAAAATAGAAAGTAAAACTGGGGTGGGGATGAAACCCACAAATCTTCTTTACTGCAGTAGGAAGTTAGCCGGTTAAGGCATACAATGATCACTTCTGGTGATCTGCCCTGTTAGGAGCATAAAGGATTGTTATATCCACCTTGTTAAAGGATTTGAAACATACTTCATAAGTATGCACTCTGTTAGGAGATTTAGTACAAAGACTGTTAAGTCTACCCTGTTAAAGGATTTATAAAAACTGATTCACCTGTTAGAATGAAACAGTGGATCTGAATACAACTGATTGCTGATAAGATCCGCTATGCTCTGATTGTCCTTGATATGACAGATAAAACTTTTCTGCTCCAATGCTGACTTTGCTGAAAACCTTCAAAATTCAGCTTTTACATGCTTTCACACACATTCTTCACATACTTCATATATTTCCCATATATATTTCGAATGATACAATACATTACATATATATACCATCCAAGTTAAAATTTCATGCAATGGTCGGCTGAATAAAAGTAGACAAAATTTAACTGAGTCGGCCAAATAGCAAAACAAACTCGGTAGAACAAACTTCTTTGTTTACCGACTGAGCTCGGTTAACACTGAGTCCTATGTTAACTGACCGAACTCGGTTAACACTGCATCCGTCTTTACTCGGTTAATACTGAGTTCTTAATTAATCGACCAAACTCGGTTAATGCTAAGTTCTTAGTTAACCGACTAAACTCGGTTAATACTAAGTTCTATGTTAACCGACTGAACTCGGTTAACACTGAGTTCTTCTTTACTCGGTTAATACTGTGAGAAAAGCGTTGTCACTAATGGCAAATAACTTTATGCCAACAATCTCCCCCTTTGGCATTAGTGACAAAAACAATTATGTATCAAAGTTTATGTACAGAAATTGACATACATTTCAAAAAGTTTTCAAAATTGTAGATCTTATTAGATGTATGTCTCCCCCATACAATATGCACAGTATTTACAGATCAATACATATATCTTTGCATGGATAGCTCTGAAGTTCTGAAGTTCTGTCTCCCCCTTTTTGACAATAATGCCAAATAATTTACACTGAGATTTCAAAATGAGAGAGAAATTCTGAATGTACCTTGAGAATAAGAGCCAAAGTCTTATCCCAATTTTCTTGCAAAATTTTGCTGGAGGAGAGTGCAATTTGAATTTCTGTAGAAAGTTCAATCATATGATCTGCAACTGAGAAATTGTTGTCATGAATCAATGTTCTGGAATGAGCAATATGCTTTTGCATTGAAGTCATGACAGGAAGAATCATATTCTGGATATCTATGAGAGTAGACCTAATTCTTGCTTCCTCTCTCAGCAATTCTGCCTGTTTCTCCGACAAAAATCTTATTTTATGATGATGGGATGAACTTGTACTGAGGTCAAATTGCAGCACTTGGGCACTGACCTTTATATCCTCATCAATTTTATTCAATTTTTCTTTTATATCTTTGGTATACTTAGTAACATCACAGAGTTTTCCAAAAAGTGAAGTTACATTATTAAAAGAATTCTCAAAATTATTCAAAATTGTAGACAATTCTACCTGATTTAATGCAATTTGTTGAGCAATGTGCTCAAGCACCTTATTGTCAAATTTCTTCTCTGCCTTTTCAATCAACTTTTCTTGGCCGGAGGTATCCTCATTGAATTTGTTTATAGCCTCTTCCAACTGAATCAAAATGTGTTGAGTAGAATCTACTTCAACACCTATAGCCTCTGTTATAATATTTTTAGCACTCTCAATGATGCTATATTCCAGATCTCTTTCATGCCTTAGCTGTTTCTGCCTAGCCTTCTGCTCTAATAGCTGACTGAGCATTCTCATTTCATCAACTGATGCTATATCAAGATCTATTTTAGGAAGGATAATTTCCTTATCCAAATCAATTTCCTCATCCAGTGTCTTGCTGGAAAACATGTATCTTTTTGCTTTTCTAGCAAAGACTTCATCTTGACCCTTGTGAACTGAGACAATAGTTGATGAGGCAGGGCTGGCTGATAAGACTGGAATAGGACTATGTAAAGGAAGACTAAGAGATGTGCAAATGGTATCAAAAATTGATGTTGCTGTACAGGATGGAGTGGAAGAGCTAATAGTTGCCAAAATTTGATTAAGAGAAGTCAAAATTGTAGTATCTGTCGGTACTCTTATTATACATTCTGCAGTAGAGGTTGATGTGCATGATGAACTTACTGCAGAGACTGATGAAGACTCGGTTAATGAAGGTGGCTGCAGCTTGGTTAATGAAGTGATTGGCACTTGCATAGATGGTACACGGAGCTGAGAGGTCTTACCAGTAGAAGCTATTTCCATAGTTGATGTAATTGTTTTGGATGGAGAGTGTGGAAGAGATGCAATGACTTCAGCTGTAATTTGTACTGGATCTTCTTCCACCATTGCTTGTTCTTTCTCCTCCATTTCTTTTTCAGCTTCTTCTTCCTCTAATTCTTTCTTAGCCTCTTCTTCTACTTCTAACATGATTGAATGAAGATCCTCTGGAATATCTTCAATATCATCATCATCTTCATCATCATCACTGTTGTCAGTGTCCTTGATTTCAATAGTATCATCACTGGATTTGTGTAGATGATAGATGTTTTTCCACATGTTTGTTGCATCATTTACCACATGCTCAATGTCTTTGACAAGTATCAAACAGGTGTGGAATCTAATCATCATATTGCCTTCATGATCTTTCAGTGATGCTTTCACTTCAGCATTAGTGAAACTCGGCAGGAGATTCATCAATGTCTGCTCATAGATGTCTTTTACAGTCTTGGTTGCAGCATCCCATCTGATTTGCAACCTCTCCAATAGTTCTTTGGAGATCTGGGAGGCTATCTGGTCTGGTGAGTATTTCCATTTACCCATCTTGTTCAGTACCAGTTCCACAATCTGCATCTTTTCTTGTTCTGTTCTGGTTTCAAACTTCAATGCTTTGAAGTTTGTGAAGCTAGCACCTGCTTCTAATTGCTTCAATCTATCCTCAAATGTGAGCGGAGGCTTAACAAGTACAGGTTCTTTCTTTCCTTGTCTTGTTCTCCTGGAGAAGACTGCAGAGGCTTGCCTTTTAGGTTTGGTGATGATCACCTTGCCTTTCTTTTGTTGAGGCTCCTTTTCCTTGTCTGACTGGGTTTCCTCTTCTTCTTCTTCGTCTTCTCCTTTGCCTTCTGTTATCATAAGAGAGCCCACTTCTGTCTTCAGTTGGGTTATCTTTCTCTTTCCTTTGCTAATGGCCTGAGGAATTTTAATTTGGAGCTCAATTCTGGCCTTAGCTTGATCATATGTTCCAAAAATTGGTTGCCTTGGGTCTACTGGTTCATTCACCAGTGCTTCTATGATATCCCTGGCTTCGTCAATTTTTACCTCATAGGGAAGAGGTTTCACCCATGCTACTCGAGGCCTGGCTGCCTGAATGTATACCTTGTCGCAATCTACCATGAAGCATATGTCTTCCTTGTATTCTTCAACCAGTTTGGGTGGAATTCGGAACCTATGATTCATCTTTTCCTTAAATTCTTCAAAATAGTTATCCAAAATAATATCAAAATTTTCACCTAGTTCTGCAATGAACTCGTTTATCTGATAAAGAATTGGTATATCTGTTCTCCATACTACTGATCCCATTGATGGAAAAGATTTCTGAATATAGAAGAATAAACAAATCAAAAGTGAACCGAATTTGCAGGGATTGTTCTTGGAGGTTCTAATGCTTTCCATATTCTTATTGAATTGGGATAAAAGTAATTCTGATAAATCAAATTCTAAATTCTTCTTCACTATTTTGTACGCCAGATCCACAGCTTCACAGGGTACACTGTTTGGACGGCTTGAACTATAGATTTTGTGAGCAATGACGTGAATGCCAAATCTCAATTCGATGTCAGCTACAGTATTCAGCTTAATTCCCCTACCATCCCATTCTGCTTGGGTCAGTTTCTGCAATTCCTCCCGACCTAGGGTTTTGGTAGTCTTGGCTTTGCTTAGCATGGGGAGTCCAGTAATTTTGTTAATCATTTTCTTTGTGATGAGCATTGGTTGCTCTAACCACAATTGGCCATTGTGAACTCGACTGAGTACATACCTAACCCATTTAACTTGAAATTTCCTTGGCAAGTGCGAAATGTGGGTTAACCCTTTTGTTTCAAGATGCTTATGTTCGGGTTTTAGGTTTCCATCTATGCCCATTTCACCTAGGGCATTATCAATTTCTAGGTTTCCAAGTTCTTGAATAGAGCATTTAAAATGAGATCTTATATCATTGACAAGAAGTACCTTTGAAGGAATTTGAGATTGAGCACCATTAGGGTCCAGTGATTCTGCAATAGCTGGTGCTAATTTGAAGTTCGGCACCTTCCATTCCTCTCCTCTAACCAGCATTTCTGAGCCTTTCTTAGTCTTAGAGCTTCCACTTCCAGATGCCATTGTCACTTGGTAGGTGTAGAAAAATTCTGAATTGATTCTTTCGCTCTTTTGAAAAATTCGCTCGAAAATGTCTTTAAGCTCGCTCTGAAATTGTAGAAAATACCTTAGCTCTTTGTTCACAGTAAAAATTTAGATCAAATTTTGCCCCTTTTGATAACAAATTTGCCATAAATGTTTTGGTACGATGGCAGAAGAAATGACAGGTTGTCATCCACTAGCTCGGTAGATATTATTAACTCGGCGATTGAAAGAAAATATTGAAGTACCGATCTTACTCGGTTGGGTCACGAACCGACCTTGCTCGGTTGGGTCATGAACCGACCTTGCTCGATTGACACAACATGGTCAATGAAACTTAGTTGTGACCGACCGAACTCGGCAAAGTCTCTTACCGACTCAACTCGGTAACTGCTTATTTGGTTAATGAAGCTTTGTTACATCCAACCAAACTTGGTAAAGTATTGAACCGTCCTGGAGTCAGAGTGTATCTACAATACTAATTTGATCCATCTTCTTCCTTTGGAGCTGCATAGGATAAATCTTGGAAGATGCAGTTCCAATGTTTCTTATATGAATACTAATTGGAAATGGTAGAGTCACCCACCTCTTGAGTGACACTCCTATCTGACTTATCTTGTTCGGTAGATTTTGGAATCCATTGCTGCTTCATTTGCTTTTGAATGTTATCTGCTTTGATTTTCTTTTCATCTTCAATTCTTTTGATATTCATGCAATTTTTGGCTATATGACTGAGTTCTGTACATGTATAGCACCTTACAGTTGTGTCCTTTTTCCTTAGGTGATGTCTGGCACAATTCATGCCAGTATGTCCATACTCTCCACAATAGTGACATCTGCACCAGGTGTTGTAGTCCCATCCGAATATGGCTTTGACAAGTTGTTTAGCTGGATTGAATGATTTGGATTTGCACTGGAATGCCTTGCGACCATGCTTTTTGCATTTGTAACAATTGCCTTCAAATTTTGGTTTTTCTTTACACTCATTTGCCTTGTGACCATGCTGATTGCAATTGAAGCACTTACCATTGAATTTTGCTTTCCCATTGCTCCAGCATTTGTTTGATGTATGACCTATCTTGCCACAATGATTACAAGTGGATCTTTTATTCCTTTGTTCACCTTGCTTGGAGGATTCACCAGCTTCTTTGTATCCAAGACCAGCTTTGCTTGTTTGTCTTTGAAGATTCTGCTCATTCAATTGATTTTTGTCTACCTGAGATTTCATCATCCTTTCATTGACTTGCCTTTCAGAGATTAGGTCATTTTTCAAGCTTTCATTGATTTGTCTTTCTGATCTTAAGTCATTCTGTAGAATTTCATTGATTTGCTTTTCAATGTTCAAATCATTCCTTATTCTTTCATTTTGTGCTCTGAGAATCCTGATTTCTTCATTTGCATTGGTGAGTTGGTCTATGAGATCTTCATACTGATGAGTTTGATTGCGGATTTCATGACTTCTATCTTCCAGTTCTTCTTGTGCTTTGTTTCTTTGATCCAAAGCTTCACATAGCCTGATTGATTGTATTTCTTGTTCTCTCTTAAGCTTTCTTACCTCTTCTTGCAGAGATCCATTCTTTTCTAGAAGTTCTTTGATTGCTTGGTCAGCTTCTTCTGAATTGCTTGATGGTAACAGGTCTTCAATCTTCACTTCAACATACTGATGATCATTTATTTGTTTTGCAAGATCCTTTCTTCTTTTTAGGGATTGAGAAAGATGTTCCTTTGCTTCTTTAAGTTGAACCATGGCCATTTCAAGATCTAACTTTTCATTTTCTATAACTTTCTCCAATCTGAATATCTCCATTGACTTTGATCTTTGCTCAAGCTGTCAAGCTTTGTCCTGAGAACCAAGTTAGCTCTGATACCAATTGTTGGAAATATTCAAGATATAACAGTTTACTGAGAGGGGAGGGGTGAATCAGTAAACATAAAATCTTAAATCAATCAGTAAAATATTTAATCACCTAATCTGCAGTATGTAGACATTCATAACACATAAGCACAGAGATTTTGGTGACCCAGAAACCTTCCAAAATAGAAAGTAAAACTGGGGTGGGGATGAAACCCACAAATCTTCTTTACTGCAGTAGGAAGTTAGCCGGTTAAGGCATACAATGATCACTTCTGGTGATCTGCCCTGTTAGGAGCATAAAGGATTGTTATATCCACCTTGTTAAAGGATTTGAAACATACTTCATAAGTATGCACTCTGTTAGGAGATTTAGTACAAAGACTGTTAAGTCTACCCTGTTAAAGGATTTATAAAAACTGATTCACCTGTTAGAATGAAATAGTGGATCTGAATACAAATGATTGCTGATAAGATCCGCTACGCTCTGATTGTCCTTGATATGATAGATAAAACTTTTCTGCTCCAATGCTGACTTTGCTGAAAACTTTCAAAATTCAGCTTTTACATGCTTTCGCACACATTCTTCACATACTTCATATATTTCCCATATATATTTCGAATGATACAATACATTACATATATATACCATCCAAGTTAAAATTTCATGCAATGGTCGGCTGAATAAAAGTAGACAAAATTTAACTGAGTCGGCCAAATAGCAAAACAAACTCGGTAGAACAAACTTCTTTGTTTACCGACTGAGCTCAGTTAACACTGAGTCCTATGTTAACCGACCGAACTCGGTTAACACTGCATCCATCTTTACTCGGTTAATACTAAGTTCTTAATTAACCGATTAAACTCGGTTAATGCTGAGTTCTTAGTTAACCGACTAAACTCGGTTAATACTAAGTTCTATGTTAACCGACTGAACTCGGTTAACACTGAGTTCTTCTTTACTCGGTTAATATTGTGAGAAAAGTGTTGTCACTAATGGCAAATAACTTTATGCATGCTTATGAAGTTGAGTTACCTGATGACATGGATATATCTCCTATATTCAATATTGCTGATTTGTATAAGTATCATGAATTAGATGATGAAGTTGTTGTAGTTGATGATTATCCTAAGAAGCAAATTAAAGAGGTTGAATAGATAATGAATCAAAGAGTTGGTAAGAGAACAAGGGGAAAAGATTACTACAAGTATTTGGTGGAGTGGAAGAATAGACCTATTGAGGATGCTACATGGATTTCTCAATCTGAGTTGGATTTAGCTTGGGTTATGATACTTGCATGATTCAAGAGAATATTCTCTTCCAACCTTGGTTGTCTGATGCAAGAGCATACTAAGTTGTCTTGTAATCTTGCACTTTGGTTTCTTTTCTAGGAATTTCTATTGAGTTGTAGTTGTTGCCAAGCATGAGTTTGCAGTTGATGCTAAGTTTCTAGTTGATGTCGAGTGATCTTTTCTGCCAAGTTCCTTTGGTTGTTGAGTGATTTTCTTTAGTTTCCAAGTTCCTTTGGATGTTGAGGCATTTCCTTTTGTTGCCGAGTGCTGGAGGATGCTCAGTTCATAGTAGTTGCTGAGTGATTCCTTTGGATGTCAAGTTCATGTAGATGTAAAGTGCCAATATTTGTGAAGTCTTCATTTTTTGAATATTCTGTGTCTAGTTCTAGTTTGGGCTAGCATTGCTCACATTTAATTTTGGTATAGATAGTTAATATTGGTTGTGAGCTGACTTGTGGCTTCTCTATATCCTAGAATGTTCTATAAGCCATTGTGGCAAGTATAAATAAGATGTTTAGTCTTATAATTAGTAGAGATTTGGAAAAGTACATAGAAAAGAGAAAAGAAAAATAATTGGAGATTCAAACTAGAAAGTGCGAATTTGAAGCTGGTTCTTAGATCTTGCATGTATTTTGTATTTGGCCATAACCCAGAAGGCCTTATAGCTAGGTATGTATACTAATATTTCATGAATCTATAAAGTATCTTTGTTCTCTCCCTCCTTGGTGTTGTTCCTTGTTTTTTTTTCCACTGTGTTAACTCTTGTAGATTAGATTGGATTAGCTAGGTGTGCCTTTGGCCCTGGTCTTATCCCCTCTGCCTACATCACAAGGTAACAATAATTTGACCTAATTTATTAAGAAATTTCTTTTGTAGATTTAGAAATATATTTTAGATTGAACTTTGAATCCTTACTAATCAGAATGTTCTTCGCATCTTATCTTCCTTCGATTACATATCCATCTTTTTCCACATATATTACTTGCATCTTCTCTTCAATACTTGACATTTCTTTTATATCATAAGCTTTGTCAAGTCAACTTTAATACCTTTTCAAATAATCATTAAACATCCAAATAGTCAATCTCAATTAGTTGATTAATAAGCAAGTGCATTCTAATGATACTTGATCAATACTGAGATTGATCACTTAGTTAACACTGGAAGTCCTTTGATGCCTAGCCACTCAATTAATACTACAAGTTGAATATCCTTCATTTCCTGACTACTCAGTTAACATTGAATGTCCTTCATTTCAAGACTTCTAATTCAACACTGAATATGCCTAGATAATATTTCAAGTTCTTCATTTCTTGGTGAATATCGAGATTTCTATAACATAAATGGCAACATACAATTTGAAGAATTATTTCCAACATTGAAGAGCAAGCATATTTGGTACACAAGAAGAGTTTTTAAACCAATCAAAGACAAGGATTTGATCAGAAGTTTCTAGAAGAAGAAGGAGAACAAAAAGATGAAAGGATTCAATGAATTTGACCTAACCCTAAGATCATCAATTATGTTTAAGCAACAAAAGATCAAAATTGTCTATTTAAGGAGGCATAATAGATGTTTTCAAAGGTTGGTTAATTGTTGATTGGTGATCTTAAGGAGAATTTGTAAATAGAAGAACAATATAAGAGAAGTGTGAAGAGTGATTGCTTGAGGAGATGCCAAGAAGATACGTGATGGAGATGTAAATGGAGGCTAGTCAATGAACCAACATATGAGCGAATGAAGATATAAATTTGCAAAGTGAGTTGTACATTATAGATAAAACCTACTATTATATTCTAACCATTATATTTTTCAAGGGCCTTTAATCAAAGTTGACCTAATAGTATTTTGTAAATCCTTCAATCAAGATGATATTCTACTGGAATGATCTAAAGTCTTCTAATAAGGCCACTTCTAACACATGTTCAAATCCATTAATAGGGTCATATTTAACAATGTGTTATATAACCTTTAATAGGGTTGGCTCTTAACTGAGCTCACTTCAGAAGAGTGAAAAATTTGTAGCATGTTACTTGGTGGTTTCTCCCAAATTGGGTTTCTATGTTAAATCCTAGTGTCAAAGTATTATTTTCATATGTGGATGTTATTGTTATGCATGTTGTATTTTTATAGTAGTTTATTTATTGGAAATTAACACATATAGGAAAGATAGAGTTAAGTAGTTACAAGAAAAGTTGTTTTACTGATGATATGCTATATAGTCTGAGTGGATATATAAGATTGATTAAGTTGTTTCACGTTAGTAAAATTTGAATTGGTACATCTGGACTTGGGGATAACTAATTCACCCTACTATTAGTTATTCAAAATCATTTTAACACTATTATAAGGTCCAAAGACTATCTCGAGGGTTTTTGCACTTGGTTGTCGTGGGTGAAGTGCACGTCTAACTAATCAAGGGTATAGTGTTCCCTTAATGGACCAAATAGGGCCATAGTGTAACCCTAAATGTAAGAAAACTTGCAAAAAATAATATAACTATTTCCACATAACCCATAATAGATCTAAAATAAATATGTAATTGAAATCCACATGTAAGAGAATAGGCAACATACCCATAAAATTCTGACACAAGATATACCTTGAGAAACTCTCATTGAGGGAAAAACCTAGCCTCCAAAAGAATCCATCTCCATGTATTATTCAACAAAAACACCATTGCAATACAACCATTGAAGTTTTCATAGCCATAGCCATAACCAAGTAATCCATGTGAACAAGCATGGATCCACACATCCCATGCCATGCTTCCAACCTTCACAAATGCTCCCTTGGCTAACTTGTCAAACCTTGTCCCACTCAACTCTTGCCTTTTTGCCTTTTGTCTTGTCTCTACAACTACCCTTGTGGCTGCTTATATAGTAGCAAGTCCCACAAAACCACCAAGTGGTATTACATAAATCGTGTGCTACCTAACCAATTGACCCCACATTTAATATTGGAAATTAAATTATTTTTTCCAATATTAAATAATTACATGAAATATTATCCAAATGTTACAATAAAACTCATTAAGTTTATCCCATGGGATTCTTTACATGTTGCATGCCCATCTTGGTAAAACATTGCATAATAAAATAAAATAATACACTATAACAACATTATGAAATGTGTGCAACACCCATTATCTCAACAATCTCCAAATTGTTGTATACATTGCATACGGTCAATTGGTTGTAGCCACATAAATGAACAAGGGAACAATCCCTCCTAACACATCCGCCATCATGGATCAAAGTATACCATGTGATCCATCCTAGTACCTATAACAAAATCAAAGTATCCATCATCTCAAACATGAATGATCTCACCTCTTATTATGTCACTGCCATCGAACATACATAGAAGCCATCCAAAGAGAAAGTGACCTAACCTATCAAATTGGAAGATCATAAAATCTTGTACGAACCTTAAATGTCAGGCACAAACACTTGATCCATAGGTAATCACATGTATCTATAGTTGTCAAAATATCCATAGCTGAAATAGCACCAACAAAAATGGCCAAACCCATCCAAATATCCATACCTACAAAGGTATACCAAGTGAATCTCATATCATCAACATATCTAATCTATAACCTATAGTCACAAGCCTCAAGAGAAATACTTGCTACACATATACCAAGACACTCCCATTGCAAAAGATAATGCCAAATCTATAACTAATCCACTCACAACATCTCAAAGAAGTGAATCCATATAGTATCAAGGACATCCACAAGTCATAAACCAATAAACTACAAGAGCAACTCTCATAAAAAATTTCCAACAATCTCCCAAGCTCTCCAAAACCAATAGAGGAAAGAGATAAAGGAATAACCATGTTATCTCTCACATGACATACATGAGCACAAACTAGTGATTACAATCTCTAATCAATCTCAAATCCAATGAAAGTAAAATTGAACATCTAGGAAGATAACCAAGACCAAAGAGAAACCATGCAAATCATAACCTGTATCATGTCCTTCTACACACACTTCTAGATGTAAACTATGCAAGTATGATCTCCTCCATAAAACCCCAAAAATAAGCAACAACAACACCCAAACCATACCATACAACTAATCATTGATGTAAGCATCTCACAAGAAGATCAAACTCATAAACCATTCCTAATCCAAGGAATATGCCCAATATAAAACCATCTCCCAAACTCAACCGACATAAAACCATATGCACATGGAGATAACCAATGCTAAACTGTCTCTCAAATGAACACTCTAGAAGTAACTCATGTATTGTAGCTCAAGATCCATATCCATGAAAGACAAGCATAAACATAATACACCTAAGAGAAAAAATGGGTTATACCTCTCAAGTAGAAAACCATCAAGTAGACCAAGAGTGGGGAATGAGAATGCTCATCAAGATATTCAAGTCTCCAACCAAGACTCATCTAAGAAAAATCTTCTCTCAAGTCCATATCAAGTGAATGTCCCTCAGAATTCCTACTGAAACCATCAACCATCCCAACAAATACTTTTTTGATCCAATAGAAATCAACATCACCACCGTCTCTAAGTATCCATGAGCACCTATAAAAAATGAATCCATGCCAACTCCAAATGCAACATAGCAATATCTAAAGTGTCTAAATTATGATCAATGTACTCAATACCAAGAAACTAAACCAAGATCAATGTAAAGATTCCAACCATGGCCTCAAGAACACAAAAATGACAACATGATCTAAACCATCTCAACTAAAGGGATAACATGCTCCATATGAACATACCATAACATGTCAAAAATATTAACATGTATCATGAGTATACCATGATGTAAAAATGAAACCATCCTCACATCAAGGATATCATGGAAAATGAAAGCATAAATCACACCTTTACCAATAACCCCATTAGTCCTCAAGATGCAACCATCTCCACATACCATGAAGATAACCAAGTGCACTAGGAAAATATTAAATATGTTTCTGCAGAAACATGATCTAAGAAAAATCTACAACATCTGCACACACTCAATAAATATATCAATGCCAAAAAAATTCCACTCAACCATGGTACCAAGTCATCCATGGAATAATAAAATCCATCTCCTACATGAAGATGCTCTAGGTCTACACACAACCAAAGTGTCAATGCCAAGTGAAACTAAGATCTCCAAACCCAAGAATATATAAAATAAATTAGGATCTAATCTGACACTATCACCTCATCACTGTCACAAGCTCCCACTTAATCATGTATCCAAGATATCCATGACATCTTGATGAAAAATCATCCTCTAACCATGAGAATCAACTAATGCATCAAAACATCAAAGTACTTAAAGGGCACATCATGAGCTCCTCAAAAGAAACCAAATAACCATGATCCTCAACCAAAAAGATATACCACCATAGCCAATTCAAGAATCCAAACCAATGAACATCAAGGATGCACCTATATATCTAATCATGTCATGAAAAAATCCATGACACCATGATCACATCCTTGGAGTGAGCATCTTATTCTCAATATGTCCAACCTATCAGCATAAGATAGTCAACCATAATCCTCCACCATGACTATACCTAGTAACAACATCTTATCCCTTCTACATGAAGAAAAATTAGAAAATCATGTGACTTAGGGCATAAACTATTGGAGTTACAAATGGGAAACACATACTTCTAGCGCAGGTGAATCAAAAGTTAAAACTTTAGCTATTAAAACTTTCACCATTCATTAGATGCATGTAATACATGAACTAAAAATAACATGAAAAGTAAATGCATCCAAAACATAATTGAAAATACACACTTAACACCCGATATGGTTACCTAGAAACCCTCCAAAGAGAAAGTAAAACTAGGATGGGGATGACACCCACAAATCTTCACTACTACAACAATAAAGTGTAGTGAATTAAGCTTACAATGGTTTGACCATGAAACATGATTTTCCCTATGAAAGGAATATGCTATTAAAGGCCTGCAAAGACTATTAAATCTCGCCTTGTTAGATGATTTCAACACCCTATTAGAAGTGTTCCTCGCTAAAGGACTTTAGAACATTCACTTGGAATGTCACCCTATTAAAAGATTTTAAAAAGCCTGTTAGGACTATTTAACTAAAATCACTTGTTGGGATGTTTCAACATAGATCTTGTGATTGGCTCTAGTTACTTGATTAAAGATCAAATCCATACAATGTTCTTCTTGATCCTCTTTGATCTGATATAACAATTGTTGTATCCTTCTGTTATATCTCTATTAGATCTAGGGGATTTTATTAATTGCTCAAAGTACTTGATGATTTCATTTGGCTTGTTGAAACTTCTAGAAAATTCATTTTCCCTTTTTTAGATCATTCTACAACTTTAATGTAGTTATCTCAATGTCCTTGACATTCAACTCATGATGAGAATTCATCATTTGGCTTAAGATATCCATTTGCATGTTTGAGATCCTGGATAGCTCTGCTAAATTTTCTTCCAATCTATTTGCCAACATTTTTTTGTCTTCTTCAATCATGACCTTGTCTTCTATAGCTTTCTTCTTTTGTTTAGTCACCTCACACAACAGTATAGCTTGTGATTCTTGCTCCAACTTGAGATTTCTAATTTCTTTAGCTTGAGCTTTGTTCTCCTCCAATTGATTCTGTAACTCACTCTCACTGCTAAGTCACCTTGAAATGCTCTATAAACACACTCAATTATTTACCCCTTGTTACCTCTTGTAACATTATCTCTCACACTTTCTATTTATTCCTCTCTTCTTTTTATTTTTTGGGGCTTCGTCTTCCTTATAAAGACTTTGGTGGTTTAGCATTAGGTATGAATCTATGACTAAGATTCATCCTTTTTTCCACTTAATCCTTCCTATTTTCTGATTGGCTACATGCAAACACATAGGGATTCTGCAAATAGATTCATCCTTATCTTTAAAGAATTAAAATTTGACCTTATGTCAGCTTGAAAATGATTTACATAGTTGTTTGTGCAATCACAAACAAATATGTCCAATCTGTGCTACTCATCACTTGAAGTTACTAGTACTCGACACATACTGTAATTCTTTTTTTTGACTCAACACCTAAACTACTAAGCATCTACTATTCAGTTGAAACTTGAACTACTTGGCATCTACTATTCACTTAGCACTTGAGGTTACTCACCACTCATTGCAACTCGACATAGTCTTGTATTTACATGTTATACTCAACATGTATTATTAGTTTGACATAAACTAAGTAAATATCTTAAGTGTGTTGACACTTAATTTTCAAAATCAATCTGAGATCAACAATCTCCCCCATTGACATGAGTGTCAAAAACACTTAACTATACATAATCAATCTAATCTTCTAAAGTATAATATATTCACAACTCGGCTTATCTACAAAACTTCAAAATTTCAAAATTTTGTAATAATCTATGCACCTCAAAATTTATAACTCCCCCAAGGTTAATGTGCCCAATCTATATCAAAAATCTATTCTCTATTCTAAGTAGGTTTTTCTTTGTTGACTGATACTCTTTGTCTTTAATGTATTTGCAATTGATGCTCTGTCATCTGATATGCTCTATTGCTGTTATGTTCTGATCTTTCTTTCTCCTTTGTTTATTCTATTTTCTCCCCCTTTAATTTCTCTCTTCTTTCTTTATCTACTTCTTTTCTTATTTCCTTTTTCTGCTCTCATACTCTCCTTTTTTTATTCTATTTTCTCCCCCTTACTCGTTTCTTTCTCTCCCCCTTTTTGTTTCTTTTATCTCTTCCATTTTGACACTTATGTCAAAGGGTCTATACACTTAGAGTGTATTTTTCCAAAAAAGGATTTTTAAACCTCCATAATTATCTTGGAAGTTGCATCCTAGTTGTCACATGCAACATCTAGTGACTTGAGTTGGATTTCCAGCTCTGTAGCTAGGTGAACTAGTCCATCTGATGTAGAAAGATGAGGATCTTTCTTTAACAATTTTTTTGCATACTCTAGCTCTTTATGTAGTATTTCTATATGTGGGGTGAGGGAGGCTTGAATTTGTGTCAACTTGGCTCTTATATTAGCCTCTTTTGTTGTTAAAACAACTAGTTGACTTTGTGACCAAAGCAATGTATGAAAATGCTTCTCACTCTGAGTTGGGTTTTGTGGTAGTTGCATACCTGATACATTGAGGGTTCTCCCCAGCTTCAAACTTCTATGTCTTGTTTCTTGAGTGAAGAGTGCTGAGTCAAATAGTTTAGTGTACAATGAGAAAATATTCTCCAATACTTTATTCACATCTTCAACCTTTGTGGTTAGTGCAACTTGAGTGAGTGCAATCTCTCCAAATATTTTCTCGTTTACTTTATTTTAGAATTTATTCTCTGAACACTCAAGAAGTTTTCCACTTGTGTCAATATCTTCATTATTGACCTTCTCAAAAATTTCTAACAATTGTTCTAGTAGAGGCTTTGTTTCTTCAGGTGTAGGTAGGTTGAATGCATCTAAGAAGATTTCCTTGATGTCTTGTAATGCTTGCCTTTGCTTGAATTCCTTTCTAAGTATTTCTTGATGTTTCATCTTTTCCAAAGCTTGTTGCAACATGTTTATTTTTCTAGTGTCATTGTTGGATAATCAAATTGAGATATCACTATTTCTTCATCTAAAGTTACATCAGCATAATGAGTTACCTTGTCAACTTTTGTAGAGCATGAGCCTGGTGCTAAAATTTGTAGTGGTATAGCCTATGTGCTTGGCTTCTGAAGGATTTTTGTAGGACTTCTTGATGTTGGTAATGTTACCAATGATTGAATAACTTCTTGCTCCTTATCCTTTGGTGTATCCCTGCTCTCTTCAGATTCAGTATCATCAATAACAATGATTTGAGTTGCACCTTGTAGTCATACTATAGGTACAGATGTGCCTATTTGTCCTATTTTCTCTATTGTTTTTTCCTTTTTCTCTTCTTTGGAAGTCTGCCTATTGGTGTTTGAAAATGTTACCCATTTCCAATTACCCTGATGAGAACAAAACATATCTTGGGGCAGCTAACTCTCATTTTCAACATGCCCATTTAGACACCAGGCCAACTATAAGGCATGACCCTTCTTCTTCTTCATGCTCTGCAAAACCTAGGTGGATGAACCTCTTTAGATCTGACTATGTGACCAGTGCAATAACCATATTCAGGATCTATAAAAGTAGATGAAACCCCTAATTCTTCTATGCTTAACTAGGAGATCACAAGCATGAAATAGCTAAGGACATGACTCATGAAACTGGAAAACTAAGTGAGGGTTATACTTTGAATACCTTTCAACATAAAAGGGAAGATTGATTTAATATGTTGATATCAGCAAGACCCAAGTATGATCAATAGAAGTTAATGATCCTATCTCTGACCAATGCCTTATCTGTTGGGCAATTAAATGAATCATCACCATACATCTCCTGGAAACCTCAGACGTATGTCTACATTAAGATCCCTGATCTATCTTTCACCTTGTGAATTGACATCTGCATCAAAATGAATCTCATACTTAGAATATCCCATCATGAAATCAGTAAACCCTGTGATAAACACCAAGCGGTTACATGGATCTTGGTTCCATAAGCAAGGTATTTCAATCATATACATCACTAAATGAGATGCAACCTAATCTATGGTCTTTGATCATAAACTAGAAAAGATTACAGATCCACAAACAGGAGACAAGATTCAGGCTGAATTTGAAACCATTGCCGCTCTTTATTTGCTTTCTTTGAAATCAAATACATGAGCGATGTACATAATACTTCATAAATCACCTAATAGACATGAACTATTTGCATAAAACTCAAAATCTTGTTCAATACTAGAAGAAATGCTGAAGAATGGTCTCTTAGTGCAAAAACTGGAACCCCTAAGATGGAAGCAAGAAAGAAAGATATAGAAGAGAAAGAATTTTCGGATCTGTTCTAAACACGACAAGTGTCAACTTGAAATTCAATCCTGTGCAATTGAGTAACCTCTTTCTTCTTTCATCCCATCTTATCTGATTTTGTTTCATCATTAGTTGCAACTGATTTGTAAAATATCTCTTCTTAATGATGAAAGCTTTTTGAATCACCAAAATATCTGATTGCCCTATAAAAAGCCAGTGAAAATGAGTTTTTACTGAGTAAATCTAAACAAATTCAACCCTAACTACATTTCCACTACCTTCTACTGATATTCAGGTCATTAGCTTGACAAAATATCAAAACTGAACTTCCTGGTCTGAATATGGTTGCAATTCAGGTACTTGATAGAAAACCTCATGTAACTCAAATTGACTGATACCTGTGCAAAAACCAACTCCAGAATCAGAAAGTTCGTCTTCTCCTGATTTTGATGATATATAACATCACCTATCTAGCCTATCGGAAACCTCAAGAATCTTATTTCAAAAATTAGTCCCCTGCTAGAAGGTTCAGGCTTGCAACTTTAATTTTTTATAAAATTAAAAAAATTCTAAAGTATAAACTTTAGAAAATGTTTCTCTTTGAAATTTTTGAACGTGCATACCCACTGCCCAGAAAAAATAAAAAATTATTTTTTATTTTCTACAAATTTTTCCTTGCCCTTTGAATCTGTGGTCAAACTGACTTTGACCAGCTGCCACGTGTCTGCATTTGATTGTCCCACATGGTCCACATCATCTGCCACGTTAGCACGCTGTGTGGATGCCATCTCACACTCGCTACTTCGCTATATTAATTAGTGAGCAAGTTCACCTTAGCGACGTAGCGAGAATCGTTAGATCTGCCACATGGCACAATCTGGTGCATTCCAAAAATTTGTTTGCCACATCACAACGTGTCTTGGAATTTGTGCCACATGGCACCCTACAATTAGTTTGAAATTTTCTCATCACTAACTCATCCCTGCCATGTCAGCGTCGCTATCTCACCATGCTAACTCCCGCGCATCTTTCGCTTGGCGAGATAGCGAGGGCCGCTCGATTCGCCAAGTGGCGCAATCTCATGCAACCTCCATCTTTTGGTGCCATGTCATCGTAATTGTTCTTTCAAGTAAAATTTTGCTTATGTCTCACTGACATATCTCGGGACCATGCGCATTAGTCTTGCCTTATAAAAAGTGCCAACTTGTCAGACACTATGGTTTCGTGTGTAAGAGTATTTAAACTATTAAAAGTTTGGTCCATAGAGAATGTGGGATATATCTTCTTTTACACTGTTCCTGCACCCTTTTCTCATGTGCGAGCTGCCTAATGTGCCTTTGCCTTCATGCTTCTTGCCATGTCCCTCTTCCTTACAGCATGGAGTTGGACCTTCTATTAATTGTGTGTGATCTCTGTAGACGTGGTTGTGCAGGCGGGTTTCATACCTTGTATGTTTGCTTTGTATGAGGGTATAGATTCATTTTAGTGTGTGAGGATATCCTACTCTTCAGCAACTCTGCTCCCTTTACTGTAGCCGCAGGTTTCTCCTCTTATCAATGCGGACACCCTTCCTAATGCTGGATGCTCTGCATTGAGGCATCAGCTTCCTTTGATGCATGGAGATTTTGTTCTTTCTTCGATTATGATAATTAACTAGGCTGTAACTTGTACTTTGACTTCAGCTCCTCTTGTACCTTGGAGGAGTTCTACCTCGAGTCAAATGTCTATTGGGACGTTGGAGGAGAATGCTTTAGAGATGGACTGCGATACTGTCAAGCATAAGAATAGTGCTGGCTAAAACCATGACCCCTCCTCACACGTTTAGGTGTTTCCTCTGCACTAAGACTCCTTGTTGTACTCTGGCTTTGATTGGGAGGAGGTGTTGTACTCTTTTCTCCCAAAGGGCTATGGCTTAGGCCTTTTGACAGTCTTCTACTAGGGGTCCTTCTTTGACTTCTCGGAGGTTTCAGAGGTGGGTTTTGCCTCGAATGTCTGCTCAAACTTCTAGGTAGGATCTTGCTCTGGCTCCTCCGAGGGCTCGCACTTGGGCTCCCACTTAGACTTCGAGGACTTAAGCTCCTACTTAAAAATTTTGGTGGTACAATGTTGAGGCTCCTTTGTAATACTGATTGGTTGCAGCTTTCAGAGCATTTGATTCCCCTATTCTAATTGGTGCCTTGGTCTCTATTGAAAGACCTCGCCGCTACCCTCCTCACAAAAAATCATATCTTCATTTGCATGTGGGGCTATTTGTTATAAATACAAAATCATCACTGCAATAGCTTGCATGACAATGAGCAGATCGATCTTCAAGTATATGGATAGCTCCATCTTCACCTCCAGTGAAAAGCAAATGACCAAATCGACTGCATTTCAAAGAGTAGACATTTCGAACATGGACATTCAACCTCACTGTGATCAGCTCCCCGTCTTCATTTGATGTGCAGCTTGTTGCTTTTTATTTCTTGGTGTTTTTCCCTTAAAGATATCGTTCCTTCACTTTTTGAATTTCATACCCAAGCTCAATAGCATAAATATCATTTGAGTAGCCAACTTGGCAGTTGGTACCAAGATCAATGCACATGGGCTATTTGGAGTAAGATTTTCATCGCACCAATTTGGCAAAATCCACAATCGTAATCAAACATAATTTGAAACATATTCATGATTATTTAGTCTTTATTTGACCACTTGTGAATGTGGATGATCCCCTTCAAAGTTTGAAAAAAAAGAACACCTACTCTCCCATCAGCCTTAGACTTTGTAAATAAATCAAGCCACATTTGATAAATCTTTTACAATGATGCCCTCATATCAAAATGTCTTCATCTCTAAACATCACACCAATCTGATATCATTTAGTCGAGCCCCGAAACGGGTCCAGCTAAATTTTTTTTTGTTTTCAAACAACTAATACTCAAAATTAATCAATTGACCATTTGATGCTGATTGGAACCAAGTTCGACCACTAAAAATTGCTTTTAAAACCCATTTTTCAATGTTCAGTCAACTGTCAAGTATGCGCCAGGAGGTCCGTTGATTGGCTTTGAAAACTTGCCAAATCAACTGATCATGATGTGAAAACTGGCACACTGATTCTTTGCTCCGCACTCTCACACCCTGTCAGATCTCGTCTCATGAAAAATTCCCAGTCAAAAAGATATTGACCGTCAAAGTTGCCTTCTTAGATTTACCTGCAAGAAAACACGTCAGAAAACAACAGACTGGGTTTGGATTTGACCTTGAAAACTAGGCAAATTAGCACATGGGAAAATGAAAACTGGGGCATTCATTCTTTGTCATGAGGACATTATGGATCTATGATTTAGGCTCATGACCAATAATAGGGCGCAAATGGCGATCAGTCAAGTGGGCTACTTAGAATTTTGCAAACTGGACATGCTGACAGAAAGCATTTTTTGCGAATGGAATTGACCTGGAAAAGTGTGCAAATGGATTCGTCATAACTTGCAAATTGGTACACTTAAAGTATTTCCAGAGGATAATATAGGGGTATAATCTGTTTGACTTGACCAATGATGGATCAGGAGATATAACGTCACAAACAGGGCTTCCAATCAATCTGCAAATACTGACACTAGCAAAAAGTTACAAATTGCATTTGGAATCGTGTTTGAAAACTAATCAAATAGATTTTTCATAAGCTGAAACTTTAAACATAAAAAATCTTTGACCTATACAATACAACACAAAAGGAATTTCAACAGTTGGGTCAACTGGTCAAAAGTTATAGTGCGTCAAACAGGGCTTCCAAGAATTATGTGCAAAGCGCGAAAGCATGACAAATTTAAACTACCAACTTTGAGGGATTCAAAACCTAGTCAAACGGATTTGAAATGACTTCAAAAATGAAACATAGGTTCTCTGTTATGGACACTAGACACTTCCAAAGTGGCAAGTCATGATACAAATCTGGGTGCAAGATATTAAGACTTAAACAGGGCTTCTTGTCGTTGTTTGACACTTGGTGTAAAATGCAGATTTGAAACTAGCTCGAAACAAGACTTTGCCAAATAGCTCAGAATGATGATTTATCTTCATAGAATAGGTAGACACACTAAAAGGAGGGTGTTAGAAACATTAAACACCTAAGGGGCCTCATACTGACAGCCGGGTACAATCTCATCAAAAGGGCATTTATAGGGCTTGTTTTTTGCAAACGTGGTCAAATTTGAGCACACAATTTTTAGAGCTAACACTGCCCTTGCTCAATTGTGTCTTATTTTACACTTGTGTCAACCTTGATAGATGTATCTTCAATGCTTTGAATCAAGGGTTGAACACTAGTAGTTGAAGGGATGGTAGAAGGTGGTTCTTGTGTGTTCACCTTATCCCTTGTGATGTCAGCTACTACCTTCTGAAGCTCATCTACACTGATCAATATTGGATTTTCACATAATCTTGATTGTAGTGTAGATTGGTTAAGAATCTTCTTTAGATATTCTATAGTTAAAGGATTGATGTTCTATGCTAACTTATCAGGAACATCCTTAATAGTTATGGTTTATTGGTGTCACGAGTAGGGCTCATAGTTGGCATTTTTGTGTCTTGCACACTCTATTCTTCCTACTGCTCTTCAGCTATAGCCATGTCTTCATTTTTCTTTTGTGTCTCTTCCTTAGTATTATCCTTTTCTTTATCTTCCTCCTTATCATCCTCCTTATCATTCTTATCATCACCATTATTTCTTCCTTTAAAGGGATCTTCTTCTCCTTCTTTGATAGTTGTCAATCCATAAATGAATTTCCACATTGTGTGGATTTCTTCTCAACATCTTCAATATTTTATTGAAGAATGTTGAATGCCCTATATTTTGGTGCAAACCTTCCACCATATTTCTTGTTGGCCTTGATAATCTTCCCTTTTGACAATTCTAGCATTACCTGGGCTAATGTGGATTCTCTAATTTATTTCTCTAGGTTTAAACAATAATGCCACTTATTTTCAATAATAGTATATAATTCTTTTGGCATAGTGTTATCTAATTCAAGTGGGGTGTTTTTGAATTTAAACATCATTTCATAAATTGACTCTTCAATCAAATTTTGCTCTTCTCTACCAAGTTTTTCAAAATTAATACTTTTCAAACCAAAAAAATATACATTGTCTCTAATATTTTCAGAAAGATTCTTAAGATTAGATTTTTGTGGATGACTTACCACTCTAAGTTGGCTTGTATCCTCTGATTCTACCCTCTCATCATCTATTTCTGGCTATGCAATGTATTTTCTTCTTTGCTTCTTCTACTTTGGCCCTTCTTGTTATGTAGCCTTGGTCTTTTCTTTGGCTTTTTCTTTGGCCTTTTGTGTGGTGGCCCGTGTGCTTTCCCTAGTTTTTGGTGTTGTCAGCTTTGCTGGGCTTGGCTTAGTAATCTTCTTTGCCTTTGTCTTTGCCACAGGTTATGCCTTGGCGTTTCTCTTCTTAGGTTTTGCTTGTACTGGTGCTTCCTCTACTTCCTTGGAACCTTCTACTTCTTCTTCATCCTTATCTTCTCCCAATCCTTGGGTTAATGTAAGAGGTTCTTGAGCTAGTTCCTACTCTTCTTCTTCTTCTTCACCTATATCTCCACTGAATTGGGCCTTTATTTTCTTCACCAATTTGTCTTTCTTTTTCAATGTGGAGGCTATCTTCAACTCGATGTCAACTTTAGATTTCATGACATCATAATTGCCAAAGATTTTTGATGATTTATCAACTTCTTCAACAAGAAGTGCAGTGATGGTAGTTGATGCTTCATCAACATTAATTTCATAGCCTAAGGGTCTTAGCCATCTTACTCTAGGTATGATAGCCTATACATATGTATAGTCAATATCAAGAAGAAAGCATATGTCATTGAAATACTACTCAACCAAAGAAATTTGTATTCTCATTCTCTATTTCATATACTTCTTGAGCCTTCAAAATAGCTAGTCATGGTAGTCTTAAAGTTTTCTCCCATTTGCTCAATATACTCATCGACTTGAACTGTAACTGATCTGTTTTCTTTCCAACTCACCCTGCCAAAAGATGAAAATGTGTTCTAAACATAGAAAAATATGAAAATTAAGATTGCTCCAAACTTACACCATGCACTCTTGGTTTTTCTAATGGCACCTAGGCTCTCCATTATTTATTTTAATTATAGTTCAAAGATATCATAGGTATGATCCCTCTTTACAATTTTGTAGCCCACATCTCTTGCAATACTAGGGACACTGTTCAATATACTTGATTGATAAAACTTATGAGAAATTACCCTTATGGAAAAGTTAAGTAGTGGGTCTATGATAGTATCAATAGTCATTCCATGTTTATTCCATTTTGCTCCTATGTTTTTCTTAATGACTTCCTTTGAGTTGCATCACAGAGTCTTTGGTGAATCTAGAGTTGGAAAACTAGTTACCCTATGTACTTTTCTCTTTGAAATTTTTATGGGACCATCTTCCAGCCATAAGCATCATCAGTATCCTACTTAGCACTATCTTGATCCATTTTTTTTTGAACATCATAGGGAAATCTAGGGCATGGGTCAAACCCTTCCTTTCAAAAATCTTAAATTCTTCTTTCAAAATGCCATCTTCACAGAATTTGTCAGATGCTTGCATTTTTTTCATGTCTCCTATTCCACCTCTCGTACACTTATATCATTTTCTAATGTCTTGAACCATTATAAGTTTTGAGGGAATCATGGAAAGTGCACTTGATGGGTCTTTTTTGTATGCAACATCTAGAATTACTCTAAAGTCTAGTTTCTTTACTTCATTACTAAGTAATTAAACATTCAAAACTTCTTGACCTTCTACATTCCTTGAACTAGACATGATTTGACAAACTAGGGTTTAACAAATTTCAAATTGTGTGACTTGGCTTATGAAGAATGCCTTGAAAATTTGATGAATTGGTGTTGGATGATTACTAAAATCTATGCAAACACTTTGAACTTGGTCTTTGAGTCACCTTTAATTCTCCTTATAATTTCTTGAATTTGAAATGATGAAAAATGAATGAAAATTGAGCTTATACCCTTCAAAACTCTGTATTTAATGCTTAATGCTTGTATACCTATAAACTCAACATCAACACGATTTTTATTTTACTTGGCATCTACTAACATGACCATCACTCCATAGCTACTAAAAACTCAACCTCAACTGACAGCTCAAATGTGACTAGTATTTCACTTGGCATATATAGAGAACTTTTCATGCTCGACAACAACATGAAAGCATTGAAGGTTTAACCTTGAACTTTTCACAACTTCTCACATTTTTATTCATGATAATCTATTCTTTTTAGTGCTATTTTATTTTGGAACTAATGTATGATATAATACTTTAAGTATCAGTCCCACATACCTCTTATTTTCTCAATTTGATGAGGTGTGACCACATGACACATTGGGTGATGTGATCCCTTTTCCATTTGATGTACTGCGACCATCTTTCTTCTTCCATGTCTTATTCATCTCATTCTTGATGTGTTCAACGTCTACCTTGCCTTTACCTTTATCAAATTCACAACTTGGTGCCTTGGACCTAGTTGGATAATGTTTACTAATGTGACCAGTCTTCCAATAATTGAAGCATGTAGTTTGATTCAACCACCTCTTGTAATTACCACTAAAGTGAGTCCTTATGCAATTTTTAGGTACATGTCCATATTCCTAACAATAGTGATAGTTATATCTATAATTGTAATCCAATTTATAAGAATTTGCATAGCTTCTTACCGTTTTTAGCTTGCTTGATGACCATGCAGACTTGGATCTGCATTCAAAGGCTTTGTGTCCATACTTCTGATAGTTGTAGAAATATCCTTCAAATTTTGGTGCATGCATGGTTCTAGTTCTGCATTCATGTACCTAATGACCTTATTTATTGCAATTATGATAGTGGACCATGTTCTTAGGCTTAGCATTCTAATTTTTATTCTTTCTTCTACACACATTAGCACTATGCCCTTTCTTCCCAAATTATGACAAGTGGGTTTGGAGTTCTTACCTTTATTGTTCCTTTCCTTAACAAATTTGGATGATTCTCCTTCTTTAGTTCTTGTGTAGCCCAATCCTGATGTATCACTGTTGGATCAAGGGGATTTTAGTAATTTCTCAAAGTACTTAATGGCTTCATTTGGCTTGTTGAATTTTTCAAAAAATTCCTTTTCTCTTTTTAGGTCATTTTGTAGTTGTTCATTCTACAACTTTGATGTAGTTATCTCAATGTCCTTGACATTCAACTCATGATGAGAATTCATCATTTGGCTTAAGGTATCCAATTGCATGTTTGAGATCCTAGATAGCTCTGCTAACTTTTCTTCTAATCCTTTTGCCAACATTCTTTTGTCTTCTTCAATCATGGCCTTGTCTTCTATAGCTTTCTTCTTTTGTTTAGTCACCTCACATAGCAATATAGCTTGTGATTCTTGCTCCAACCTGAGATTTTTTATTTCTTTAGCTTGAGCTCTTTTTCTCTCCATTAGATCTAGAATTGCTACATCAAATTCATTAGAGTTACCATCTACAAATAGCTTTGTGGTGTCAATATCATTATATTGTGTGTCATTTTCTACTTTGGCAATCTCTTTCCTTCTTTTGAGGGAATTTTTCAAAGAATCTCTAGCCTCATTAAGTTGATGTAGTATGAGATGTATTTCAATCTCCTAGTTCTCAATGGTCTTTCCCAATTTGTAGACTTCCATTTCAAGATCTTTCCTCTAAGCTACAAAGCTTCCTCTAGAACTTGGGTCTAATACCAATTTTTTGAATTACAAATGGGAAACATATACTTCTAGCAGGGGGGGAGGAGGGGGTGAATCAAAACCAAAATAAAAGCCACCAATCTGAATATGAATCAATAATGAAAGATCAATGGGCAATGAAAACCCATAACCATTTACAACATTTCACAACTTGTAGACCCAAAAAGTCATCATACATATCCAAACCGAACAATGATAACCATATCATCATGAGAGCAATACAAAATATGAACTGAGTATACAATGATATCAAATCTTAAATCTCCAAACATACAATTCATAAACTCATAATGTTACCATAGGAAATATATATCATAAAATATTAAGATCAATGTATCACCAAATAAACCATGCCAAACTTACACCAAATTTGAACCAATGTATAGAGCTCATTAAGAGCTTTCCATTGACTACTCAAAGTGTAAAATCTAGCTCTGTATGCCCAAGTTATTCCCTAATTTGTGCTAAAGATAAATAACATGTAAATTTTGGGCTTTTAAAACCTAAAAAAATTTCAAAATCACAAAACCAAACTTACACCAAGTTGTAGTACTCTAAATTATCTTTGAAACACATGTAAGAAGTCTAAAATCTGATATCCTAAGAGAAAGTTATGGTTATTTTACTACGACAACCTTTTTACCATTTTTACTATGATTTTTTTGTGACAAAAATTCTAATAGGTTTAAATTTGATGGCCATCATGGATTAAAACTAAATTTTTTTTCATTTCCTTTGAACATGGCCAAACTAGGATATATTATATATTAAATTTATGGAAACATTGACTTGGATCCAATAGTGAGGTCTATTTTTACCTAGGAGGTCATTACCACAAGCCACCCCCTAAAAACATCATTTAAATGAAACATCCAAAAAATCCTTTTGTCCAACAATTTCACATGCCCAAAATCTACCAATATCCCATCATAACAACAACCTCAAAATCGTCAAATTTTTAGTAAACAACTCATATATCTTTCCCTCTCTTTTGTCCTCTCATACATTCCCATGGATTCAATCAAGGTTTTCGATAATAAAACCATAGCTCTGATACCACTTTTAAGGAAACTTGCAACATATAATATAACTATTTTCACATAACACATAATACATCTAAAATAAATATGTAATTAAAATATAGATGCATGAGAATAGACAACATACTCACAAAATTGTGACACAAGATATACCCTGGGGAACCCTCATTGAGGAAAAAACCTAGCCTCCAAAAGTATCCATCACAATGTATTATTCAGCAAAAACAGCATTGCAATTCAACCATGGAAGCCTTCAAAGTCATAACCACAACCAAGCAATCCATGTGAACAAGCATTAATCCACATATCTCATTCCATGATTCCAACCTTCACAAATGCTCCCTTGGCGAATCTATCAAGCCTTGCCCCACTTGACTCTTGCCTTTTTGCCTTTTGTCTTTAATGCATGGATGCTCCCCTTAATACCATAAGCTCATAACAAAAACAAAGAAAAAACAACAAATGCAAGAAAAAAAATGGACTTCTTATTTGCGCTATAAATGTAGAATTACAGAATTCATAAGTACAATATTCTAACCCACATGGGCGCCTTTAGTACAATAATTTGTAGGACAAGTTGTGAAATATCACCCAACTTCGGAAGGCCATAACTCATGAACCATTTCCCTGATTGGCTATTATAACCACTTTTCAAAAATGCCAGCTCCTGATCTACAAGCTCAAAATCAAGCTAGCACCCTTTTGTCGAGCTTTTAGACCTCATCGAGGTAGTCTAAGGCCTCCAACGGTGAGCTTGAAGATTTTTCTACAAATTTTCCACCAAAAACTATAATAACTTCTCTGATACTTAAGCTAGAGAAATGAGATTTTCATGGTAAGCTTATATCTCTAAAATGAACTTTCTTGTAGAAAATGAGAACATTTCGAGCTCATATGACAAACTTACTAAAAATAGCAAGTTCCCATAAATAGTAATCACCCTAGCTACTAGTCCTTATTAAAATAGAAAATATTGAAAATAAAATATTTTTGGATGATGCAAGATTGCCCTTACACCTAGGATGCTCTTGCATTAGTCTTGTCTCTACAACTACCCTTGTGGCTGACTATATAGTAGCAATTCCCACAAATCCACCAAGTGGTATTACATAAACCATGTGCTAAAAACATGTGCTACCTAACCAATTGACCCCACATTTAATATTGGAAATTTAATTGTTATCCCCAATATTAAATAATTACATGAAATATTATCACAATGTTACAATACAACTTATCAAGTATATCCCATGAGATTCTTTACATGTTGCATGTCCATCTAGGTGAAACATTACATAATAAAATAAAATAATACAATATAACAATATTATTCAATGTGTGCAACACCCATTATCTCAACACTGAATAGGTCCCATTTTGGGTCCTGTTCTTTGGTCCCTTCTCAAGGTTTGGGTTAAAGTTAGGTTTTTGAGCTTGATTGGTTTATGAGAGAAAGTTAATCTAAATCCTTTCTCAATTTATTTATTTGGAATATATGGAAATCAAGAAAGAAAGCATACACATACTCAAGAAATATCAAGAAAGTATATTTCATGTGGGCAAGCCATTGTGGACATCCTAATTTATCTTAGTACATTTGTAAGGTGGAAAAAAGGAGTCTTGGAAACATCCTTTGAAGAAAGAGAGTTCTTCATCATCTTCTTCTTATTCTACCATTCAAGAATTCAAGATTCAATCATGGAGTAATAAGTAAAAACCATGAATATGGATTATAATACTTTAGCCTTGGGGACTTAGAATGCTTTCTAGATTATCCTAAGATCTATGCATTGTTATTTCATTTACATTCAAGCACAATATTTTATGCTAGTTATTTGGATCTAAGGGTTTAGATCCTTTCATTTCACTTTAAATCTCATACATGAGCATTACACACATTATATTTGACACACTTATTGGTATTTCTAAATCTTGTTGTCTATTAGTGTGGAACACCTAGTCATATACGAGGTAGAGGTAGTTGGTCATCACTGTGATTGAGCTACTCTATATAGGTTGAATCATGTGGAGACTTGTAAATAAACATGTATATGTCAAGATATATAGGATTTGAGAAATTTTTTGGTCACCAAGTATTTTTAGTATAAGTTGAGTACAATGTAAGTCAAGGAGTCAGTGTACATACATGTCAAGTTATGAAGAAGGAATCGAGTAAGTTGAGATCAAGTTACAATAGAAAGAAAAATGACAATCAAGCATCAGAAATAATATGTTCCAAGTAATATAGAGAATAAATTAAAGTTGGAAATGATACAAACTTTGAGGTAAACCATTTTAAGATGACACAGGAACAACATTTAATGATGTAGAGTTTGTGGTAGAGGTTGTAACACATTCTAATGTGGATCACCAATCCCTATGAGGAATGAACAACCAATTAGATGAAGAGGAAACAAGAGAAGCATTTAGAAGACTCCATAGTAGTCTTTAAAGAGGAAGATACAAACTTATTTCATATACAAGTGAGGAGAGCTATTAGAGAAGAGATTGTAAAGTGTGTGAAGGAGTTATGCTTTGGATGTTGCATGCATGACAGAGTAAAAAAGAATGGAGTATAGAAACCTTATGAAGTAGTGAAAGACTAAGTAAAGACATATTAGATTAGAAATTAGATCAGAGATTAGGATGAGATTCATAATAAGAAATTATAATGCAGACCAAAGGATCAGGTACTAAGATAGTTCTAATAGATTGAATAAGGGAAAATCTCTTAACAATGGTTTTAATAGACCTTTGTAAATCTCCTAATAGAGTCCTTACTTCATTATAAGTATAAATTACTTTCACAAGGTATGACCTCATTTTTTTAACAACCTTTAATAGGGAAGACCCCTCACATGGTAGATCATTAGAAGTGATCAAAATTATAACCCTAACAGGTTATTTTTATTATTGCAATAGTGAAGATTTGTGGGTGTCATCCCCACCCTAGTTTTACCTTTACCTCGGAGGGTTTCTGGGTAACCAAATCTTTGTATTATGTATTTAGATTTCATGGATGTAATTGATAGATCTATTTTTTTAGCATTTGATTTTATAAGTTATGTTATGCATAAACTAGTTATGAGTAGGTCAGTATAGTGAATACAATAAAGTTATTATGAAGGATAAAAGTATTATAGATCTTGATTCATCCCCCTCTTAGTATCTTATTTTCCCAATTAAACCTCCAACAATACTGACTATCTATGGAGGCGGAAGCCACCAAAATTGGGGGTTTACTAAGGAAAACTCCTACATAGCCACCCAACACACCAAAATTCAGATATCAATCGATCTTGGACAAACAAACCATTCATAGATTGGAGTACACTTTTTGCCACTTATCAAAAAAATTAAATTAGAATTAGTGTTTCAAACTTTTCATCAGGGTCGATCAGGTCACCCTAACACATCAATGATGACTGGTTCACCCGTAATCATGTAATTCAACCTTGATAGATTGTCAAACAATTTCTAGGTTTTGTTCACCCTATAGTTTCAGGCCTAGATCCTTGTCGGATCACCCCTAGAAGAAATACAACATAGAGAAATCAAGAGTCAAGTTCTTAGGGTAAGTATCTTTATCCATCCTAGTTATTTTGACATTTCATTCAACACTTTCAATACTTTACATTGCATATCTTATTTAGATATGAAGTAACTAGTTATGATATCAAGGGAAATTTTCATTTATTTTCATACCTTCATATTTGTTAAATCTTGATTCGTGTTAATGCTCAATTATCCCTTGGATTTAATTGATGTATTGAAATCTAATTCCTTTGAGGGTTGGTTTGAAAAATCTCTTTCCTTGGACTCAATCCCTTTGAGGTGTATGTGGTTGTGTGACAAACTTATGGCTATTTTCCTTGATTCACAGTTCCCCCTACACAACTTTTATTATCACAATGCATGGTAATGGGTTTTTAAAATGCAATACCAATATCCTTCAATATTTGTTTTATCCATGTTAATTAATTACAATTATTTTTTACTATTACATAATTTGCTTATGTTGTAGAATGAGAAATATACTTTTTTCTTGTTTAAACATGAGACCAATCTTCCTCAAAGAAAAAATGCTCCCTCGCTTGTACTTTTTCTTTTGTTTACATCCCTACCCAATCAAAATCAGTATAGACATATAATGTAAAATCATTAGTTCTATCATATCATAAGACAAATTCTAGCTAGGGGCGAGGATATAATAGTAGGGCCCACCATACCATAAAATTTGAGGCTAGGGGTAGGGGGGGTCCCCCCCATAAAATTATAGGCCATCCCCCCCCCCTATAGATAAATGATAAATTATATCTATTTCTCAATTGGACGAAGAAACCTAGCGAGATCTGAGTCGCCCATTTAGGCAAATCAATATTATTAGTCAACTTGCATCCTATTACTATAGGTGTTCCAATTGGTTTGCAATTTTCCATGTCAAATATTACTGGCAACTCTTTAAAATACTTAGTTTGAGATATGAAAATTCTATGTTTTTCTTGAGTTATTTTCAATCCTAGAATGTATTTCATCTCACCAATCATAATTTTTTTTAAATTCTTCTTTCCTTTCATTAGAAAACTTATTAATCCAAACTCACATATTATTCTCTAGGTGCTCGACTTAATCCATAAAATTCTTTCTTTAACTTGAGGAAAAGGTGATGAAGTTTACAATGTGGAAGAGGAGGGAATGAATTTTGATGATGAGGATGACGAGGAGATGGAAGTTAAGAGTGAAAAACTAGTTTCTAAAAAATGGAAGAGGGTTAAAGAGATGGAAGCTAAGAAGGTTTTGGGTTTAGGGCTGGAAATCTTAGCTATTCCTCTTTCCCCTATTCATCCCTAGGAGCAAGAAAAGGAGAATATTGGTGGAGAGGGTGGACAAGTGGTTATGAAGGATAGGTGAAAGGCTTGGAGAAATTTCAATGTTAGAATAGCCAAGATGGGAATTGTCAGAGAGACAATGAATCCCAAAATCTTGGAGGAAAAATAGGGCCAACTCCATTTTGAAGACCTTATCGATCCTGCTATGGTGGAAATAATGGATAATGTTAGGGAAATGGGTGTGAATTTGTTGAATAATGCTCAAAATAGTATGATCAACAATTTTAGGTCAATCAAGTGGCTCTATCATGAATTAGAAGAGGTTAGGAAAAAAATAGGCCAACTAGAAAATAATAGGAAGGAGCTAGATTTGGGAAATTAGAAGGATCAAGAGGATCAACTCAGTTTGGTTGAGAAGAGAATCCTGAATCTTGAAAGATATAACCATAATTTGGTGAATTAGATGATTTCTATCCTCAAATTTATTAATGATAACATTATGTCCCTTACTGGAATGTTAAAAGCTAGAGTTTTGCTGGATGATAGTGAGGACAAGGATAGAGAAAGAGCCAGGAAAGAAGAGGATGCGGTGACAGAAATAAATTTTAGCAGCCTAGATTAGGATGCTCAAAAGACTCAGGAGCAGATAGCTAAGGAGACTCACAAAGACTATGAAGTAGCTCAGACGATGTAGGAGCTCGAGTGAAAGAGAGAAGAGTAATCATGGATTATTTTTTCCTGTCAAGTTGGCTTTTTCTTGTTTAGGATTTTTGGTTGTAAGTTGAACTGGCCTTTTTGTTGGCCTTTGTTTTTGGCTGGGATTTCTTGCTTATTATCAGCCTTGTGACATGTATTTTTTTGGCTGGGTTTTAAGTGCTTATTATTAGCCTTGTTTATGTTTTAACTATTGGGTTTTAGGGTCCTTGTAAAACCTATTTTTCTTATCAAAAACTTGCGTACCATGTCTTCCTATTCTATTAGTGAGAATCCATTAAGTTGCTAAATATAGACTTATTCCTCAATTTATCCATTCAAGAGAGTTGACTCATTATTGATTTTATATACTTTGAAATTTTTGTTAGATACATAAGCCAAAATAATCTCAATGCTTCTAATCTTTCTATTGGGGAAAAAGTTTCTTCAAAACCAATACCTTCCTAGTGTGAATAACTTGTACATACAATCTTGCTTTAATTCTTATCACTTCTCCTTTCTCACTCATTTTGTTCCTAAATACCCATTCAATTCCAATTATATGATTTCTTCTAGGCCTAGGGACTAGTACCCATGTCTTGTTCTTTTCAATCTATTCAAGTTCTTCTTTCATAACATTAACCTAAGATTCATCTTTGCATGCTTAATCAATATTCTTATGTTTAATATATAAAATCAAACAAATCTCATGTCTTACCTTCCTTCTTGTTGTGATCCTTGGTTAGAATCACCAATTATCTTATCGTTAGGGTGGGTTCTAAAAACATACTTAGGTGCTCTTTTTTCTCCTTTAGGTTCCTCAATCTAAACTTGAATTCCATCATCAATTTCAAAGAATAGTTCTTGATATGTATTCTAGTTTTGAGTATGTCTTTGACTTGTACTTTGCTAATTTGTAGCAGTGTGAGAATAATGTTCAAAATCTCTTTCCTTTATTTGAAATATTTCATGTATCTGAAATTTTCACTCTCAACAACTTTCCTTAGCCTTAGGTGATAATATCTATAAGCTTTACTCTTTGTTGAATAAATGAGAAATATACCTTCATCACTTGTAGGATCAAATTTCCATATTTCATCATCCCTTTTGAAATAAAATTTTCTTCCAAAAATTATGAAATACTTAACAATAGGTGTATGACCTAATTGAAGCTCATAAGGTGTCTTACATGCTCCTTATAGATTTGAACCTTGTTTATAGTATATATTGCATCATTAACTACTTCTCTCCAATGAACATGTGATAATTTTCCTTAAAGTGACATCACTCTTGTTGCCTCACAAAATATTCTATTTGTTCTTTCTACATCACCATTTTTCTATGGAGTTTCAGGTGTTGAAACTTGTTTGTGAATATCATTGTCTTCATAATATGCACTAAACTTGTTAAGTACCAGAATTTTCACCCGATACTGAACTGGATGAGTTCACTAATTCTAGTATAACATGGGAACAACTTCAATGTGGGACATGTAGTTGAAGTGAGATCTCCAAATTTGTGGCTAGTTTCTATCAGATGCTTCACTTAAAACTTGAAAACTTATGAAAAGGATATGAATATAAAGAAAAAAAAAAACTAAACCTATGGTGATGCACCTAAAGTTTCAATCAGTGATATTCAAAGAACTTTTACATAGTTTGAAAGCCATGAAAAAATTTTCAAACTCACACAACTTGCCTAACACATGCATGTACATAAATATTTTGTAGAAAGGTTGGAATGAATATTTGATTAGTAAAGGAAAATTAATCTTTCTCAATAGAGAACACATTACATTGACTCTATTCAACATGAAACCTATGCCATACATTTATCACATAAAACATACAATAGTGAGACAAAATTGAAAGGAGAATAAGGCTTTCACTAAATGATTTAGGAGCATCTAGAGGTATAAGGGCAATCCTGTGTCATCCAAAAAATGTACTTAGACTTAGTTTTTTTTTCATGTGTTTTCATTTTTGGATACCCATTTGTGTCAAATAAAGGTTCCAACTCTCACAGTTCCACTATTAGTGTTCTGGGTTAGAGTTTTTAATCACCTTGGGATACGTGTAAATGCCAAAAAAAAGGAGTATGTAATTGAGCCATAATTTTGGTGAACTAGAACGTGTAAATTGGCTAGATGAATTTAATTGAAATTTAGAGCATTCCAAAAAAAAATCAGGTCAAAAGGCCCCACGGTTTGAAAGTTATTGCAGTTTTTCAATTTTTGGAGACCTCCTAAGAATGCTTCAAAGTCAGGTTAGGGGCATTAAATGACCTCAAAAAGGGCCAAAAAATGGGGAATGAGTGAAGCTGGTCCATAGGGCTATAGAGCACTTCGAGAGCTTTTCAAAAATGTAAACGGTTCATCAATCAGAGCTACGGTTCAAAAGTTATGCCTCCCGAAAGTTCGATTACCGTTTCTAGATTCTTCTAATATTGTGCCAACTTCTAATGCGTCTTTTAGAGCCTTCTATTTGGTTGGTGGATGCCAACTAGCACTTTCTATAATGTATTCTAATCCTTAACCCTCTAGGGTCTATTTAAGAACATTGTTGGAATTGTAAAAGGCAATTCGGAGTGGAGTTTTAGAGAAGGTATTGGGAGAAGAAATTATCTCCAATTTTATGCTATTGTAAGCCCATAGGGCCTATTTTGGAGTATGTTTCTCTGCACTAAGTGTACTAGCATATTTTTATAGTTAATAAAATTTTTCCTTTCTTGTTGTGTCCATTCTGTGCTTGGGTGTTGCCATCAAGTGGTATCAGAGCTAGTTTTCCTGAGTGTGTAGACAGAGTGCCGACCGTGAGGCAGTTTGCATCAGTATTATGTGGTTGTGGGTTTGAGTTAAGAAGATGCCTCTATGAAGAGAGCATGGTAGAAGGAACAAAGCTATTAATCCTAAGGAGGTTAGAGCCCTCCAAAGGTGGGTACAAGCATTGCAGGAGGAGCTCCGTAGAGGAACAAATGTTGCCGTAGGCGATGAAAGTGAGGATGACAATGAAGAAGAAGAAATTGGACTAGAAGGGGAATTTGATGGGGACATTCTGAATTAGGTAGAGGAAAGGCTTTTTAGGGCCATTACTAAGTTTTGGAAATGGCCTACAATTGATGTGGGTGTATTTTCAAGAAATCTGAAACTAGATGAGTTGATCGATTGGATCAATGAACTAGAAGAGTACTTTGAGTATAAGGATATCAGGGATCTAGATAGGGTTAAGTTTGCAAAGGCCAAACTGAAAGGCCATGCCAAAATCTAGTGGCAAGAGGTTCAATTGGAAAGAAATAGAAGAGGAAAGGAGAAGATCACAAGGTGGGATCATATGGTGGACAAATTGAAGAAGCAATTCATTCATGTTGATTATAAGCTTGATTTGTTTAAGAAGATGCATCGGTTAAAGCAAGCAGGAAAATCAGTCCAAGAATATACAGAGGAGTTTTACTAACTTCTGATTAGAACAGGGCATGTAGAAGAAAATAAGGAGAAGGTTGCTCATTATATCAGTGGGTTGCAACCTAGCATCTAGGAGGAACTAAGTCTGGTAAGAATGACCAGCATTGAAGAGGCATACTAGTTTGTCCTACGAGTTGAAGAGAAGCTAAATAAGAGATTTGAAGGGAGGAAAAGAGGGCATGGTCAAGGAGGAAGGAGTAGTGGTAGGTCATCTAGAGGCTGAAATGAAACCCAAAAGAAAAATGAAGATGTGGGTACTAGCAGGAACCAGAGGAACAAGGGTTTCAACCGCTCCCATGATCAAGACTTTGGAAATTAGAGAGGAAGAGGTAGAGGACATGGACAAGGAAGAGGAGGCTTCTGTGGTACCTATTTCCATTGCAATGAAGAAGGTCATCATTCCTTTGAATGCCCTCAATGATAGGGAAGGAAAGATAGCAGAGCTAAGGGTCAAGCTAGGGTTGCTCATGTGGATGAGGATGCACAATCATCACATTCAGAGAATGCAGAAAGAGGAGAGACTTTAGTGAATGAAAGGGTCCCACTAAGTGGTGAGATTGAACTAGGACAAAGGAGGAGTTTATTTTGTACCAGGTGCAAGTGTGAGGATAAATGTTATGATCTGATCATTGATGGTGGTAGCACTGATAACTTGGTATTAGAGGAGATGATCTCTAAGTTGAAGCTCAAGAGGGAGAAACATCCCCAGCCCTATTAGATTACTTGGGTGAAAGATGATCATAAGGTCCTGGTAAGTGAAGTGAACAATGTTTAGTGAAATTCAAAATTGGGAGTTACCAAGATGAATTTCTCTGTGATGTTATTCCAATGGATGTTTTCCATCTATTGTTGGGTAGACCGTAGTAGTTTGATAGGCATGCAGTACATGATGGTCATGCATGTATATGAGAAAATGTTAGTATGCTAATAGAAACCAAATTTAAATAAAGCTTCTACAAACTAAACAAAATTCATAAACTTCAAGATAGACTAAGATGAGCTCTCAATTGAAAATATGAGCCATTAATGGGCTCTCTCAATGAGAAGCTCTCTTGTTGAGTAGCTTTGTCTAAAAAGATAGGATGTATGCTCAATATGCTTCCAAAGGCTTCAATGGATGATTGTGGATTTTTGGTGTGGATAGATGGCTTTAGTATGGATTTGGCTCTAAAAATAGCATTATAACTTTACTTCATGGATTGTGTTAAAATGGCTTGGGAGAGGATTCCTTAAATAGGCAAAGGGCTTGAGGGTTTGAGGGCTAAGATGCAAGGATGGGAAAAAGCTCATGGAGGGCTTAGATTGCATGAGAGGAGAGCACATGGATTGTGCTTCCTTATAGCCAATCAAGGAGTGACACATGTCACATGGTGAGAGGATGGAGGAAAGGGCAAGGATGAGTCAACAAAGGAGGCTCAAGAGATAAAATCTTCATAAAGACCCTCATAATGACTTGTAAGAGCAATAAAAGGGCTTGTAAGAGTCATTTATGACCTAGTGGACTTCATAAAGTTTTATGGTTGAGATATTTTGAGGGTGATGAGAGCAAATTCGACTTGGACTTGATTAGGAAGGTTCTAAGCTTGCTTAGGCTTGTGCAAATGATTAGAGGATGGATTAGGATGGTTTAGGATTAGCTTAGGGATAGGCAAGTGGATGGCATTTAATGAGGGTGGGTGAAGGAGGAGATATTTGTTAACTTTGGCTTGGGTTAGTAAGTTTTAACCCATGTTTAGGGAATGTGACAAGGTTAGGAGGAGATTAGGATTAGGTTTAAAGAAATCTTCTAGAAGAGCCTAGACTTTGGATGAGGATAAAGACTTTCTAGAATAGTCTAGAATTTCCTAGGATGAGGATGAAGACTTTCTAGAAGAGTCTAGAACTTCTTAGGATGAGGATAAATTAGATTTTTAGGAAATAAATAAAGTTTTATTTATTTCAAGGGTTTGGGTTGAGGAGATATTTATTAAAACTTTTTTAATAAACATGAGGATTAATATTTAATCTTAATTAAATATTTTGAGTTGGGATTAGGGGTAGGAAATGATGGGATTAGCTTTTAATCAAAATTAAAGAAGGATTAGAAGATTTTGGAAGAGGTTATTGGTCATAAGGAAATTGGCCAACTTTTGGGAAAAAAATAAATTTTTTATTTATTTTAGGATTTTTGGTCAATTTATTAATTAAATAATTAATAAATAAGGAAATAATGTTTAAATAAGATTTAAACATTTTTGGGAGGGATTCCTTAATTAAATATTTTTAATTAAGATAAAAGGATTTAATGGCATAAAAATTAATTAATTAATTAATTAAATAATTAATTAATTAATTAATTAAATAATTAATTAATTAATAAATGATGATGTCATCGGGAATTTTTCAGAAAATAAAAATACTTTATTTTCTAAAGGATTTTTAGGTGTCTACAATGCAAACACATACTCTCTAACAAAGGATGGAGTTCGCCACAAACTGAAGCCCATGAAAAAGGAAGGTAAAAAGGTATGTAGTAGTGCTAGGATTTGTCTTGTTGATGGAAGGAAGTTTTTATATGGCATGAAACATTAGTGTATGTGCTATGCTTTGACCCTTAGGAAAGATAAAGAAGGTAGTGGTGAAATACCACTTGAAGTTTTAGATTTACTAGGTGAATTTGGAGATATCATCTTAGAAGGATTGCCACCAGTAAGGCAAATTAGTCATCAGATAGATTTAATTCCACGAGTTAGTTTGCCTAACAAGGCTATTCACAGGATGACTCCTATTGAAATTGAGGAGCTAAATAGATAGGTTCATGAGCTATTGAGGAAGGGCTTGATTCGAGAGAGCCTAAGTCCATGTACAGTACCTGTAGTACTAGTACCAAAGAAGGATGGAGAGTGGAGGATGTGTACAGACTCTCGAGCTATAAATAGGATAACTATCAAGTATCAGTTTCTTTTGCCAAGAATGGATGATCTTATGGACTGCTTGAGTGGAGCTCAATACTTCACAAAGATAGATCTCAAGAGTGGCTATCATCATATATAGATATGAGAAGGAGATGAGTGAAAAATAGCCTTCAAGACCAAAGAGGTTCTTTATGAGTGGTTAGTCATGCCCTTTGGATTGACGAACACACCAAGAACCTTCATGCGGCTTATGAATGAGGTACTTAAGAAGTTCTTGGGAAAATTTGTTATTGTCTATTTGGATGATATTTTAATTTTCAAAAAGAATTTGGAAGAACATTTATTGCATATTCGTAGTGTCCTTGAAAGGTTAAGGGAAGAGAACTGTTAATTAATCTGAAGAAGTGTATCTTTGCAAAAAGGGAGTTAGTCTACTTGGGGTTTGTTATATCACCTGAAAATCTCAAAATGGATCCAGAGAAGTTAAAATACATCTTGGAATGGCCTACTCCAAGGTTTTCTACTGAGGTAAGATCGTTTCATGGTTTGGTTTTTTTTTACAGGATGTTCATTAAGAATTTTAGTGGCATATGTGCACCCCTAACTGACATAATAAGAGGGGATAGAAAAGAGATCAAATGGACTGTGGCAGCTACGAGAAGTTTTGAATTGCTAAAGAAGAAGGTGACAGAACAACCTATGTTGGCACTTCCAGATTTTAGAAAGGTGTTCTAGGTAGATTGTGATGCTAGTGTAAGCACTATTGGGGTTGTATTAAGCCAAGAAGGTAAGCCTATTTCATATTTTAGTGAAAAATTGAACGATGCGAAAAAGAAGTATTCTGTTTATGATCAAGAGTTCTATGCAATAGTTCAGGCCTTAAAGAAATGGAGGCATTATTTGTTGCCAAAGGAATTTGTTTTATATACTGATCACCAGACATTATAGTACCTAAATAGCCAAGGTAAATTGAATCAGAGGCATATAAAGTGCGTAGAGTTCTTGTAGAGCTATACATTTGTGTTAAAGTATAGAAGTGGAAAATCTAACAGGGTTGCAGATGCACTAAGTAGGAGACAGTTGTTGCTTACAATAATGCAAGATGAAGTAGTTGGGTTTGATGAACTCAAGAATATATACCCTGAGGATCCTAATTTTGTTGAAGCATGGAAAGCTTGTAAAGAGCCTGTTGCTATAGACAGAACTAAGTGGTTAGACTATTTGATTCAGGATGGTATGTTGTTCAAGGGTAGTCAATTGTGCATTCCAAGGAGTTCCATGAGGGAAAATTTGATTAAGGAGAAACATAGTGGAGGGATGGCAGGACATTTTGGTCAAGATAAGACCATTTCTATTCTTAGAGAACATTATTTTTGGCCTTAGATTTCATAGGATGTGAAGAAGTTTGTACAGAGTTGTCAGATTTGTCAAGTTGCCAAGGGATTTAGTCACAATACTGGACTATATCAGCCATTTCCTATTCCACCAAAGCCATGGGAGGACATAATTATGGATTTTGTTCTTGGATTTCCGAGGTCACAAATGGGTAATGACTTAGTATTTGTAGTGGTTGATAGGTTCTCCAAAATGGCATATTTCATTCCATGCCACAAAACTCATGATGCTATCCATATTGCAGACTTGTTTTTCAAAGAGGTGGTAAGACTACATGGTCTCCCAAGGAGTATAGTTTCTGATAGAGATACTGAATTTGTGGAGTATTTCTGGAGAACATTGTGGAAGAAGTTGAGAACAGACTTGAAATTTAGTTCCACACATCACCTACAGACTAACGGCCAAACAGAAGTGGTAAACAGAAGTCTGGGCAATTTGCTGAGATGTCTAGTTGGGGATAAGAACAAGGGATGGGATTTGATTCTACCACAAGCAGAGTTTGCTTACAATAACTCTATAAATAGGAGTAGTGGTAGATCACCATTCCAAATTGTATATGGAAGTAGCTCAAGGATTGCACCAAAATTGAGGAAGATAGAGCAAGGGGAGAGGACAAGTGTTGAAGCTGAAGAATTTGCTAAACATATCAAGCGTCTACATGAGGAGGTTCAGGCACACATTACCAAGATGAATCAAGAGTATAAAGCTAGGGCTGATCAAAGGAGAAGACATAAGGAATTCCAAGTAGGGGATCTAGTCATGGTACACTTACGAAAAGAAAGATTTGTAGTCGGTACTTACAATAAGCTAAAAATGAAGAAATTTGGCCCTTGCAAAATTTTGAAGAAACATGACTTAGGAAATGCATATGAAGTACACTTGCTAGATGGAATTCACATTTCTCCTATTTTCAACATTGCAGACTTAACAGAGTATCATTATGATAGTGTAGATGAGGAGCTGATGTTAGATCCATGCCCAATTCCTACTTCTAAGAAGGAGGAGATAGAAGACATTCTAGATCATCGTGTGGGAAGGAGTACCAAAAATAGGCAGTATGAAGAGTATTTGGTCAAGTGGAAAGGATGGCCAATAGAGGACTCAACTTTGGATTTCAGCAGCTAAGGTTTCCTATTTGGGATTTCCTCTACCATTCATAAAATGACAGGGTCACTTTTCAATCTAGCCTGGGTGTCTGATGTAGGAGCATCTAGAGGTATAAGGGAAATCATATGTCATCCAAAAAATGTACTTATACTTAGTTTCTATTTCATGTGTTTTCATTTCTGGATACCCATTTGAGTCAAATAAAGGTTCCAACTCTTACAGTTCCACTATTAGTGTTCTGGGTTAGAGTTTTTAATCACCCTGAGATACGTGTAAATGCAAAAAAAATAGGAGTATGTAATTGAGCCATCATTTTGATGAACTAGAAGGTGTAAATTTTCCAGATGAATGTAATTGAAATTTAGAGTATTTTAGAAAAAGAATCAGGTCAAAAGGCCCCACGGTTTGAAAGTTATTGCAGTTTTTCAATTTTTGGAGACCTCCTAAGAATGCTTCAAAGTTAGGTTAGGGGCATTAAATGAACTCAAAAAGGGCTGAAAAATGGGAGGTGAGAAAAGTTGGTCCGTATGGCTATAGAGTGCTTTGAGAGCTTTCTATAAATTTAAACGATTCGTCAATCGGAGCTACGGTTCAAAAGTCATGCCTCCCGAAAGTTCGGTTACCGTTTTTGGATTCTTCTAATTTTGTGCCAACTTCTAATGCATCTTCTAGAGCCTTCTATTTTGTCGGTGGATGCCAACTAGCACTTTCTAGAATGTATTCCTAATCCTTAACCCTTCGGGGTCTATTTAAGAACATTTTTGGCATTATAAAAGGCAGTTCGGAGTGGAGTTTGAGAGAAGGTACTGGGAGAAGAAATTATCTCCAGTTTTATGCTATTGTAAGCCCATAGGGCCTATTTTGGAGTCTATTCCTCTGCACTAAGTGTACTAGCATATTTTTACAATTAATAAAATTTTTCATTTCTTGTTGTGTCCATTCTGTGCTTGGGTTGTGTCGCCATCACTAAAACTTGATCAAATTACACAAACACAACTTTGCAAATGACAATAAGATGATAAAAATTATGCCAAAATAATCTCCAAGGTAGCTTCTGAATATTATAAACTAAGTTTCAAAATCATGCAAAAATATTCCCAAAGGATAGAGGAAAATCACTATGAGCCAAAATTGCATAAGAGAGAACTCTTTAACAAATGAATCATCAAACTCTTAAGTAAAAACTCAAACTCCACCTGTTGTGTTTGAATGCAACAAGAAAACCCCAAAAATAGGCTATCAAACACCTCCAAATGATATGTGCTTGATGAAAAAGTCAAGCCAAATCAAACCCCATCACGAGAGCTCTCTAAAAATGCACTAGAAGCCTGCAAACTAAGTTAAGAACACTCCTAAATAAGCTCAACTAACTCCTAGATTCCGTCCATTTGTTCTCAAATAGATTTTATTTCATCTCCACTTTTAGCCTTTTAGTCTTTTACCACTATTTTTCCATAATGACTTAAAACATTAGTAAATATTTATTCTATAATATGTTTAATTATCATTAAAATAATTTATGAGTAATAATATTAAATACTATTTACACTAATGTTATTAAGAAATATAAGCCACTTATAACATTAACTTAGTATCTAATATTATTAAATTGTAAGTTACTTGAATAATACTAAAATAATTTAGAAAATAAATATTTAATTTATATGAAATTTTCTTTGTTGGATACAATTGTTTAATTGTGTGTTGTCCTTGATGTTACAAAAATGTCGTATTAGTTGGCAGACAATATCTACCAAGCTTAGTTGGTTAGCAAAGCAAATTTCAGAGTCTATTGAGCATTCCTAGAAATTACTCTTTGGAAACAATTTCTACCGAGCTCACTTAGGCGTCGAAGGATTTTGTGATAGAAGTTAGTGGTAACCAAGCTCGCAATGTTAAAAAAGAAAAGTTAGTGTTTACTAAGTTCACTCGATCTCCAAAGGATTTTACAGAGTACACCAAGCTTTAGTTGGTTAACACTAGAAATCATTTCTAGAACAGTGTCTACCGAGAAAGGCTAGCCAATGAAGGATTTCATTATTTTTGAGAAATAACTTTTAATTGTTTTATATAATAATTGTAGCCAATTGAGGTAATAATTATTGGTAATTGTAACTTGTAAATGAGCTGACTTGACAATTTGTAAGGTATAAATAAAAGGTCTTATTGAGAATTCTAAAGTGTAATAAGTGAGCACGCAAGTGTGTTGATTGTGTGAAGAGGAAAGAGTGAGAAAACTTTGAAGGAAGGTCAGATATCCTTAAGGAGTAACAAAGATTTATTCGATCAGAGAGGATCTAGTGAAATTGAACAGAGATCTATATCAGCAATTCAGTTGCATCTCATTCAGGTTAATTCATTGTTACTTTCTCACCATTGTAGCAATGATTCCTAAATCTCTTTACAAAGTTGGTTTAAAATCGATTTGTAAATCATCTAACAAGGTGATAGTTCTATTGAATTGTTCTAAAGACCTTTTACAAGGCCACTCCTAATAGGGTGATTAAATCCTCTAACAAGGTCACACCTAGCAGTGTGTTTTGTAACCTTTAACTGGGTTGGCTCCTAACAGGGCTCACTTCAGAAGAGTGAAAATTAGTAGCTAGTTACTTGGTAGTTTTTCCCATATTGGATTTCCACGTTAAATTCGGTGTCTCATGTGTTCATGTTATTTATTTTATGCATGCATGTTAATCACTCTGAATATTTAAGTTCTGTTAAAGATAACATACACTACATCTACTGAGTTACAACATTTTTTCTGTATGGTTATCGAGTAATAGTAGTAACTAGATTCATCAGACATCTAAGGGATCTATGGATTTATTTTTGTGGTAACTGATTCAACCCCCTCCCCCCCTCTTAGTTACTCCATCTATATTTCCAAAAATTGGTATTAGAGCTTTTGGTGCTTGTAGGAAGGATTTCAAGGATCTAAGCTAAAGATCAAGATGTCTTACAAGAGGGAAATTCTAAGGCTTAATAGGGATAACTTTTCAGCATGGCAAGGTCTCATGAGACTCCATCTGACTTCCATTGGAGATACATGATTGAAATATCATGATGAAGAATATACAACTCCTGTTGGTACATTATCTATTAATGAGATTGTTGAGAAGAAGACTCATAACACCATGATGATAGACATTGCATCCACTCTAAGCTATGAAGAATTTGATGATATTAAGGAATGCAAAATTGCCTTTTCTATGTGAAAAAAGCTAAAAGATATCTATGGAGGTGATGAAAATGTGAGGAGAGCCAAAGAAAAAAGTCTAAGAGGACAATTTGATCAGATGAGGATGAGAGAGAATGAAAACATTGCTAAATATGTTGAAAGGGTCAAAGCAAGTGTCAATGTAATCAAGGCTTCTGGAGGAGATATCAAAGAGAAAATAGTTGTAAGTAAAGTTTTTAGAATATTGCTTCCCATTTATGTAATTAGAGTATCTACAATTCAAGAAAGAAGATGTGAAGCAAATCATAAGATAAATTTAGAGGCCATAGTAGAAAGATTGATTGCATTTGAGATAGATAACTATGACAACTATGTTCCAACTTCCAAGAACATTGACTCAACATTTGAAGCCAATCTTTCACTCAAAGAGAAGGGCAAGAAGATAAAGGATAGTTAGTCAAAAAGTGAAGAAGAATTAGAAGAGAGTTTTGACAATGATCTTGAGGTAGTTGTAGCTCTAGTTGCAAGGAAATATTTTAGAGGCAAAGGAAAATACAAAGGTAAAGTTTCTCTAATCTATTTTTCATGTGAAAAAATTGGTCATATTGCAGCCAGGTTCCCAAGCAAGCAAAGCAAGGATGAGAAGAAAGGTCATAAGTGCAATGACAAGAAAGACTTCAAATCATTCAAGGACAAAGGTAAGAAAACATGTTTCATGGCTAAGGATTCTAAAGATTTTGATAATAGTGAAGATGCAATTGTTTACATTGCTGTGAAAGATGAATCTGATAATGATGAGGAAGATAAGATGGCACTTATCTCTCATGTAAGTAAAAATGATACATGGATCATAAATAGTGGTTGTTCTCATCATATGACTGGTGAAAAAACAAAGTTTGAACATTTTGAAGACTATGATGGTGATAGTGTAAGGTTTGGTAATAGTGAACCTTGTTCGATAAAAGGAAGAGGAAGAATCTCACTAACCAAAGAGCTTGTATGTGATAATGCCTATTGGGTTGAAGGACTAAAACATAATCTATTGAGTGTGGTACAACTAATCAATATTGGATTCTAGGTGGAATTCATGCATGGAAAAGCAAGACTATTGGATGACAAAGGAAAGCTAATTGGATCATGCATACAAACAAAAGGTAACTTGTTTTATCTCGAACTTGGTGAATGCTCATGTTTTATTGCTCAAGTTGAAGAAATTTGGTTATGGCACAAAAGGTTATGTCATGTGAATTTTGATAACTTGGTGAAAATAAGAAAATTTAGGAAAGTAAGAGGCATTCTTAGTATAAAAAAACTTGATGTTGGTCTATGCAAGAATTGTCAGATTGGTAAGATGGGAAAGACTAGCTTTAAAAGTAAAAACTATCAGTCTGAAGAAATTTTGGAAATTGTGAATATTGATTTGTGTGGACCTATTGGAATTGAGAGCTATACTAGAGAAAAGTTCTTCATTCTTTTTGTTGATGACTACTCTAGAATGATGACAGTTATGTATCTAAGAGAGAAGTCAGAAGCATTTGAGAAGTTCAAATGGTATTTGGCTAGAGTAGAAAAGGAAACAGGGAAAAGACTAAAATATTTGAGATTAGATAGAGCTGGTGAATTCATCTCCCATGAATTCAATAAGTTTTGCATTGAAAGAGGAATTAAAAGATAGGTATCAGCTCTTGGAACTCTCGAGTAGAATGGAATAGCTGAAAGGAGGAAAAGGTCTATCATGGATTGTGCAAGGACTCTAATGGTTGAAAAGAACATTACTATCAAATACTAAAAGGAAGCTATCAACACTACATTTCATACTTTGAACCAAGTATAGTTGAAGAAGGACTCATTCAAAACCCTCTATGAGTTATGGTATGGCTATAAACCCAATGTAAGTTACCTAAAATTATTTAGAAGTAAATGTTATATCTTGAAAGAATCTAGAAAAGGAAAATTTGATGTGAAGGGTGATGAAGGCATATTTTTGGGATATTCTTGCAAGAGTAAGGCATATAGATGTTTGAATTTGTCTACTCACAAAATCATAGAAAGTGCATATGTGAAAGTTGATGAGTTTACAGAAAGGACTGAAGAAGAAAGCAAAAAGGAACCAAAATATTAAAGGAGTTTTTTTCATTAAACCTGATATAGTGCTAGATACATCTATCAATTAGGAGATTTCTACTCCTGAGTCTTCATCAGTCACTGAGTTGTAAGAAGTTCAAACCAAGTTGTAGGAACCTAAGTCACATTCATATGCTATCAAGCTAATGCCTACCAAGCTAGAGCAACTAGAACCTAAAGTTGAAGTGCAAGAGGATGACAATACAATTCATTCAAAAGGCAAGGAACCTATATTGGCCAAGTATGTTAGGAGACATCATGCACTAGATCAGATTATTGGAGACAAATGTGAAGGTACTATGACAAGAAGTAAGCTAAAAGGTACTTGTTTACTTTTTTATTTTGAACCTAGAAATGTCAAAGATGAATTGGAAAATGAAAGTTGGGTTGAGGCTATGAATGAAGAGATAGATCAAATAGAGAGAAAAAATCATGGACTCTTATACCTAGGCCTAAAGATAAAAATGTGATCAGAACTAAGTGGGTATTCAAAAATGAGTTGAATGAAGATGGTAAGGTATTAAGAAATAAAGCTAGATTGGTATGTAAAGGCTACTCTCAAGAAGAAAGAAAAGACTACGTAGAGACTTTTTCTCCTATTGCAAGACTGGAAGGTGTCCTTACTTGCATATGCTGCACACAAAGGATTTAAAGTATATTAGATGGATGTCAAATCTACATTTCTCAATGGTATTCTGTATGAAGAAGTCTACATTGAGCAACCTAAAGGTTTTGTTGATCCAAAAAAAAGGGACATGGTCTAAAAATTACGCAAATCATTGTATGGTCTAAAACAAGCCCCTAGATCATGGTATGAGAGATTGTACAACTATCTTATTTAGATTGATTTTTAGAGAATTAATGATAATAGTAGCTTGTATATCAAGGAAGGACCAGATAACAAGATTGTTTTGGTAGAAATATTTATGGATGATACTTTGTTTATAGGGAATGATGATCTATGCAAAGAATTTTTAGAGCAAATGAACAAGGAATTTGAAATGTCTATGTTTGGTGAGATTAAATTCTTTGTTGGTCTTCAGATTCAGAAGAATAAAAATGGTATCTACATCACTTAGTCTAAATACGTCAAGGAGATACTCAAGAAGTTTGGTATGGAAGCTTCAAAACCATTTGGAACTCCCATGTGTACTGGACTAAAGCTTACCAAGGATGATCAATCAAAAGAGGTAGATCAGACCTTATATAGATCAATGATTGGAAAATTGCAGTATGTGGTTCATAAAAGGCTTGCTATTGCTCTTGCAATTGGTATAGTGGCAAGATTTTCAGCAAAACCTAGAGAAAATCACATGATGGCAGCCAAAAGGATCTTGAGATACTTGAAAGGCATTGAAGATTATGGATTATGGTATACATTTGGAGGAAATCTAGACTTGAAAGTGTTTACTAATGTTAATTGGGCAGGAAACATTGATGATAGAAAGAGCACAAGTGGTAGAGCATTCTTTCTTAGAAAGAGGTTGGTATCTTGGACAAGCAAAAAGAAAAATTGCACATCCCAATCTATAGCTAAAGCAGAGTATGTTGCAGCAACAGTGAACTATTTTAATATTGTTTGGTTTAAATAGTTGTTGGAAGGCATGAAAGTTGAGATCAAAGAACTAGTTGTTATGTTTTGTGATAATACAAGTGCAATCAACATATCAAAGAATCCAGTAATGTATTCCAAAACCAAGCACATTGCAATAAAATATCACTTTTTGAAAGAATTGGGGCAAGACAAAGAGATCAGATTGAAATATATCCATACAAAAAAAAAAATTGCTAACATATTCACCAAGCTATTACCTAAGGATGCATTCTTGTATTTAAGAGGTAAGTTAGGGGTAATTCCCCTATCTAAAGCTCACTAAAATAAAGTTTTAGTGATGCATCAATAGGAACCAAGCTAAAGATCTATCAGTTGATGCAACATAGCTATGGAAACATTACATATGAATCAATACTCAAGGTACATTGTTACTCATTTGGTATGTATTTTCTTTGGCATGTGTTGTCAAAGAGGGAGAGTTTACTGTCATATCTTTCTAAAATTTGAATTTGTTTAAGGAAGAGTTTTCTATTTGAAAAGAAGTTGTGTAATTCTTTCATAGAGGGAGATTACTACATTAGAGAAGTTTGTGACATAAAATCTAAGAGGGAGAAATTTTTGTCAGGAAAAGACTTGTTTTAAAATTTCATTGTGCTATGAGATGTTGTGTTGCCATCAATGCTAAAGAGGGAGATTGTTGGATATAATTATTTAATTGTGTGTTGTCTTTGATGTTACACAAATTTCATATCACTTAGTAGATAGTATCTATCGAGCTTAGTTGGTCAACAAAGAAAATTTCAAAGTCTACCGAGCATTCTTGAAAATTACTCTGTGGAAACAGTTTCTATCGAGCTCACTCAAGTGTCGAAGGATTTTGTGATAGAAGTTAGTGGTAATTGAGCTTGCAAGATTAACAAAGGAAAGTTAGTGTTTACTGAGTTCACTCAATCTCCAAAGGATTTTGTAGAGTTCACCAAGCTTTAGTTGGTTAACACTAGAAATCATTTTTGGAATAGTGTTTACCGAGCAGGGTCGACCAATGAAAGAATTCATTGTTTTTTAGAAATAAAGGTTAATTATTTTATATAATAATTGTAGCCAACTGAGGTAATGATTATTGGTAACTATAACTTGTAAATGAGCCAACTTGATAATTTTTAAGGTATAAATAAAAGGTTAAGTTGAGAATTCTAAAGTGTAATGAGCAATCCTGCAAGTGTGTTGATTATGTGAAGAGGAAAGAGTGAGCAAACTTTGAAGGATGGTCAGATATCCTTGAGGAGTAGCAAAGATTTATTTGATCAGAGAGGATCTAATGAAATAGAACAGAGATCTATATCAACAATTTAGTTGCATCTCATTTAGGTCAAATCATTGTTACTTTATCACCATTGTAGTGGTGATTCCTAAATCTCTTAATAGAGTTGGTTTAATAGCCATTTGTAAATCCTCTAACAAGGTGACAGTTCTATTGAATTGTTCTGAAGACCTTTTGTAAGGCCACTCCTAATAGGGTGATTAAATCCTCTAACAAGGTCACACCTAGCAGTGTGTTCTATAACCTTTAACTAGGTTGGCTCCTAACAGGGCTCACTTCAGAAGAGTGAAAATCAGTAGCTAGTTACTTGGTGGTTTTTCCCATATTGAGTTTACACATTAAATCTGGTGTCTCATGTGTTCATGTTATTTCTATTATGCATGCATGTTAATCATTGTGAATATTTAAGTTCTGTTAAAAATAACATACACTGCATCTACTGAGTTACAACATTTTTTTGTATGGTTACCGAGTAACAATAGTAACTAGTTTCATCAGACATCTAAGCGATCTATGGATTTATTTTTGTGGTAACTGATTCACCCCCCCTCCCCCCCCCCCTCTTAGGTAGTCCATCTATATTTCCAACATTTCTTTTATATCAACATTAATATAAAATGGTTTATATTGTACCATTTATATTAGTATTGATTTACAATCTTAAAAGGCAAAGAAGTGGTGCATATCACTTTAAGCATTTGGGATTTTACAAGGTACCCATGTGACTATGAGAAGCTAAAAAAATAAAATAACATAACAAAGGAAAAAAAATGCCTTGCTATCTTTCAAATGTATATGAAGACATATTAGGGTTGAAACCCTCAAACAACTTCATTCTTTTGTTTTAGCTCTTTCTTGCTTAGCTACCGCCATGGAAGAAGGGAGGGTTTGAAAGCTTGCAAAATTGGATTTTTTGGGAGCTTTTCTTGGTTGAACAATGAGAATTTTTATCAAATTTTCTTATTATTTGATGCTTTCATCTCATAATGGCCACCTAGATAGAAAGAATGAGATGTCACCATAAATAACAAATAAAAATTTGTATTTGACTTGCATCTTATGCACGTAATACCTTTCTCTTGAAATTCTAAGTTTCTACAAGGGGTAAAAGCACAGATCTGTGTCACCGTTTGTGATACCAAAACCTGTTTTGGTCAAATATTATTTCTCTATCAAAACTCAATTTTTCTCAAAAACTAAAAATACCCTTTTATAGATCTCACATTCAATATCATCATTATATAAATTTTTGAGTGTTTTGAATAGCTATAATATGTTATAATCTCAAAGTATTATAAGTTGATATTTCAACATTTCAGAAGATGCTCCCTCAAAAAAGGAAAAACAAATAGTAAATCATATCAAAAAAATTTTAAAATTATATTTATCTCTAGAGGAGAGAATCCTCTTCATGAATATATATATATTTTTCAAGAAGGTATAGATTTGATAGGAAAGTTTTGACGAGAGGAAAAAATTGTTGGATTCTGATAAGGTTGAACTTGAGTACTTATAAAAAAGAAAATATACATCAAAAATAATTATTTCTTTTTTTGTGCACTAGCTGTACATGTCATTTATAAGATATTTTCAAATTAGAACAAAAAAAGATGATTTGTATCTACTTGTTTGACGGGAACTATACCCTATATTTTTTATAGTTAAAATAGGGGCTTCAAAATAAAATAAAATGAATAAATTCTTACTCAAAAAAATTATATAAATTATAGGCATACAATTCATCCAATTCTACACATTTCATTAGTTTACATCATCTTCATATTTTAAACACAAATACCATTTTTTTTGTCACTAATGTTGAACTGTCACATTCTGATATCACGTTTCTTTATAAAAGGTGACACAGGTTTGTGCTTTTACCCCAAGCCTATAGTTGGCTTTCTTTGAATGTTTCATGTCTTACTCCATTGATTTTCTATTTGAAGGCAATCTACAAATTTAAACACCATTTTTTGGTAGAAGTTTTTATATGCAAATAAGCCACCATGAGGAGATGAAACTAGTTTTCTGAGATTTCTTTCCTTAGGCATTTTTATATGAGGGTTTTCATTGTATAAAATCTATATGACCTCTCCTTAATATTGTTGTTAAAAATGGAGCTTCCAAACATCGCTTTTATCTCTACATAATTTCCATTTGTTTAGTAGAAGACTGTAGAGACAACGAATTTTATGGAAAGAAATTACATGTATTTTATATGGCTTGGCTTCTATGAAATTTTCCATTTTGTTGCAAATAATGGTCTTTCTCAGACCTGTGAGTTCTTTCATTGTTTGATTTTAATGAGGGCTGAAAAAAACATGGGTTCCTTTGCATATCTGGGACTTGCATATATCTTTGACTAGAAACTTCTTAGAGACTCCCAAATTGTTACATCATTAAGAAACTATGCCAAAATTTTGCCCCTCAAAATTTTAGTTAGATGGCTGCTAGAAAGTTGCTAATATTTGGAACTGCTATTCTAAAATCTCTCTCTACTTTGTAGAAGGTTGCCATAGCTTTTGGATATATGTTTGAAAGTGTTAGAACTTTCATTTTAGGACTTTCTTGTTCATTATGTGTTATTTTACCTTTTGTAGTAGCTTATTATTTTATATCTACTATAGCAACATACTATTTTTAGATCCATTATTTTCCTCTCTTCAAATCATGATTTATATCTATATTTCTGTAGCCTATTTTCCTACAAGTTTGAATGTTATTTTTAGCTTTTAGTCAATTAATGCTAATGCATTACCACTTTAATATTTAATCTCTAAGTGCTGGTAGAAATTTTATCTTTACATTACATTTCCAGGCACCTTTTAGTATATGATTTGATTTTCCTAAACATATCATTGATGTTGAAATTAGGATCTTCATTGAGATAGACTCAATGTATATTCACTTATCTTAGAAAAAATGCACAAAAAATCTATTTTTTTGTAACACTCTATTTTGGTGAGCAATTTATTTTCTTGCTACTCTATTGTGACCTCTTATCACAATACAATTTATAAATATCCCACTGAATGCACCTTCTTGCAGCATGAGCTGCCTCATATAGCATTATCATATGTTTTTCTGTTTGCATATGTATCTTTATTGAATGTCTTTTAGAGATTTTTTCCTCTAAAAAAATCCACTTTGCAATGATATAGCAACATTCATAAGAATCATTTTAATGTTTCATGTTTCTCTTTCACCCATGTCTATACATTGTCTTTACTTTATTCTATAACTATAGCTTATGCTTTCGATTCTTTTGTTTTGTTATTTCTTGTTGTTGCTACCTTTATGTTTCTTTCATGATATTCTTGATCAAATTCTATGATCCTATTTCTCATAGGCACACTGAGCTCAATAACCCTCATGGGAGACTATGATTAAATATGTGTACCTACAAGATATAAGATTCTGCTTAGGAAGCAAACATGTTAGCAATAAAACATTTTAGATCTGATTTTTTTCCTTGACTTTTGTTGGTAGATGTACTTGCTTTATGGAAGTGTATAGCATAAGAGTAGCATAGATGTTTTATATATGAGATGAGATGCTCCATCATTTCTTAGATGCACTAGATCCAATATTTTTCCTTCTTTGAATGCAGGATTTTGAGGTTCAAAGGAGATGTGGTTCAAGGTAGTGAATAGAAAAAATTGGACCAATGCAAAACACCAGTCATTACAAGAAATGATTGGTTCCCTATGACCCTCTTTACTTTATGTTTCTTTCTTTTATGCTATGCATTTTCATAGAGTAAGAATGTGTATCAGCAGACTTTAGGGGCCACTCTCATGGTCAATTGTGTGAGAGTATTTACTTTTAGTATTAAATTTCATTTCATCATTTGAAATATCAATTGTATCTATTTTTTGATGAATGATACAAGGAAATTCTTGTGTGAAATAAATGACATTTATGCACTTCTCTATCTTCATACTAAAATTTTACTAATGTGCAAAATTTTAGTAACATAACTCATTAGAAACAAATTATCCAAATCTTCTAGACCTTAAAAACTTTATCCTTTTACAAAATTCATTCTCAAAAATTTCCTTACAAATCTTAAACTTTTCAAATTCTTCAAATTTATCTTTTAGATATGCTACCCACATCATTTTAGTGGGGTCATCAATAAAAATAATAAAGTACCTTTCACTGTAGAATGTTCTTGTCTTGGTAGGTCCACTCAAATCTATATTAACAATTTCCAATTTCTCTAAAAAAAAAATGAGTATTAATAAAAGGATACTAGTAGGAGCAGAACAATTAATTTTATTTTCAAAAAAAGCCATAATATAACTATGGCTACCAATAAGATCTATTTATAGAAAAATGAAACTACATTGTGAAATGTATACTACTTCTTTTAATCACTAAAGAGCATGCTACACTAATGGTGAATCATTAACCATCTAGTTTCCAATAAGATAAAATCAACACATATCATTACATTTTATTTCTTCTTTTTCTGTTACACATAGTTCTACAACATACTTTCAATGCAAGAAAACAAGTTTTACCACATAAAATCATCACAATACAATGTAATACTTCCCACCAATGCTTGCACTAAGGATCACAATAGATCCCTTCAATGGGTGAAGGTGGAAACTAGACAATGGGGAGAATCCACATTGGAAATTATAACACATGCCTTTACAAGGCTCATATCCCTTCACATGCCTTCACAAGGCTTTATTTTACCCCCTTATAGCCCCCAAACTAGAAAACAATGTGGCACATGGGGCCCATATCACTCATATGGAATTCCTCTCCCCTACAAGGAGAGACTCTCCACCCAAATGCATTCCCTATACACACTTCACCCAAACAAGGTTCTCTTCCCTCCCAAGGGTGAGGCTCATCTTGTAACACCCCGAAAAAAAAAAAGTAACAACATAAACCAATATTTCCAACTAAAACTCCAAGTTGCAAGGGAACTCATAAACATGGCTTCCATATACTAGAAAACACATTACAGGGTTTGACACATCACAAAATTGAATCCAAAAATCCTATCACAACATAAAGTTCACACACATAACTTAAAGACCAAGGAATGCATGCTCACAAAATCACATTTACAATACATGAACTACACATAGCAAACTAAAAACTAGAAGTTCTATCCAAAACATAGAGTTCACATGGCATTAACCAAGGGAAAGACTACTCACCTCACTTCCAAGCTTGGGTTTCAAGTCCTTTCTCCTTCTCCCTTCATTCCCACAACTTTCTTTTTCCTTTCCTTAGCTAAAAAAAATGTTTTCCCTCCATCTCCCACTATTTCTAAGTCTCTACTTGTTTCTAAGTCTCTCCTCCACTCTTCCCAACTCTTCATTTCCCAACACTTTCCATATCTTTTCCCTTCCCAAAATATTTCCATGCCTCCTTCTCTAATTTTGACCATATTGAAAATCATAACTTTTGGGTGGTATTCTAGGTGCCTAGGGAAGATTTATATACTTAAATATGACCCTAAACCCAAGGTATACCATATGGGCTTTAAAATAAGGTCCTAAACTAACCCTAGGGATGGTTTTACCCTCCCAACAATATGCTCAAAGTTTACATTCGAAAATCTAAGTGGGGGACAACTTTCTTGGCTTCGTGGACAAGGAAACTCACATTGGGTCACTCCATGGTTACCTAAGGGCCGCTTAGCTATTCAATCAACAAACTTGGCATGCCACATCACAACACATGTGTCAATTCACACCACTTTTAAAACACATCACAATACACATTTGGCATGCCAATATAATTCCACAAAAATACATTTAACAATTCACATTAAACAACTAACTATATTCACAAATAAAATACATTGGTAATTAGGTTATCCCCTCCTTAGGGTCAACCTTGGCTTAACAATGCACCTAGCAAGGTTCTCCTATGTCCATGGGCTTACTACTTGCACACTCGTGAAAACATCAGTAGCTTGATATGAGGTATAAGAATATAAAATGAGATACAATACATGTAACATTTAATCCATAAATCCTATTGTCTATGGTATCAAAAATGTAAATCAACATAATGAGCTATCCATATGTATTCTTCATTTACAATAACACAACTATCATTTTACACTTGCATTTAAGGAATTTCTCCAATATATACTATAAAACACCATTCAGTATGATCACTCCTATGTATTTCAATTATAGCATAAATCAATACATATTAGTATCAGATCTCCTACATAGATGTAGAATTCCATTCCCTTACCATTAGGACACATGAATCATATTTAATTACTCAATTGTTAAACATGATTGATCAACATCAAATAGAAAACATAATATGAAAAGATAAGTAGCATTAAGAATGCATCAAATTAGCATCATCATAACAATAATCATAAACCCAGAATATATAACATTTCCTAAATAACATTTCATGTATTTCTCATTTGGTTAGATTGACCAACATCTTGATGTCTATTGAATGTAATGTACCTTTTTATGAATTACCCACCTACAATCCAAGTATTGCAACATCTTACTATCTTCATGTATGTTTACTCTTGGCTTTTTTCTATCAATACATTAATCATCTATTCTATCATACAAGAAAGTAACCTCAATCATCATTTATTTTTAGTTATCATTAAAACACTTTAGCATATGTTGTTTGACTAATTTCAGGCACAATCTTAATATTTGTTAATAGGTTCCCATATTATGGTTTTCAAATTACTCTAGTGGTGATGTAAGATCATTGTTGATATAATTATTATTTGGATTTGAAAAATCATAGTTTTATATATTGTATTTAGAGGAGGGACGTTACAAAAACCTTTTACCATCACTAATTTCCATCAACCATTTTAATAAAATAACTTATTTTAGTAGGATTCAATTGAAACAAATTACCTATGGTCATTGTACCTATGCCAATCTCATTTTCATGCTTATAATTTATTGAGCATTTCTTGCAGATGATAATCCTTGTCAACAAGTTGTTTAACACTCAAGAAGTTATGTTTTAATCCATAAACAAAATATACACTACTAGTGTTCATTTTACCATGAATTTTTATAGATAATTTTCCCTTTATAGGAAATGGTGCATTGTTACCAACTCTAATAAAACTTCCATCATAGGTTGTTACTTCAACAAACTTATCTTTGTCACTTGTCATGTGATGTGAGCATCCACTATTTATGATCCAATATATTCTCTAGTTTTTAAGATGTGATTTCCTTAATCTCAATTTCATCACCAATGAAATGGATTCATTCCTTAATTATCTCAAACTTATTGGGTCTAGACTTAACCTAAGATTATCTGTTAGGATATTTGTAATAAAAATGACCAATATGCTTACAATGATAACAAATAAAAGGTGATTTGTTCTTAAATAATCCCTTAACTTTGGATTCTCTTTTTTCAACAAGTAACACAAATTCATCTAGGTTTTTTTATTCATCCTATAACTCTTCCCAATCACTGGCATGATCTCCAAGATTCTTTCTACTTATGCGTGCACTTTTGGTTAGAGTTCTCTTGTCTTTATATACACTATATCTAAAGGTTGTCTCCACTTTAGCTAGAGCATATTTCAATCTAACATTTTCAAAATCTTGAACTTTTCAACTAATTTTTCCCATTAAAATATTTAATAAGAGGAATAACTTTCTTATTTTAATTTATCTTGTTCTCATAAGCCAACATCAAAGGTCTAAGAATATTTTGAACATCTTCATCTTTTGATATATTTCCTCCTATGCTCTTAATCCCTGTAGTAATCCTAGTAATCCTTTGAACATACAATCTAATAGTACCATCTTCTTACATTCTAGTATTCTAATATATATGTTCCCAATTTTGTAATTATATTTCTTTGTAAATTCATCACCTTCATTTAATAGTCCTAATTTAACCCCAAATATCATGTGGCAGGTTAAGTTCTTTACCTTAATAAATTATGACTTTGATAGTGCGCTTATCAATGCTTCCCTCGCAATCATGTTGCAATAGAATAACTTCTTATCCTCATCCATTCCTAAAGACATTAATTGTTGTTGGAACTAAAAATTTGTTCTTTGTAATCAATCAAAAATTGATACCCATACAGATCAATTGTGAATTTGCATCATACCATTTTAACTATCACAATTATCACCATAAAACTTAGGACCTTCCTTTCTATAAGCCATGGATCTCCTCAAGCTATTATGATTCTTTCTCAATGAGGACCTAATGCTCTAATACCAATTGGTAAGAAGTGAAGCCCACACACAAATAAGAGGGGGTGGGGGGGTGAATTGATTGTGACTTAATACTTTTAAATCCAAACTTATAAATTATACTTCCAACTAATAAAATAATGATACATGATCAAGATAACCCCTACACCAAAGACTATGACTTTTTTGACTAGGGAAAAGCTTGATTAGAGGGAAAACCCTAGTGGGGTTGGTACCCACAAGATTTTGTACTAATATATAAGTTACTTGTGAAAGGATGTGATCCTATTACGAGTCAATTATAATGCATTTAGTATGAGCTCCCTATTAGAGGACACATCCTTTGTAGGAGGCCTTGAACCCTTGTTAGAAGGTTCTAACTTTATTAAAGGATAATAGGAAGTAAAAAGACTCACCATATAAATTATTCTAACAAAGTAATATAATATTTAGTATAAAATGTCCAAGTATGTAAACTCAATGATCTACAACTTACTTGTCAAAATAGTTTATTTGAAGCTCATCAAACCAATCACTAATCTTCTCTAATTATTGAACATTCAAATTTCATAGGTCCATACTAAGGCATACACACCTTCATAGTCATCATTAAAATTATTATATTACATTTTCCACATATTATAACATTAATATTATATTAACCAATGATAAAATAAATTCTTCCTAATCAGAGTTGGCTACTAGTAAAATATATTGCATATTTCACAACAATCTTCCTAGAATGATCTTCATTTCTTTCTAAAACAAAAATAAGTGCACAAACAAGTATTCTACCATGATTCAATCTTAGTGACATTAATTCATTTTTTCATTATAATACAAGAAAAAAAGATCACACATTCTTGTTAATCTATCTTGAATACTATTTTGTTACTAGTCTTCACCAAATCACCTATAACTCATCCAAACATAATATGAGATCTAGTGATTATAGACATGATGTCTACACTCATCTTGATACACATATTTAAGCTTTCATATCTTAACCTTTCATACACCAATTTTTTTGTGCTAACAATTAACCTATAATATATAGAATCTGTGTTTGTTGTGATTAAATATGCATATGTTGTCATCATCAACAAAACCTATCATCAATACAACACATAAGCAATACATACAAGCACTAGAAACCTATAATTGAAATAGTTGGCTATCATTAGTTTTTTAATTTTAATTTTGATGCATGGTTATGAATACCTCATTAATCAAGTTTAAGTTCCTTAATTACACTTGGCTGATAGATGCTAAGATTCCAAATGGGATGACAAAGCGATGTGAAAATTTATTTGTTGGAATAAGTTCCAATACATATTGTCCTTTGTAGTTAATTTCAAAATTGCGTTAATAAATGAAGTCCACACACAACTAATTTTGGTGGGGTGGGGTGGGGGGTGAATTAGTTTTGAATAATATATAATTAAATCCAACACTTATAAAATTGATTACCAGTAATAAGCACAATGATGGAAAACAATAAGAAACCATTCATTATAACACAATGATTTGTTTACATGAGAAACCATTTAATGGGATCCATAAGATAGTGTTCTAATATATAATTTCCTTGTGCAAGGATGTGACCCTATGAGGAGTCAAATACATTTCATTTAGTAAAATAGTCCCTATTAAAGGATAAATCACTATTAAAAGACCTTGAACTCTTCCTAGAAGGTTGTAACCCTTTTAAAGTTTAATAAGAACAAGTAGACCCACAATCCAAAAGCTCCAAAAAAAGTAAATTATAATTATTCCATGATAACATATTCAATGAACATGAACTAAGTGATCTACAACTCACTTTCCAAAAAAATTCATTTGAAGTCCACTAATCAACCAAACAACATACTTTCTCCACTTTAAAAATCCATCATCAAAGCTTACATCACATTTATCTAGACATTCCATGTATATCATACATATATCCCAATCAAAGAAAACATCTTTCGTTTATACCCTTAAGAAATAATAATTAAGTCAGCCTATTAGAGCTACCCATTGATGTACAATTAATTACATAGAACCATATTAAGGAACACACTTCTTCATAAGAATCTATACAAAAAGTAAATTAAGTTTCCCAATGTTACAATGAAAATATAACATTTACCAATGATAAACTACATGATACAATAACACTATTAGCTACTAGTAAAATGCATCACTTGTTACATACTACTAGAGACCTTCCAAAACTAATCTAAATGTCTCCCACTTTTGAACATATACAAAAAAAAATGTCATGTGCCATCTTCCATGCTCACCAATATTAATTCATGTTTGCTAATAAGATATAGAAAGAAAAGATTTAACTATCTCTATCATGATTTCCTATACAATGGACTACTACCAATCTTTAGAAAATAATGTGTAACTCAACCAAAACATCACATTAGTTATAAAAACATAAACATGATGTCTAAACACATTCTTATAGATAAATATAAGCTTTCATATCCAAATGTATCAACCATTGCCCTAGTTGAATAGATAAGCAACCTGTGATATATATAATACGAGTTTGTTATGAATAAAAGAATATATGTTGACATCAATGACAAAACCTATCATTAATACAACATATTTGCAATACTCTCAAGTGACAACTGTAGAGACCTAAATCTGATTACACCGCTTTGGTAATCCTATTTAGCTATCTCTAAAGGCATCATTAATTAAATTCTTATTTAATTAATCCTTTGTCATCCCCTAGCTGATTAATTTAATCAATCATATATAGTCCTAATTGATAAATCAAATAACCCATTATTTATCAATTAATCCTATTCTCCTATCTAATTCCAAAACCCTCATTTATTAAATAAATCACTTTAATAAATAAAACCCTCAAATCTAATAGCCCCTAAACTATCCTAAATCCTCCATTTAGCCTAATTCACCCCATCCACCAATACTAACCTAGCTTAGCCACTAACTCACCCACCCTCGTGAATGCCATCCACTTGCACATCTCTAATATCCTTAATCTAATCCTAGACCAAGCCTAATCCCCCCCACCCTAACCTTGTCACATTCCCTAAGTGAGCTTAAGAATTTTCTAAGCCAAACCAAAGTCTCCTCCCTCAAAATATCCCAACCATAAAACTTTATCCCAACCAGAAAGCCCTTAATGCTCTAACATGCTCTTAAAAGCTCTTACAAGCCATTATGAGGGCCATTTAAGGCCTTGAGCCTCTTTTGCTGACTCATCCTTGCCCTTTCCTCCACCCAATGACCTTGTGACATGTGTCACTCTCTGATTGGTGCTAAACAAGCACAATCCATGTGCTCCCCTTTTAATACATCCTAGCCCTTTCTAAAGCTTTCATCTCTCCATACATCTTAACCCTCCATCCCTCAAGCCCTTGGCCTATAAATTGGATCCCCTCTCAAGCTATTTAATCACAACCCCTTTTAGTAAAGTTATCATGCTAGTTTGAGAAACAAAGCCATCAATCATACCCTCATAATGCCAAATTGAGAGCTCACAAGGCTATCAATTTGCTATTATCCATCTCCACCATTGAAGTGACTTTGAAGCTTGAGCATACATCCCACATCCACATAATAGACATATCTCCAAATCAAGTGATCATCCTCATTGAGAGAGCCCATCCATGGCTCATATTCTCATTTGAGGACCTCACTTTGTCTCATAAAAAAGTTTATATTGATTTTGTTGGTTAATGCTTTTGTTTTTAAATAGATTAGTGTTTCTTGCTAACATATTAGTGTACACATTTTGGCATGCCCAGTGGGACCCCACATTTGGGTCTATCTAATCATGTTTTTGAGTTTTTTGTGTTAACTAACCAAATTAACCTTGTTTACTTATGTGTTTTTGTGATAGGTTTGCTGATCTTATTGTAGGTGTATATGAGCAATGTTAGTATGCTAATAGAAACCAAATTTAAATAAAGCTTCTACAAACTAAACAAAATTCATAAACTTCAAGATAGACTAAGATGAGCTCTCAATTAAGAATATGAGCCATTAATGGGCTCTCTCAATTAAGAAGCTTTAGTATGGATTTGGCTCTCAAAATATCATTATAACTTTACTTCATGGATTGTGTTATTTTGCAAAGGGGAAGGATCCAATTTATAGGCAAGAGGCTTGAGGGATTGAGGGCTAAGATGCAAGGATGGGAAAAAGCTCATGGAGGGCTAAGATTGCATGAGAGGAGAGCACATGGATTGTGCTTCCTTACAACCAATCAAGGAGTGACACATGTCACATGGTGAGAGGATGGAGGAAAGGGGAAGGATGAGTCAACAAAGGAGGCTCAAGGGATAAAATCTTCATAAAGACCCTTCATAAGTGCTTTGTAAGAACATTTATGACTTTTTCCGCTTTATAAAGTTTTGTGGTTGAAGATATTTGTGAGAGATACCATGAAATTCAAATTTGAGGGTTTAGGGAGGTTTTAAGCTTTCTTAGGGTTGTAAAAATGATTAGAGGAAGGGTTAGAGATGGCTTAGGACTAGGCAAGTGGATGGCAAGTGGATTGCAATTAATGAGGGTGGGTGAAGGAGGAGATATTTGTTAACTTTGCCTTGAGTTAGCAAGTCTTAACCCATGTTTAGGGAATGTGACAAGGTTAGGAGGGGATTAGGATTAGGGTTAAAGACATCTTCTAGAAGAGTCTAGGCTTTGGATGAGGATGAAGACTTTCTAGAAGAGTGTAGAACTTCCTAGGATAAGATTTTATGAAATAAATAAAGTTTGATTTATTTCAAGGGTTTGGGTTGAGGAGATATTTATTAAAATATTTTTAATAAAAATGAGGATTAATATTTAATCTTGATTAAATATTTTGAGTTGGGATTAGGGGTAGGAAATGATGAGATTAACCTTTAATCGAAATTAAAGTAGGATTAGAAGATTTTGGAAGAGGTTATTGGTCTTAAGGAAATTGGCCAACTTTTGGGAAAAAAATAAATTATTTATTTATTTTGGGATTTTTGGTCAATTTATTAATTAAATAATTAATAAATAAAGAAATAATGTTTAAATAAGATTTAAACATTTTTGGGAGGGATTCCTTAATTAAATATTTTTAATTAAGATAAAGGGATTTAATGGCATAAAAATAAATAAATAAATTCAATAAATAATTAATTAATAAATGATGATGTCATCAGGACTTTTTCAGAAAATAAAAATACTTTATTTTCTAAAGGATTTTTGGTCAATTTATTAATTAAATAATTAATAAATAAGGAAATAATGTTTAAATAAGATTTAAACATTTTTGGGAGGGATTCCTTAATTAAATATTTTTAATTACGATAAAGGGATTTAATGGCATAAAAATTAATTAATAAATTAATTAATAAATGATGATGTCATCAGGACTTTTTCAAAAAATTAAAATACTTTATTTTCTAAAGGATTTTTAGGTGTCTACAGTAGGTACTCAGGTCATCCTTTGGAAATCGTGCTCCCAACCATCTAAACATTTTTCATTTTTGAGCACCTAAAAATCAACTTGTTTTGTGATCCCGTGACCCCAGGAATGCAATCTTGTGACCACAAGAATGCGTCCATTCACCGACAAGAATGCGAACCTGTGATCGCGAGTTCGCAGTTCATCACCAAACAACTTTTGTAACATATCCTAAATTTGTCCTGCATCCCTGCAGAACTTTTTTTCATGGAAATGCTATCTAAACCTATGGGATCGGATATTCTCTCTGTGGGAATGCTACCTTTAGCTGGTCAAATTTTTAATCCCATTTCTATCATTGACCTCTCAAAACCATAGCAGAATTCCCCTATGGGAATGTTGATAAATCTGCCTCTGAGATCACTTTCTCGCAGGATCAGACTATGATTTTTTATCTTGCAGCCTATCTTTCTGTAACTTTTCACCAGTTTTTTCTACTCGTGGGATCGCTACCTAAACTCACGGGATCACTGTCTAAACCCACGGGAATGTTGTTCTACTTGTGGGAACACTATCTAAACCTATAGGAATGCTATCCTGTTGCTTATCCTTGCATTCTCACACGTAGGATCGTAAACCTGCGGGATCACTATCCTAACTTGCAGGATCGCCAAAAATCAAAAAAATCAAAAAATTAGAAAAGTAATAAAAAATCAAAATTTGACTTTTAGTGGTTTCGTAGGATATGGACCATTCTAAGCATTTTTACGCATATCAAAAAGAACAAAAAAAGTTAAATTTTTTTTCCCTATAGTTAAGCTTTGATTTTGGGATTTTTTTGGTAACTAATCAAATCACTTTTTTGTAGCATTGCAGGTTGGAGCGACAAACTTAATCATGTTTTTTGTAGGTTTTTTAGAATGAACTTGCATGTTTAAACACATTTTTCATTGCATGAATGTGCTCAAATCACTCTCGAATGCCATGGATTAAAATCTACTTTTCATTGGAATGCATGCTTAAAACAACAAAACACATTCTTGAATGCAAAGGATCAATTAATCATTGGTATACCTCACACTTCAACTTTGGGTTTTAAAAAGAATTCATTCAATCTTGAATGTCTAACAATCAATGAACCTTGCATGGTTTTGACACACTTCAACAATATGCGCGATTTACTTATGTTCACGATCTATCAATTTTCATTATGTTGATGATGCTGTCAAGTTGGAATTGAACATCTATATCTTAATCACTTGTGTTTTCAATAGATCAGACAATCTAAGAATCAGTTGGTGAAAGAACTCTACTTTTTAGCCCAAGGTCATCTGAATCTTCTCTCCCCATGTCGCCTTTGTAGTCCATCTTGGGTGCATAAGACTAGGATCCAAAACTTTGTTTTTAGTTTTAGGAGGCCTGCTTGGGGATTTCATCAACCCTTGGGATGATCTCAAATCTAACATTTCGGTGGAGTATAAAGATTGGGAGGTGAATCCAAAGACACCTCTCTTGGGATCAAAATTCTGTCACTCGGGCTAAGCCTCAAGGAACTTTATACGCTTGAGAAGTGAAAGAGGAGAAGTGGGTTACCACTCCTCTCGGCTGTGTGACATCTTTTTTTTTTTCATCTATGGATTTGGGCTTCACATACCTTGGGTATATTGAGGACTCCCTAGCTAAACCAAACTTCATCCTTGTAGAAAGCTTCCTAGGATGTTGGTGTGTTTGACGTGCTTGCTCCAAACTTTTGTCTGCTTGTTGTTCATAGTTTTTGAATGAATGTTTTCCAACTTTGGCCAAAATCCCAGAAAAGCAAAAATCTCCCAGCTTAAGGCATACTTAGTGTAGTCACTACCTCATCAGAAAATCATCCAAGCTCCCCCACTGCAATCGAATCTATCCAGTTCTTTACTTTAAAACAAACCCAAATCCAAAGTCCATCCAAATCATCCCCCCAGCCAGCTAGCAACGCAATCCAAAATCACCCAAGCCTTTAAAGAATATTTTTTACTCTGCCAGAGTTTGTTATCCAATCAATCTATCCAAATCCTTCAATCTTCCCAAGGTTATCCCTTTGGAAAAGCTTTGTCTAATGTAATCTAGCCTTGTCACTTGTCATCCCTCATCACCTTAAGCTAAAGGTTGGGATCCACAAGTGGTCAATCTCATGTTTTTCCTAAGGGATCATTAGTCTATCCTTAAGTTGACACAATCACCACCAAGCTTGCACATAAGAAAGCAGACCTTTCATACTTTGGCAACATATCTTTGAAGTTAGAATCCCCAACCCAATCTTCCTTAGGTCTGTCATGCAGCTTTGACTCTCCCTAGGAAATCTTTCATCAACCAATCCAAAATCTGTGCTTAATCCAAATCCAACCATGAGCTTCTGTGTTCATCCATATGCAAGACCCCATCCCCATCCAACTCATCATCAAAACATGAAATCCCAACCCTATCATGATGAGTTTGGTCGCATTGTCCTTTCTCCCACTACATCCTATTCCAATGATGATGAAAATCTTGTTGACTATGACGAGTATCTTAAGAGCCTTAGATGCCTTCTACCAACCATCCCCCAAAATCCAAGCATTCCTCCAAACTATCTAGTCATGCCATCTCATATCCCAGCTTCTCCTCCATTACCCAATTAACCAAGCTTCCAATCTTCCAACCCCATCACACAAGCTATTCCTATCAATCCACCACCTCCACCTTTGACACACGAGTCTCCCAGGAATCTCCTAGAGGAAATACAAGAAAAGCCGCCTCCAATAGTCGATAATCCATGTCATCTAATCCAACCATGTGAAGTAGTTAGTGATGAAGCTTCCCCATCTATAATATCACCTCCATATCCCATAGCTATCATCCCCATACCATCCATCAAATTGCTTAAAATCCTTCTACTTCCTGCAAGCATCAAAATCCCACCACCTGTCAAATCCCTCCAAATCCTATCCACATCACCTCTAAGCATTTCCCAAATCTCCCATAATAACCCTTATGCATCCATCTTCTACTCACCCATCTCCACTACCGAATCTCCCATCTATTGATCCGTTGCCTTTGAAGAATCCATCCCTTCACCTCCTATCACACCATCCACTCCAATCCAATCCTATCAAGATCCTTCCTAAAAGAATGTTGACATCCCCCAAATCATAAACAAATATATCATCGTACCATGTCTTCCATCCATAGTGTAGTCACCATCCCCTCCACGTCCAAAACCTCAAGCCATACCTCCTCTACTGCAGGATATCTTTTCATCCCATCAGCTAAATCAAAATCCTATCCTACCATCTCCTCTACTCCATGCTTCCATCTTACCACTTATCCAAGCTATTCCACCATCTATAATCTACCCTCTTGGTTCACTTACATTCATCCATGGTGGCCCCCTCTCAACAAAAGAATTAAGAACAGTATCTCCCCGTTGTAGTACATCTAATAAAACACTTCTACCATTTTCTACAAGCAAAAAGTTTCCTCAGCTCGTTCAAATTCTCAATCGATGGCATTATCAAGGTCAAGGTTTAGGACCACAAGAGCAAGGAATCAAAAAGCCTATTGTTGCACAAAAGAATCCAAGATTTCATGGTCCTAGATATGTATCCAAAGGCTTACCATCTAAAAGTGTTGGTACACGCCATCCCCAAACCAAGCCTATCTCCAGGCCCACCATGCCAGCCTCCCATCACTCCTTCAATAAATCTTATGTCATCCCCCCTCCACCATCTTTGCAACCCAAAACAACCTACCATATCCCCCCTTCATTTGCTAAATCCATTTTGGGTCCCTATGTACCAAAATCTACCATCATCCATCCTCCTATCATCCAGCATAAAAATCCCACTCCTTTCATTCCTATTTAGGATCAACAAAAGCACATCTCTCTACCTATCGTCCATCATCCTCCCACTATAAGCTCTTCCATATCCTCTCCATCTCACAAAGCTTCTCCTAACCATCTTCCCAAAGCTTACCACAACAATGTGAATGCCAACATCAAAATGCATAAAGCCAAAAATCCATATCCTAGGCAATCATATGTCTATTCTAAAAGACATACTCCAAAAAGGCAAAATCCAATCAAAGAATGCAAAACAATGCAAAAGCCTATGAAAAGAAAATCCAAAACCATGTGGATCCCAAAGAAAAAAGTTGAAACCTAATGCATAATGGCATCCACCATTGCTAATCCCCTATCCAGTGACTCATGTCTCCCATCTCCTGACTCCATCTTGGGTGCCTATATCCCCAAGCTGGCTTCCACAAATCCTCCATCAAGCCTGCATCTACCATCTATCCCCCATATGCTCTTTTCACACCTATCCCACCATGTGCCAATGTTGATCCTACAAGCATCCACATCTCATGATCCTTTCCAGCCTTGTCATCCCTCCATCTCCTACCATCAATCCCATCTAATCTGATCTATTGCATAAATCACACATCTGGTGTACCAACAACTAGCAAAAATATTGAACATTCCAACAGCCAGTGAAAAATCCCAAAAAAGCCAAAAATAGCTGAAGAAAGCCAAAATCATTCCAACTAAGTCCAAAGTCAAAAAAGTCAAAAAAGAAAAGAAAAATAAAGTGTCCACTGGTGAAAAATTGGCAATTCAAGTGCCTTGGACAAGTACCATGATGAAAACTTGGCAAACAAGCATCATGTGTAATCCAACCATCCCCAGCTTAGCTTATCATCCTCATTCTTTTGGTCACATCTTGCCATCTAGCTCCATTTTCCAATTTATCCACCTATCTTTCATCCTCTAGCTTTTATTTATCACTATCCACTTATCTTCTGCAACCTCACCCCATCATCCCAGCTATCATCCATCTCCCTAGCACCTTCAGCTTTTCCATCCTAGCTTAAATCCTATCGCATCCATCGTAAGACCTCCTTCTGCATGTCATCTTCTAACTAGGGGCATTGTATTCCTTGGAGATTTTTTCTTCTCCATCCTTCCTTATCATTGGTATCTCGCTCTAGGCTATCCTCATGCAAATCCAATGTCATCCTCTCATTAGCCATTCACTCTAGTGCCATCTATCAGCTTAGCTACCACCAACCTTAGCATTGTCTCCATCCTTGGTCGCACATCTATCATCATCATTGGATGCATCCTACCAAATCCATATCTTCCACTATCACCTTATCCTTAGCTTCTGCATCTTGCACCAACTTGAGCCATCTTGCTATCTTATCATCTGGAGCTCCTGTATAGCTTGTAAATAATCTTGTGTCCAATGCTTGTATCATACCTTGTATTGAAAAGCTTGTATATCCAATCTTGTCAAAAAAAAATTGTACATTTTTACCATATCTTGGTCCATCAACTTGTACATCCTCTTTAGCTTAGTACAATTGTATCTATCTAGCTTTCGTGTCAGTTCATCCTTGATCAGCATCTTCAACACATCGCACAAATCTTGGTTAGCTATTTCAATGCATCCTTTAGCTAGATCTCCTTTCACCAAAGTGTTATCCTTCTTAGTTCAGCTTGCTAGACTCATCAATCATTCAAATCCACCATCTTCGGTGCTCTCTGATAGATCCTTGTAGGATATAGCTTTCTTCATGTCCGATTTTGGCTCGTTAGTACCTTGTTCTACCCATCTCATTGGAAAATGATTCTCTTTTGGATTTTCACTTTCTTTTGATTTGGAATCTTCCCTTTTGGGTCTTAAAGTATCTTTTCCAAGAAATCTATTTGTTCCCTCCTCAAGGTTGCCATGATCTTCCATGGTATGTTGCAAATGGGGCACTCTGAGCGTACGGTTTTGATCAAGTCTTTCATTTGTTTCTTTTTTGCTTGTGGGTTACCCAGTGTCAGTTCCACACTGTTTCGTCTAGGATTCATCTGTGATGCTAGGGAAATCCTTGCATGTTTATTTTGAGTCAGTTTGTCAGTCCTCTAGATGGTTGGTGACACGGCCTTAATGTTCTTGGTAACCTTGGCAATTAACCAAATGTCCTATAGAAAATCTAGTGCTTAACTACATGGTGGTACTTCTCTTTGAAGTATCCCCTCGCTCAATGGATTCCCTTCATCTCCATTATCCCCCATCCATATCCAACATCCCTTTCTCCCACCCCGACTTGTGCATCAGTTATCTCTCAAAACCAATCATCATTCTTAGCTTTAGGGATCCACAATCCTAGTCTTAGGGATCCACCCATCTAATCAATCCACCAAGCCTCATCTTTCGAGATCCACAATCCTAGTCCTAGGGATCTTCGAAACCCATCTTTCGCCAATCTGACTCTTTGAAATCCTATTGCATTAGCTTTATAATCCGCTCATCCTTCTCCGTATCCTAGATTCCTTTTTATAGTCTTAAGCTTGCTTCCTCCTGTGCATCTGATTCTCCTTTATCATTCTCCCATAGTGAGAGTTTGAGCTAATTCAGCCCCTTCTCTTTGCCAATCTGAGTCTCCTTGCGTATCCTAGATTCTTGTATTTTTCAAGAAGTCGTCAAGTCTCATTTTATCTCCCCGCCACCTTCTTGAGGGGGCATCTCATAGTATAGTCTCTCCTTCTTATCCAAGACTAGGGAAACCTTATTGTTAAAACATTTTCCTCATGTCGTCTCCGTTTGAACTTCTTTTAAATAGTGTTGTCTCAACACTATGTCAAAGAGGGGCAAAATGTAGACACCTAAATCTAATTACACCGCTTTGGTAATCCTATTTAGCTATATCTAAATGCATCATTAATTAAATTCCTTTTTAATTAATCCTTAGTCATCCCCTAGCTGATTAATTTAATTAATCATCTATAGTCCTAATTGATAAATCAAATAACCCATTATTTATCAATTAATCTTATTCTCCTATCTAATTCCAAAACCCTCATTTATTAAATAAATCACTTTAATAAATAAAAACCTCAAATCTAATAGCCCCTAAACTATCCTAAATCCTCCATTTAGACTAATCCACCCCATCCATCCATACTAACCTAGCTTAGCCACTAACTCACCCACCCTCATGAATGCCATCCACTTGCACATCTCTAACATCCTTAATCTAATCCTAGACCAAGTCTAATCCCCCCCCTAACCTTGTCACATTCCCTAAGTGAGCTTAAGACTTTCCTAAGCCAAACCAAAGTCTCCTCCCTCAAAATATCCCAACCATAAAACTTTATCCCAACCACAAAGCCTTCAATGCTCTTACATGCTCTTAAAAGCTCTTACAAGCCATTATGAGGGCCATTTAAGGCTTGAGCCTCCTTTTTTGACTCATCCTTGCCCTTTCCTCCACCCAATGACCCTGTGATGTGTGTTACTCCCTGAATGGTGCTAAACAAGCACAATCCATGTGCTCCCCTTTTAATACATCTTAGCCCTCCCTAAAGCTTTCATCTCTCCTTGCATCTTAACCCTCCATCCCTCAAGCCCTTGACCTATAAATTGGATCCCCTCCCAAGCCATTTAATCACAACCCCTTTTAGTAAATTTATCATGCTAGTTTGAGAAAAAAAGCCATCAATTATACCCTCACAATGCCAAATTGAGAGCTCACAAGGCTACCAATTTTCTATTATCCATCTCCACCATTGAAGTAACTTTGAAGCTTGAGCATACATCCCACATCCACATAATAGACATATCTCCAAATCAAGTGATCATCCTCATTGAGAGAGCCCATCCATGGCTCATATTCTCATTTGAAGACCTCACTTTGTCTCATCTAAAAGTTTATATTGATTTTGTTGGTTAATACTTTTGTTTTTAAATAGATTAGTGTTTCTTGCTAGCATATTAGTGTACACAACAACAATATCTTTTATTTCTAAAAATGTTCCTCTTTGGCATTGACAACAACATACGATGAAAAAAAAATCAGTTCAAATGTAATTTTCAAAATACAATTTTTGAATAGCCTCAACATATGAAAATATCTTTCTTGATGAAAGGTTTTCCATTGATCTACTTTGCCTTTGACATCAATGGAAAAGGAGATAGTATGCAAAATAATAAAAATATGTAGCAATTTTTCAAAGAATTTTTCTTTCTTAAAAGAAGTTTTTTTCCTTAGATCATAAAAAAATTACCTACATTAGATCAAGTCAATCTGTAACAAAAAACTATGCCAAGTGTCAATAAACATTATTATACAAAAATCATTACATAAGAGCTCTAGGACTAGCCCTGTACCATGTGACCACTCCCCCTAAGGAATAATACTAATCATCACATATAGATGAATAAAGGTGCTTTGAATACACAAGAATGATGCATTCCTAAATCTATTATTCTGCATAAGGAGGGGTCATCACCCCAAGCATACCTCTAAGGTACTCAAAGGTGTCCTTACTAAAAGGTTTAGCAATTATATCTTCTACCTACTCTTTTGTGCTCACATATTCCAATTTCATTTTCTTCTCAATGACTTTCTCTCTTAGAAAATGATACTCGACAGCAATATGTTTAGCCTTTGGATATAAAATTATATTTTTTGGCATATTAATTGTACTTTTATTATCACAATGAATAATGATACATTTAGAAAATGTTATTACCAATATATTTTAGAATCTATCTTGTCCACATCAATTGGTTACAATATTTTTTGTTACTAGATGTATTCTACTTCTATTGTCGATTGTGATATGTAATCTAGCATCTTACTTAACCATGAAACCAATCTTCCTCTAAGGATGATATACCCCCACTAGTAATTTTCTTGTCATCAACATTTTTGTCCTAATTTGAATCAATATAAGAATATAATATGAAATCATTTGGCCCATCATACCATAAATCAAATTCTAGGGTTCCCTTCAAATATTTGAAATTTTTTTTTGAAGGATTTGTGCAATACAAATCCACAAGGCCCGAAGAATACCTACATGTAAGAACCTATCATAGAGAAGAAAAAGACTAGAAGAGGCATGGGTTTTTATCTGAAAAAATGAAAATTGTATTATCTAAAATGAAAAAGATTAAGAAATAATTACAAAAGATCAATCCTTATAGAAGGAGACCAAAACCCAAAAAAGAGTAACCTAAAAGGAAAAAACCATTTAGTAATTACTAATTAATTATTAACTGTGAACACATAAGTGCACAAAGTGAAATCTTAAGAAGGGAGTAAAGGTAATTTAATAAAGGAAATTAAATTAATGCTTTACTCTAACACCCCCTCTTAAGATGAGCAACAATTTAGCTACAAACAATGCAAAAAGAGCATGGAAACTACAATGCAATGCAAAAAGGAAACTTGGGTCTTGACAATAAGGTTTGATGGGGTACCCAATCATAACCAAATCCCTATGAAATGAAGAAATAGAGAAAAGATAGTGGGAAAAACTCTACTCCAAAAAGATATAGCAAGAAAATAAAGAAGGAAGGACTCATCACTTAGACCCTTGAAGGAGAGCTTTCTTAACCATAAGCATAGAACACAACTGAAGATAATGCGGGGATGAAAAAGGTTTAGTAAAGATATTTACAACCTTCTCTATGGTAGGAATGTACTCCAAGGTCAAAGTTCCATCCTAAATTAGATGCCTGATGAAGTGCATGTGAAGCTCAATGTGCTTGGTCCACTGATGCTCAACTGGGTTACAGGAAATGTGTATAGCACTCTAATTGTCACACCATAAAAAGGTGGAACTATTAGGAGGAAATCCAAACTCTATCATCAACTATCTAAGCCACAAAACCTCTTGACTAGCCAATACAAATTTCCTATACTCTATCTTTGTAGATGATAATGTGTGAACATGTTGCTTCTTGCAAGACCACATGATAGGACCAAAACTAAGACATAAGAAAAATCTAGAAGTAGACTTGCAATCATCAATATGACTAGCCCAATCTAAGTCTGTGTAACCAAAAATATGAGGATCCCCTAATCTGTAGTGAATTCCATAACATTTTTTACCCTAAATGTACATCAAGAACATTTGGAAGCTTTCCAATGACTCTCATGTGGATCATGGGAGAATCGAGAGACAAGTCCTACTACAAAGGAAATATCAAGACATGGGTATAAAGTGGAATCCTTTTTAGGAGTAGAGCAAGTGGTAGATAAAATAACATCTCACTAAAAAGATGTAGGAGAAAGCTTGCAATCAAGCATGCTAAATCTATGAAGCATATTAAGAGAATACTTTTGTTGGAGTATGACTATCCATCTGAAGACTGAACAACCTATAGGCCCAAAAAATAGTGCAGAAGTTGAGGGTCTCTCATCTCAAAATGCTCTTTCAATGCTTGTTGAACACTTTGTGTCATGGAGACTGAGTTTCCTACAATGATGAGATCATCTATATAAAGCACAAGTATCAATAAGTCAGCCCCATTACATTGAATGTAAACTACAAGATCAAAATGATATCGAGTGAACTGTGAAGTAAACAAGAAGGAATCAGTCTTCTCATACCAAGCCTGAGGGGCCTATTTGAGACCATATAAAGAAATTTGAAGAATGTATACTAATGAAGATTTCTACACAAAATCATGAGGTTTCTCCTTATATATATCCTCACGAAGGTATCCATGCAAAAATGAACTTTTTACATCCATTTGAAAAATTGTCCATCCCTATAAACTTGTAAGAGAGAGTAGGCAAATATAATTCATCTCAACAACAAGGGAAAAGATCTTAGAGTAATCAATACCCTCAACCTGTGGAAAACCCTTTACATAAAGATGTGTGTTTTATATATCAATATAACCATCTACAACATACTTGGTTTAATACACCATCCCATGTGTGATTCTTTATCAAAGAAGAGTACTCCTCATCCATATCCCTAATCCTCTCTAAGTGTACTATCACTTGTGAAAAACTCTATGGATCATTTGAAATGGTATGACTCAAGATGCTGCTATTTGTAGTCTGAGCACGAGAGTGATGACCATTGGTAGGATCACCTACCAAAGGTCCAATTGCATCAATAGTATCATGAGCCCACTTGGTTACTCATTGAAAAATTGGTGGAGGTGGTGAATGATCAAGATCTTCCTTAGAGGATACATAATCTTGTGGAGGATTAGAGGAAGTATTGGGTAGTGAGGAAGAAGTTGGTGATGGTGGATCCATTTGAGGTAATGCTCGTCAAATTTAATATCTCACCAAAAAAAGACATCTCTAGAATTAGGATCAAACAACCTATACACCTTTACATCCTCACAATAGCCAAAAAGGATGAATGGTTAGCTCTTCTTATCCATGGCTTTCTATTGATCATTTGGAATAAATTCCCAAGCATCACTACCAAAAATGTGGAAAGTAGAAAAATTTGGCTTGACATGAGTCCAAGCCTCCTCAAGTGTCAAGTGTCACAAAGCATTGTGAGGCATCCAATTCTAAATATAGTTGGCACAATTGATAGCTTCAGCCCAAAATGAAGAGCTCGTAGCTCATGAATGAATCATACAATTGGCCATCTCCTATAATGCCTTTTTCTTTCTCTCTACAACCCCATTTTGCTGAGGGTGTGGGGAACTATGAACTGATGCTATAAACCATGCTCAATGTAAGAAAATCTAAAATATTGATTCACATATTCCCCCCATTTTTAGTGTGTATACGCCTAATAGAAAGACTACATTGCTTCTCTACAAATGTCTTAAAGATTTGAAAGGTATCAAATACATCAGACTTGTACTTCAAAAATTACACCCATGTGCATCTAGAGAAGTCATCTATGAAGATGAGTACATTTTAAGCACCTAAAAAATATGGAATAGGAAATAATATAATATCATTGTGTATCAAATCTAATGGTGCCTTAGCACATGTGGATCTACCTACTAGAAAAGGATCTCTATGATGTTTTCCAAGTGCACAACCTTGACACACATTGTTAGTACAAGAGATCTAAGGTAAACCAATCACTAGCTCCTATGTACTCATGTGGTATAGATATCTATAGTTGACATGGCCAAAATGCTCATGCTAAAGTTTTCTCACCAAGTCTCCATGAACAATGAGAGAAACGCCTATAGAATTAGAGCTATCAAATCCATCAAACTGATATAAGTGAGAATAAAGATCAATAGTCCCTATAGAAATAAACAACTTAGGATCATGGAGGTCTCAAATAACCACATCATGTGGTGAGAACTCAACTATCTTTCTAGAGTTTTAATGACAATTTTGAAAGACAAACAAGAGGTTCATAGAAATGGCTAGAACCAAGAGAACATACTATAGTGAACCACCTTCTAAAGGGATAGTTCCAGAACCTATGACTAAAAGATATGTAGAATCACCAACTACAATCTATGTAGTAACACTCTAAGAAAGTGGGGTAACCAAATTAGCTAAGTGTGTCATATTGTGTGACCCTCTAGAATTAAGAATCCAAGTGGCTATAGAAGACAATACTCATATAGAGAGAGCATGCCCTTTCCTCGAGGGAGGAGGTGGTGGCTTTAGAGAAGCAATACTATGTTGTTGCATAGCATCCTCTAAAACTTCAAGATGTTTCCAACAACTAGAAACTAGATGTCCTTCCTTGCCACTAAAATTGCAAGGATCACCTATAAACTTCTTGGTCTTGGAGGAAGATTCACTAGACTTGAAAGATTTACCCTTCTAAGAGGGTTTCTCAGCATTTGATTTAGGAGTAGGATTGGATGAACTCTCACTATCTGCTAAATCTATCTTGGGATTCAATTTATACTTCTACTTCCCTATAGATGTCTAAGCAACCAATTCCAATGTCTTTGAGCTAGTGATAGTATCTAACTATGTAAGATTGGACTACTTTCTAGTCAGTCAATCACAAAAGACCTCAAAAGTGGGCATGGTAAATCTAGAACCCAAGGCATCCATAGTGGAATGGAAGGTAGAAGAGAAAATTTGAAAGTTTCCTCAAATCTTGGAGAGAATTAGGTAGATGCGCTCCTTATCTATGTTCTCTTTGCCACATCCTTGTAATAAAATCCTTTATTATTTGAACCTCATAAGAAAGTCCTCAATAGAGGGGAAAGCGTTGGGTACAAGAGAAGTAAGCTTTTCCTCAATATGAAGTGCTCTAAACTCATTGATGGTAACAAACAAATCTTTAAACTTGTCCCATATTTCTTGAGGAGTGGAACACTCTTCAATATGAAACTATAAGCTATCTGAAACACTCAAAAAAATTAGACCCATAGATTCATCCATCTTATTCCTATGTTGTAGAGTTTGGTATTAACTCTAAAAAACAAGTTGCACTATAGGTAGACAAGATCACAAACCCTTTGAATGGAGAAGTTTTTGCATATGGGTTTTTCATTTATGATAGTTGTATGGGTTTAGAAGCACTAGACAAGAAGAGGTCTCGACCATTATTTTAGAGTGGGTGTTTGATTTTTTTTGATATGCTAATATAATAACATAAAGTAATATAAAAACACCCCTACAATGCAAATAGCTAAACCCCAACTTACCAAAGGAATGCATAAATGAGAGAAGAAAAAAAAGCTTTAGATATGAATAAAAAATACCTAGTACAAAATCTTGGCAAAATGATAGAGATCTGGGAAATTCTTGAGAAGAGTTATCCTACACCTTTTTCAGATGGGAACATGAAGCTATAAAAAAGAAGTTATGCCCCTTGGAAGATAGAAGTCATCAACATAATTTAAGTGCAAAAATAGGTACCAAATTGGAAAAAAATCCAAAAAATACCTATTCCGTCATCTCCATCTCAAGACCATCTTTTTGATGCTGCTTTTGGATTGAAGAAAGATCATCGTATGCTCAAGATATCACACAAAAGTGATAGGGCCCTTGATAATGCCTTAAAAAAATGAGGCACCACTACTAGCAGACCCATGGTGGTGGTTGGGTAAGAAAAGGGTGGTAGAGGCTAGGAGGAGTAGTGGCCATAGGAGGGATGGTGGCTAAAAACACAAAAAAGCAGTGCCAAAAACTTTGTCTAGTAGGCAAAAAAAATGACTATCAGGAAAGGGCTCATGGGCTAGAAACCAATTGGAGCAAGCCAGAAAAATAATCTGCAGCATTGAAAAGACCTTTGGTGGGCTAGAAAACCTTTTATAGGCTGGATTTTATTTTTCTCATTTTGAAAACACCGTCTTGTTTGCATGTAGGAGGTTGTACGACCCTATTGGGCAATTTTTTTTTCTCCCAGGTCAACATTGTTGAAAATCAACAAACTTTATATTAAAATGGAATTTTTGACACCTTCTAAATTGAACTGTGAGCTCTTTTTGGCCTCAAAGTGCTCCAAGAATTAGAGAACTCCCATTTTCACAAAAAATTCCTAAAAACACCAGATCTATTTTGTCAAACTCTCATTTTTCTTTTTCTCCAAATACCAAACAAGCTACAATAGATCTAGCTCTGATATCATGAAGGATTTGAGCAATACAAATCCACAAAGCCCAAAGAATACCTACATGGAAAATCCTATTACAAAAAAGAAAAAGACTAGAAGAGGCAAGGGTTTTTCTCTAAAAATTAGCAAATTTTATTCTCAAAAATGAAGAATATTAAGAGATAATTACAAAAGATAAATCCTTATAGAAGGAAATAAAAACTCGAAAAAGGGTAGCCTAAAAGGAAAAAGCCATTTAATAATTACTAATTAATTATTAAATGTGAATGCATAAGTGCATAAAGTGATATCTTAAGAAGGGAGTAAAGGTAATTTAGCAAAGGAAATTAAATTAAAGCTTTACTCTAACACATTTTACCATTTCCAAGTGTTATTCCTTAAGTTATGTTTAATATCTTGCCACAATGCTAATTGCACTTTCTATGTTAGGCCTACCATGAGTCAAATATTTTAAACCACCAATTATAGATCTATATGTTGTATGTGGGGGGATCATCATTATTAGTCAACTTACAATTTGTAACCATTGGCATCCTAATTGGTTTGTAATTTTCCATACCAAATCTTACCAACAATTCTTTTAAAAACTTGGTTTGGGATATAAAGATAACATCTTTGGTTTAAGTTATTTACAATCCCAAAAAATTTCATCTCTCCTATCATGGATATTTCAAATTCACCTTTTAGTTCATCAAAAAATTTGTAACTTACCTCATCATTTCCTCCAAAAATAATGTCATCCACAAAAACTTCAATAATTAATAATCTATTTGAATTAACTCTTAGGTACTAATTATTGTATGTCATCCCACCTCCTATTATTCCACTATCACTAGACATACATAGAATTAATCCAAAGGGAAAGCCACCCAACCTATCACATAAGAATAATAAAATCGTATACCAACCGAAATGTCAAGCACAAACACTTGATCCAAAAGGTAATCATATGGATCTATAGCTATCAAATCTCCATAGCTGAAATATCACCAACAACAAGTTCCAACCCATCCAACTATCCATACCTCCAAAAGGTATACAAAGTGAATCTCACATCATCAATACAACGAACCTGTAACTTGCAATCACAAGCCTCAAGAGAAATACATGCCAAATATATACCTTGAAGCTCTCACTACAAAAGATAATGTCAAATCTATAAACCAATCCACTCACAACATCTCAAAGAAGTGAATCCATGTTTTATTAAGGTATCCACAATACATAAACCAATAATGTGAATGAAAAACTCTCATAACAAGTCTCTAAAACTGACCCAAGTTCTCCACAACCAACAAAGGAAAGAGGTAAAGGAATAACCATGCCATCTCTCACATGGCATAGATGACACAAAATAGTGATCACAATATCCAACCAATTTCAAACCCAATGTAAGTGAAGTTGAACATATATGAAGATAACTAAGACCAAATATAAACTATGCAAATCACAACCTATATCATGTCCTTCTACACACACCTCTAGATGTAAATTGTGCAAGTAAGATCTCCTCCATAAAATCCCAACAAGAATCCACAACAACACCTAAATCATACCATATAACTAGTCATGGATGTAAGCATCTAACAAGAAGATCAAACTCATAAACCATTCTTAAACTAAGGGATAACCATTCGTAATCCAAGGAATATGACTAATATAAAACCATCTCCCAAACTTAACCAATATTATAACATATGCACAATGCTAAACTATCTCTCAAATGAACCCTCCAAAATTAACTCATGTACCATAGCTCAAGATCCATATCCATAAAAGGTAATCAATAATATAATGCACCTAATAGAAATAGTGGGCTCTACCTCTCATGTAGTAACTACCAAGTATACCAAGTGTGGGAAATGAGAATGCTCATCAAGATATGCAAGTCTCCAACCAAGAATAATCTAAGAACAATCTCCTCTCAAGTATATATTAGGTCAATGCCCCTCATACTTCATATTTAAACCATCAACTATCTCAACAAATACTTCTCTAATCCAAGAGAAATTAGTATCACCACCATCTTTAAGTATCCATGAAAATTTGTAACAAATCAATCCATGTTGACTCCAAATGCAACATAGAAATATCATGAAGTATCCAACAAATGATTAATGTACTTAATACAATGAAAATAAATTAAGTTCAATGTCAAAGTTCCAACCAAGGCTTCAAGAACATAAACACGAAAAAATGCTCTTACCATCTCAACCAAAGAGACATCATGCTTCATATGAACATACCATAATATGTCACAACTCCAAACACATATCAAAAGTATACCATGAAATAATAATGAAACCATCCTAACACCAAGGATAACATGTCAAACAAAATCATATAATACATCTTTACCAAGAACCCCATGAGTTCTCAAGATGAAACCATCTCCACACTCCATGAAATACCATCTCCACACACCATAAAGAACCAAATGCATCATGCAAATGTCAAAGATGCTTATTCAACAACAAGATGTAAGACAAATTTCCAACATCTACAAACACTCAATAAATATATCAATACCAACAACTCCCTCTCAAATGTGGTACCAATTCATCATGACATCATAAAATCTATCTCCTATGTGGAGATCCTCTAAGTCTACACACACACAACCAAAGTGTCAATACCAAGTGAAATCAAGATCTTCAAATCAAGAAGATAGAAATCAAACTAAGAACTAATATTACATTGCTACCTCATCATTGTCACAAGCTCCCACTAAACCATATATCCAAGCTATCCATGACATCATGATAAAAAATCATCCTCTAAGCATGAGAATAAATCAAGGCATAAAACCATCAAAGAACTCAAAGTGCACGTCATGAGATCCTTAAAAGAAACTAAATAACCTTGATCCTCAACCAAGAAGATACAACACCATAACCAAATCAGGAATCCAAACCAATAAATATCAAGGATGTACCTATATATCCAATCATGTCATGCCAAAATTGATGACATCATAATCACATCCATGAACTGCATAGCTAAATCACAATGTCTCCAATCTATCAGTATAAGATAGTCAACTATAATCCTCTACCATGATTATACCTGGTAACAATATCTCATCCATTCTACATGAAGAAAAATTAGCAAATCACATGAATTAGGTCATAGGACCCAAATCCAATCCACCAATCTACATATGCATTAATAATGAAAGATCAATGGGTAATGACAACCCATAACCAAGCCATAAATGCAACCTATAAGTATAGACTACTTAGAATACTTCACAACTTCTAGACCCAAAAATTCATCTTGCATATCCAAACTAAACACTAATAATCATATCATCATGAGACCAATCTAAAATATAATCTAAGTATACAATGACATCAAATCCAAATCTCCAAAATATACATGGTCATAAACTCACAATGTTACCATAGTTGATATATATCATAAAATATTTAGATCAATATATGACCAAATAAATCATGCCAAAATTGTACCAAATTTGAACTAATGTGTAGAGCTCTCCAAGAGCTTTCCATTGACTACTCAAAGTCCAAAAGCTAACTCTATATGCTCAAGTTATGTCCTAATTTGTGCTCAAAATAAACAACATCTAACTTTCAACCTCTTAGAACCTGACCAAATGTGAAAATCACATAATTAGACCTACATCATATTGCAGTGCTCTAAATTAGCTTTCCAATGATATTAAGAAGTCCAACATTTGATATCCTGAGAGAACGATATGACCTTTTTACTAAGACAATATTTAAACCATTTTCACTGCAATTTTTTCACCCTTTTCTTGTGAATTTTTTTTTATAAGATTAAATTTGATGGCCGTCACTGACAAAAACTAAGAAATATTTGCATTTCCTCTTCACATAGAAAATTAGGGCATATTATATATCACAATTAATGGAAAGGCCAACCCAGATCCAATGGTGAGGTCTGTTTTTACACAAGAGATCATTTTTACAAGATCCTCCCTAAAATATTCATTTAAATGAAACATTCAAAAAACTCTTTTGTCCAATAATTTCTCATGCCTAAAATCTACCAACATCCCATCATAACTATTGAATACAATTGATTAATTGTGTATTGTCTTTAATGTTACACAAAATGTCATATCATTATCAGTTAGTGTATGCCAAGCTCACTTGAGTAGTGAAGACAATTTTCTGTGTCTACCAAGCATTCCAGAGTTTGTCTAGTTTAGAAGGTCATGTCTAACAAGTTCACTTGGGTATATAAGGAAATTTTGTAGAAGATGAGTGTTAATTGAGCTCACTTGGTTAATGAATAAAATGTTAGATGGAACTAGTGTTAACTGAGCTCACTTAGTTACTAAAGGATCTATGCAAGTATGTAGTAGAAAATCATTTCTGAGTTAGTGTCTACCAAGCAGGGTCAACTAATAAAGGATTTTCTTATTTTGGTATATTGAGTTCAATTGATTTGATTATTGGTTCTAGCTGAATAAGAAGATGAATATTAGTTATTGCAAGTTGCATTTGAGCCGACTTGACAATATGAAAGATATAAATAAAAGGTCAAGTTGAGGATTACAAGTAAGATTATGGATATGCAAATTTATTGAAGATTTAATGATGAAAAGAGGAAGAAAATCAAAAGGATAACCATAATATTCTTATGGATCTAAAAAGATATATTTAATTAGGAAGGATCAAGTATACAAGCCAAAATTGAGATTTGTAATAAGCAATTCAGTTGCATCCAAATCAGGTCATGTCATTATTGTTGAACCCTTGGTATTTGGTCTTTGATTATTGTCATTAGTGTCAATAATGTAGTAATAATGAGCATATGGTATGGTTAACATCATGTAATTATCTTATTTGATGTCCTTAAATATTGTTCAAAACATATTCAAGAAAAACACTTAAGTGTTAACACTTAATGTTCACATTGGTTTAGAAAATGGTTATAAAAAAATAGTTTTGGTCAATGAGAAAATTGAAAAGATTTTTTTTATCAAATAGACTCCAATTTTGAGTTAGCTAAAATGGGTCTTTGTTAGTTTTTGCATAACACATGTACGAAAAGAGAAAAAGTTTGTTTATTAGAAACAATTACCAAATTGTTATGATAATTTTAGTAGTTTTGAGTGGCTTTGGTCTAATGGAAGTTTGGGGTATGTACCTACCTCCATAATTTCAAATTTTTTAGTTTATAAGTAGAGAATAAATTCCTCTAAAACATTCAACAAGTGGTTTTGATAGAAGTTGCAGGATTTGTGTGGAATTCCTTGTAGATTGAACAATTTTCAGGCAAATTTTTGGCAACAAAGAAGAGGGTAATGCTTTATGTTTCTATTTTCATATTTTTGATTTGATTTTCATTGTAGAATTTTATCAAAGGTAGAAGAAGGGTTAGATATTTCTTCTTCATTCATTAAGTATTTGATCAGATCTTTTAATGGAAAATGAAAATATATTTGGATATTGGATGTTTTAAGGAGAATAAAAGTATATCCTGCATTAGTTTTCAACAAGAAGTTGAAACTAGTGATTCATGTTTTGTGTTGTAATAGAGATGATCCTTTTATTTTATATCTCATTTTTTCATTTTGGAAGTTGGTGCTTCTTGTATTCATGAAGTTGGTGCTTCAGGTGTAAGGGATTGGTGTTTCTAAAATAGGGTGTTGGTGCTTCCTAGAGTTGTAGCTCTAAAAGATTTGCCCAAGAGGCCAATAAATTTTTAGATTCAAAGTGGATTTTTAACCTAAGGGGTTTTCCACATTAAAATATTTTGTCACTTTTTTATTCATTAAATAACTTGCTCATGTATTAAATTTTTATAACTTGTATTTGTTTCAAGTTTTTAAGAGTATTTTAAACCATTGATTCACCCCCCCTCTTAGTGGTTTTTTTATTCCAACAAGTGGTATTAGAGAAAGGTTCCCTACATCAAGTTAAAAATTTTGGGTAGATTTTGGTTGAGTGAAATACTTATCTTTTATGGCTCAAGATAGTTCTTCAAAGGTTCTTATTTTTGATGGATCAGATTATGCTTTTTGGGAAGTAATGATGCAAACATATTTGTTATCTATTAATGTTGATGTTTGTGCTCTAGTTGTTAATGGTTATAAAGTTCCTAATACTTTAATCACATATCCTAATGAAAAGAGGAAATATGAAACTGATATGAAAGCTAAATTTTCTATACTTAATAGTTTATATAAGGATTTTTTTGTTAAGGTAATGAATTGTGGTTCTTCTAAAGAAGTATGGGACAAATTGGAAAACACATATCATGGTAATTATTGGACGTCCATTTTGCATGAGGTCAATGGTAGGAATCCATGGTGTAATTCCTCTCTTGAAAAGAAAATCTTTTTAAGGATCCACTCCAAGGTTCAGTGTTTGTCTTGTGACGTACCAAAATCCGCTTAGTAGAAGATATATGTGAATGTTCATGAGGAGGCCTTTGCTGGTTCCAAAAACTCTTTTACCTTGGAATCAATAAAATCTGTTCGCTGCCCCAAAATATCACACCAAAAAAACAATATTTTTGTATTTTCTATTTTTCAATGAATACAACTCTAACAATGTAGCTACTATGAGGTCCTATTCTAATAGGGGGGTTAGCAAAGAAAATAATGAAACTGAAAAAAAATAGCATGAAATCAAATAACTTGAAATTGAAATTCCTAAACGGACATAAGCTATAGAACACAACACGCTGCAAGTTAAACCTTTGAAAAAATCGATAGGAAACCAATGAAAATAGGAGCAACACTTCCTAGAATCCATTGATGCAATTGTCAGTGAGAATCTTTAACAAATTGAATGATCTTTCACAATTCATCAAATCACAAGGCCACAAAAAGTGCACTCATGCGAGACAAAAAACTATGTAAACACAATCGGGTAATTTCTTCTCAAGCTCGTTATGTCAACGGAATTCATATATCTATAGCAAACACCAGAACTAAAAGATCACACAACCAGAAACAATGCAATAAACCTTTGACTCAATCACAATTTTATGAATAAAATCCACAAAATAATGATACATCCAGGCAAGAATAACTGTACTCCAAATGCGAGCACCAAAAGCATAACTTTATTGCATAATAACGGTGGCCTTTCTTACATTTTACAATGGCGTATTTATAAGAAATTGTCTCCTCAATTTGTGTTGAGAGTGAGAGATATCTTAATGCAGTAAAATGCTTTTAAAACATTAAAATAAACTAAATATATACAAACTGGTAATCTAATTGGTGCTTAGAGGGACTCCATCCATATTTTATTCATTAATTGGATGCATGAGCCCTTTATATGTCAAAAACAATAAAAGCATGAGAGAGAAAGTAGGAGGAAGCCATCAGTCAAAGTAGAAGTGCATGGAGACACCAAAAATAGAAGTTACCCCTTCACCAGGAGTGTGTTAGTGTTAAACTTGCTATCAGAATGTGCTCCCAATGCATGGAAAGTGCTATTTTTGGAACTAGCAGTCAACTATCGATGCACCTCTGAATTGCCAAGCTCAAAAAATGTGGAGCTCCATACCTATAGAGCTATGGACCTTGGAACCTATGAATCTATGGACTTGTGGAGTTGTGAACCTGTGGACTTGCGGACCTACAGATCTACGGACCTGCAAAGCTCAATTCGCCAAAAAATCAAAGTTCTCAATTTTGAAAATGGTTTTTGAGTTTTGCTCAAATGAAGTTTTAGATCACTTTTTTTATACCCTCCATGCCCCTTTTTGATGATTTACACCCTCTTTATAGCCAATTACTTTCAAAAACTTGCACTCCCTCTGCTTCTTCAATCGAAAATCTCAAGGCACCTGCATTGGATCTTGTCCCCAATAGCTGCATAAGATGAGGAACCTAATTTTTTTTATGCGTCCAACCTCTGTATCTTTGACCTTTGTCTTCTCTCCACCTGTCCAATCCTTCTTGATGAGAAACCAAGTGATCCAGATTATCCAAGACGATCAAATGTTTGCAACTTTTTCATATTTTTCACAAATTTTCTAGGCATTTTTAAATGACCTTTTTGGAGGTCTTTTGCTCAAAATTTTAAGTCAGAACTTTCATCGGTCCCTAAAATTGAACAGCCAAAGGCTCATTGTTTTAGGAAGTGAATTAAATCTTTAGTTCTTCTTTCCAACAGTGTAAACAGTTCTGAATTTTGAGGCCCAAGTCAAAAGTTATGACCTCGACAAGTTGAGGATGTCATTTTTACCTACAAAAGAAGCAAACATTAGTCCGTAGAGTTAACAATGCATAGTAAAGACATACTAGCTACTCAAAAAAAACTAGAGGTGAATCCTAAAATTTGGCTAAGTTTGAAATCTTGAAGCCCTAAAATTTGGCTAAGTCTAAAATCTTGAAGCCCTAAAATTTGGCTAAGTCTGAAATCTTAAAGCCCTGAAATTTGGCTAAGTCTAGATTTCTGAAGCCCCAAAATTTCTTAGAATCTTTACCTTATCTTTGATAAAATTGGAGGTGAAAGGGCAGCTTGGCAAGGGTACACGATGCTTTGGGAGTGTGCAGCATGAATGAGCACGAGGCACCTTGATCATATGCACACACACATGTATGAAATGCATCAAAGCACACAGCGCGTAGGCAAGGGGCGTGTGGCACTCATCGTGCGGAATGCGGCACTCGCGCATGGGGGCAAGGGTAGGCACATGCGTGTAGGCACTAAGCGTGTGGCACGCGAGTGCATGGGCGCTCGGCACGCGGCGTGTGAGTGCGCGAGCGCTCAGTGGGTGAAACATGAGTGCGCGGGCACTCGACACGCGGCGCGAGCGTCACAAGCGTGGGTGCACAACACTTTTTCAACTTCTTCTTTTTTTCTTTTTTTCAATTTTTCATTTTTTTGTGATTTTTGGACTCAACTTTCAAACGAAAATTCTTCTCCTGACTCGAATTATGAGTCCAAGAGTTGAAAAAAAAGGGGGTCCCCATTCCTAGTGAGGAATGGGGCGTGTGTTGTGGACACCACAACAGTAATGATAGAGTTAAAGAAGCCATGATAAAACATTTAAAATCAAGATTTGAAGACCTTAAGATGGGTAATGATGAAAAGGTAGAAGACTATCTCCTTAAGATAGATGAAACTGTAAATGGCATAAGAGGACTTGGTGAAAAAATTGATGATATTGATGTTGTAAAGAAAGTTTTGAGATCTCTTCCTGATAAATTTGATTCTATGATATGTTCTATAGAAAAAACTAGAGATATTAACAAGTACACAATGGAAGATATTCATGGAGCACTTGTGCCTTATGAAATGAGAAAGTTTGGCAAGCAGGAATCCATAAGCAAAGAACCAACATTCAAGGTGGAAAAGAAACTGAAGCAAGTCTCTTCAAAATTAGAAGATCTTGATGTTCTTGAATCACATTTATCAAGGAAATTTAAATAAAGGAGTAGGTAAATACAAAGGTAAAATTCCTTATAAATTCTTTAATGGTGGTAAAACATGACACTTTGCATCTAAATGTCCTTATAATAGTCATGATGAAGTAGATGATAAGAAAGAGAAATCAAGTAAAAGGAAATTCTATAACAAAAAGAAGTTCTTTAAGAAGAAGAAGAGTTTGATTTCTGATGTATCTGATAGTGAATCTAGTAGTTTTGAATGTGATGAAAATGAAGTTTCATTCATGGCTATAGAAACTACTTGTCAAGAATCAGATAGTGACGCTGATGTTGAACTTGTTGAGGCTGATTTAGAATTTGAATTTCTTTATGCACTTAAAAAGATCAAGGACTTTAAAAGGAATTTAAGTGTTCAAGAAAATAAATTCTTAAAAGAAAAGGAGAAGTTTGAAAAAGAAACCAAGGGCTTAAATCAACAAGTTATATAATTGAAATTAGAAGTTGAGGAACAAAAGAGAATTGTCTTTGTCATTGAGGATGAGTTAAGTTATAAAGATCAGGAATGTACTAGGCTAATGAATGAAGTAGTAACATATAGAAGAACATTAGAAAAATATAAGAACACTACTTTGGATGATATGTTAAGGAAACAAAGAAGAACTAGTGATCTAACAAGAATTGGTTTTGAACTTGGACAATGTTCTAGTGACAAGAAAGATAAATCTTTATTTGAGATATTTAAATATGAAACCAAGGATACAAATCAAAATGCTACTACTTAAAATGTAGGTAAGAATTTGTATTTTAATCAGATTTATAATGATACAAATTAGGTTATATCAAGTACTTCATTCATGGGTAAAAGATACTCAAACAGGTTCACTTCTTTTTTTGATGGGTATTTCTTCATGTGTCATCAATATGGATATAGAATAAGTAATTGCAAATACATTTCAAGGAGGTATTCAAAGTTTCATTTTGGTTATTTCTTTCCTAAAATGAATGGTCTAAGATCTTAAAAATGCAATATCTTTGGTCATGTTATGAGTAATTGAAAAACTAAGTCAATTCAGAATGATCAATCTTATGCTAGTCTACAAGTTGATAAATAATTTGATACTAAAGTGACTAAGATATGGAGGCCTAAGATTATTAATTCTATGTTTTTTCAAATGGCTCTACAATCTAAAGAAAATTACTTTTGGGTAATTGATAGTGGTTGTTCTAGACACATGACAGGAGATAGAACAAAGTTTGACAAATTGATTAACTAAAAAGGTGGCAATGTTAGTTTTGGTGATAATTCTTCAAGGAAAATTAAAGGTTTGGGTTCTTTGATGCTTAGCAAAAAAATGTCCATTCATGATGTGTATTATGTTGATGGATTAAATTACAATCTTCTAAGTGTTAGTCAAGTTTTTAATCATGGATATGAAGTTATTTGTGATGACCATGGTTGCCAAATCAAATTAAAATCTAGATAGTTGGTTGCATCAAATAAAAGATCTAAAGGTAATGTATACAATTTAAAAGATATAAAAAATAATAACAATCATGAAGATGTTTTTCTTATGGGATAGGTGAATGAAATTTGGTTATGGCACAAAAGGCTTGGGCACTTGAATTTTGACAAGTTGGTAAAAGTTAGTAAGCATCAAAAAGTAAATGGTATGCCATGTATAAGTAAGCCAGAGAATGTTATTTGTGAAGGATGTCAATATGGCAAACAAACAAAGGCATCTTTTCCTTCAAAATAATACTTTTCTTCTAAACCATTGCAATTATTACATACTAATTTATGTGGTCCTACAAGGACAATGTCGTTAAATGGTGAAAAGTATTTCATGCTTTTTATAGATTATTATACAAGAATGACATGGGTAACATTCTTAGAGCATAAATTAGGGGCATTTAACAAGTTTAAGATTTTTAGGAAAATGGTTGAAAATGAGTTAGACATGAAGATGAAATTCTTATGATTAAATAAAGGTAGTGAGTTTAATTTATATGAATTTGATGATTATTGTGGAAAAAAGGCATCAAAAGACAATATGCAACATCTAGGACACCTCAACAAAATGGAGTTGTTGAGAGAAAGAACCGAATAGTGAAAGAAATGGCAAGGACTATGTTAGATGAATTTAAAGTACCAAAAATGTATTAGAAAGAAGTTGTTCAAAAAAAAATATATATTTTAAATAGGGCATAACTAAGGGTAAAAACTAAGTATACTCCTTATGAGTTATGGTATGGACATTTTGCATCTATTAAGAATTTGAGAATTTTTGGAAGTAGATTCTTCATTAAGAATTTTGATGATAAAATAGGAAGCTTTGATTCAAGATGTGATGAAGGAATCCTTTTAGGATATTCTTCTCAAAGTAAAGCTTACAAATGTTTTAATAAAAGGTTGAATAAACTTATTGAAAGTGGATGAAGTTGTGCAAGATAAAAAGGAAATAAGAATGGATAATACTTTCCTACAAGACAGTGATAAAGACTTGAAAGAAGTAGATAATAAAGTTGATGAAGGTAAAGAAGTAGGTAATAAAGTTGATGAAGGTGAAGAAGAGATAAAAGATCAAATAGAAACACCAGAACCCATAGGTACAAAGACTACATGAACAAGATTGAAGAAGTATCATCCTCAAGAATAGACTACAGGGGATAAACATGTAGGTATTCAAATGAGAACAAGAACTAAATCTAGTGAATGTGATAATATCTATTTGTTATCTCAAATTGAACCTAGAACATATAAAGAAGCTAGTATGGAAGAGTTTTGGGTTAATGCTATGAAAGAGGAACTAAGTCAAATTGAAAAGAATAAAACTTGAGAATTAGTGCCTAGACCTAAAGATAAAAATTTAATAGGTTGTAAATGGGTCTTTAGAAATAAACTTGATGAAAATGGAAAGATATCAAGGAACAAGGATAGATTGGCTTGTAAGGGTTATTCACAAATTGAAGATGTGGACTTTGATGAAACTTTTGCACTGGTGGCTAGAATTGAAGCAATTAGAATCTTTCTTGCATATTCAGCTTTCAAGGGCTTTGGAATGTACCAAATGGATGTTAAAATGACATTTCTTAATGGTTGTCTTGGTGCAGAGGTTTATATGGATCAACCTAAAGGATTGAAAAAAAAGACTATCCTAATCATGTCTACAGGATTGAAAAAGGCTCTTTATGGTTTGAAACAAGCTTCGAGGGCTTGGTATTCTCAGTTGGATTAGTATCTTATCAAAAATGGCTTCAGAAGAGGTGGTGTTGATAGCAATTTGTACATATATGGTACATGTGATGATGTTCTCATTGTTCTTATTTATGTTGGTGGTATAGTATTTGGATCCAATAGTGATGCTTTAAGTCAAGGTTTTTCAAAGCTTATGCAATGTAAATTTGAAATGTCCATGCTTGGGGAACTATCCTATTTTCTTGGGTTGCAAATTTCTCAGTTGGAAAATGGTATATTCTTATCCCAAACTAAGTATGCAAAAGAAATGTTAAAGAAATTTCATATGGAAGATTGTAAACCTATGGGAGAACCAATGATAATAGGATGTAAAATTACTAAAAATGATGATTCTCCTAATGTTGATCAAATTACTTATAGATCCATGTTTGATAGTTTACTATATCTCACAGCTTCAAGGCCTAATATCATGCATGTTGTATGTTTGGTTGCAAGATTTCAAGCTTCACCTAAAGAATCTCATGTTATGGCAGTTAAAAGAATTTTCAAATATATTTAGGGTACTTTGGATTATTGGATTTGGTATCATAAACATGATGATTTCAAATTCATTGCTTATATTGACTCAAATTGGGTAGATTGTCTAGATGAAAGAAAAAGTACTTCAAGAGCAACATTTTTCTTGGGTAATGGGCTAGTGTGTTGTCATAGTAAGAAGTAAGAATCTACTACACTTTCTATTGTAGAGGCTGAATATATAGCCAAATGTTCTTGTTGTCAACAAGATCTTTGGATGGTTCAAACTTTATCAAATATGAAAGTAATAGTGTCTAAACCAGTTCCTATCTATTTTGATAATTAGAGTGCAATTAGTATTTCAAAGAACCCATTTATGCATTCACACACCAAGTACATTGATGTTCATTATCATTTCATAAGGTAACATGTCTTGAATGGTAATGTTGAATTAGAATTTGTTCCTTTGTCATTGATGTCAAAGGGGGACAAAAATAAAGAAGATGTCTACATGATGGATATATAGGTATAGGTACACATGGATATACATGTATACAAGTATAGATACAAGATATATAGTTACACATGGATATATAGGTGGAAGTTACTATTGACATCAATGCCAAAGAGGGAGTATGTTGAATCCTTGATATTTTGTCTTTTTTATTGTCATCGATGTCAATAATGTAGTAATAATGAGCATATGGTATGGTTAAAATCATGCAATTATCTTATTTGATGTCCTTAAATATTATTCAAAACATATTCAAGACAAACATTTAAGTGTTAAACAATTAACACTTAATGTTCACATTGGTTTAGAAAATGGTTTTAAAAAAATTATTTTGGTCTATGAGAAAGTTGACAAGATTTTATTTTATTAGATATACTTCAACTATCATACCTTTTTTGAAAGGTCTTTGAGTTAGCTAAAAAGGGTCTTTGTTAGTTTTTGCATAACACATATATGGAAAGAGAAAAGTCTTTTTATTAGAAATAGTTACCGAATTGTTATGATAGTTTTAGTACTTTTGAGTGGTTTTGGTCTAAAAGAAGTTTGGGGTATGTACTTGCCTCCATAATTTCAATTTTCTTGGTTTATAATTAGAGGATACATTCCTCTAAAGCATCCAATAGGTGGTTTTGATAGAAGTTACAAGATTTGTGTGGAATTCCTTGTAGATTAAACAATTTGTAGGCACAATTTTGACAACAAAGAAGAGGGTAATGCTTTATGTTTCTATTTTCATATTTGTGATTTGATTTTCATTGTAGAAGTTCATCAGAGGTAGAAGAAGGGTTACATATTGCTTCTTCATTCACTCATATCAGTATTTAATTAGATCTTTTAATAGAAAAAGAAAATATATTTGGATATTGGATGTTTTGAGGAGAATAGAAGTATATATTGCATTAGTTTTCAACAAGAAGTTGAAACTAGTGATTCGTGTTATGTGTTGTAAGAAAGATGATCCTCTTATTTTATATCTCATTTGTTCATTTTCAAAGTTGGTGCTTCTTTTATTCATGAATTTGGTGCTTCAGGTGTGAGGGATTGGTGTTCCTTGAAATTAGTATTTCTAAAACAAGGTGTTGGTGCTTCCCAAAGTTGTAGCTCTAAAATATTTTTCCAAGAGGCCAATAAATTTTTAGATTCAAAGTATGTTTTTACCCTAAGGTGTTTTCCACATTAAAATATTGTGTCACTTTGTTATTCATTAACTATCTTACTCATGTGTTAAAGTTTTATAACTTGTATTCGTTTCAAGTTTTGAAAAGTATTTTAAACCACTGATTCACCCACCCTCTCAGTGATTTTTGTATTCCAACAATTGTTACTCTCTAACCATTGTAGCAGTGATCTAAATCTCTTAATAGAGTTGGCTTAACAACTATTTGTAAATCCTCTAACAAGGTGACAGTTCTATTGAATTTTCTAAAGACCTCTAACAAGGCCACTCCTAATAGGGTGATTAAATCCTCTAACATGGTCACACCTAATAGTGTGCTTTGTAATCTTTAACAGGGTTGGCTCCTAACAGAGCTCACTTTAGAAGAGTGAAAACAATAACTAGTTGCAATTGGTGGTTTTTCCCAAATTGAGTTTCTACATTAAATTTTAGTGTCTAATGTGTTCATGCTATTTCTTTTTTTGTGTTTGCAACTAAGTTAAAGTAATCATAATCACATATAACATCTTAATATTTGCATGCTAAGTAACTACAAAGCAATTATAGTGTTTACTGAGTTACAACATTTCTTTGTTTCCCAAGCATTAGCAGAATCAAGTTTTGATAGAATTATTTTGTACTAACATCTAAGGGATCTGGAACTTATTTTTGTAGTAACTGATTCAACTCTCCCCTCTTTGTTACTCCTCTTATATTTCCAACAATAACATCAAACCCAAAACCCTCAAATCTGCAATAAATAACCCATATATCTTACCCTTTCTTTTATCCTCTCATGCATTCTAATAGATTCAATCTAGGGTTATAACAATAAAAACCATAGCTCTGATACCACTTGTAAAAAAAATTGTGACAAAAAATATTATTGTTTCCACATAACCTATAATAGATATAGAATAAATATGTAATTAAAATCCACATGCAAGAGAATACACAACATACCCATAAAAATGTGACACAAGATATACCCTAGGAAACACTCATTGAGGGAAAAACCCACCCTCCAAAAGTATCCATCACCATGTATTATTAAAAAAAATACCATTTTAATACAACCATGGAAGCCTTCAGAGCCATAGCCACAACCAGGAAATTCATGTGAAGAAGCATGAATTTACACATCACATGCCATGCTTCCAACCTTCATAAATGCTCCCTTGGCTAACCTATCAAGCATTGTCCTTCTCAACCTTCCTTTTTGTCTTTTTCCCTTTTGTCTTCTTGTCACTACAATTACCCTTGTGGCTTCCTATATAGTAGCAAGTCCCACAAAACCACCAAGTGATATTACATAAACCATGTGCTACCTAACCAATGCACCCTACATTTAACATTGGATGTTTAATTCTTTCCCTAATATTAAATAATTACATCAACTATTATCACAATGTTACAATACAACTCATCAAGTATATCCCATGAAGATCTTTACATGTTGCATGTCCATCTAAGTGAAACATTAAATAATAAAATAAAATAATAAAATATAACAATATTATGCAATTTGTGGAACACACACAAACTCAACAATACTTTGAATTTCTTGTTAGCAACATATGTCAAAAATTGTCTAGTTGCTTCTAATGTAGATTTAAGGGAAAATATTTCTTCAAAATAAATACCTTCTTATTGTGAGTAATCTTTACATACCATTCTCTCTTTGTATCTTACTACTTCTCCTGACTCACTCATTTTACTTTTGAAAACCCATGTAGTTCCAGTATCAGTCTTGCCTTTGGGCCTAGGGGCTAAAATTTGTTGGTGTAAATAAGTATTTACTTATTACACTTACTTAAGTTTACTTAGGTTAAGGCATTATTTAATTATTTTGCATTATTTTATTATTTTTATTTGTGAGACACTTAGGAGTTTGCGTACCTTTTTGAGTTGTCATGTCGACAACACAGGAGTACGCAACTCTATTTTAGCACATGGTGTCTACAGCACTATTTTGCATGTCACACCCTTGTAGGCTTATCCTCTCATCATCGCACTTACTTCTGTGCTTAATGAAGGATAACTCATATCTGGTGGATATGTGCTTGGTTGTATGACACATCATGGTGCTGATTATGAGGCATTCTAGATGTATCTCAAAGGCCTTTATATACAGGCACTCTTAGTGCACTATTACATTGCATTAATTATGACATTGTCATTCTGATCATACTCTCTCTCTCTTTGGTCTATTGTGTGTGTGTGTTTGAGTTCTTAGTTCTTGGGTGAATTTTTTTCTTAGAAAAATTCTTACATGGTATCAGCGCAACTTGGAGATTTTCTCATCACGTAGCCATTTGAGACCACACTTGCTTCATTACCTCAGCTTGAATCCAGAGTGCTGCAAAAATTGGGACTGTCTAGTAGCCAGATCTGTCTTCGCCATTACGTCTGAAACACTGAACTAGTGAAAATCGACTATAAACTTGGCTACTTTAGCTCAAAGTCGATCGTGAGGCAAAAATTTTTTGCAAATCAAAACCCGGAGGCCCAATTTTTAGTATGGGTATTATCTTATTTTTAGATCTATAATTTAATTTATATTTCAGATTTGTATTTTCTCTGTATTTTCGTCATTTTTTTGTCAAATTTTTTAATTTTTTTTCCCTACGGGCACTCAACAGAGAATTTTTTTTTAATAGATACAGGCAGTGACACCCTGGATCTACCAATTTGGGAGCTATTTATTGTGTTGCAGGGTATCTATACACCCGCTAGCCATCCTACCAATCATTCCATAGAGAGGAAATTTGACCAAATTTCCCCACCGGTGCGTCTTTCCCGATCGGTCGGCATCCCAAACCTTACTACCGACAGGCTCTTTGTTCTTACAACTACGAGAGTTTCTTTTTATTAAGTGGTTTAAGCGCACATAGGGCCAATGTGGGATTAATATCCCAATAGTCTCCAGCAACGACGAGCTCAACTTCCAGCGTCGACATCTCTGCAAGCTATTTTTGACATCATTCTCGCCTGTAGATGTATTCTGGCAAGGGTTTCCCATATTCTAGCCATGTGAATAGCTTTCCTAACCCTACATCAGCCTATAGCAACTCAATTTTCCACCTCACGATTATAGATCTAGTGACCTGCATAGAAAACTACCCATGGTTTTGGCGACAGTGGTTTCTGGCTCCATGTTACTGGTTTTTCGTGGTCATGTTGCATTTTTCGGGCACAACAAACTTTTTTGACATCCTCTGCTACACTCTTGGCCTACTATTTCCAAATTTTTGCCAGTCACTACCATTATTCTAGGTGCCCATGGTTTTCCCTCTACTGCAACAATTTTAATCTCCCACCTAGTGCTCAGACACGTGGCCCATTTCCATTCGTCGAAGAGGCCATTGCCTTCCACCTAATGTGTGGAGTGTCTTGCCATGTTTACACACTACTTGACATGTCATTACACCAAAATTACCACATCATCCACATGGACAGTTGGTTCCATAATTACCACATCATCGTATGTAATTTGCCACGTATTTTTTGTACAAGTACGAACAATCCAGTTAGCAAACATGTCATCCCAACTCATGAATTTTTTGCTAAAATTAGCAAAATACCAAGTTAAAATTGATGGCCATTTGATCATCAAATTTAGACTCATATTTTCTCCTCCAGACCCCTCTGCAAATTACATTTTAGTTTGGTAGCTTGACTTTTCGAGCCCATATCTTGGACATTCGGACTCCGATTCAAGTGCAAATTTTTTTTTAATTGGGTAGAATTTCTTGAATTTTCCAGTGGTGGTGTTTTTTTCTAGTTTAGTACATAAATTTTGTAAAAAATGCATCTTTTGGTGATTTTACCTATATAATCTTGCATTTTGCAACTTCAGAAGCTCCATACGGGCATATCTGGTCAGTTTTTCAAGTTTTATTTTTTTTGAAAGTGCATATTGTTTTGTCTACTTTCTAGATCTGAAGTTAGATTCTAGGGTTGTGTGGACCAATTTCTCACTTTCAGAATTAGGACTTCTTTGGCATTGTAAAGCTTTGATTCTTTTTCAAAATTGTTGTAAAACTAAGCTACAATGCTTAAGTCACAAATTTCAGCATCATAAGGTAGTTGTAAAAGCAAAATTAGAAAGTCCACTTTGTTCATTTTGACAAGTGGCCCATTGTAAATGCACTACTTATAACGTTCCAACAACATCTTTTTGGGGGGGTCTTTTGATTGAGTGAAAAAGGGGGGTGTGTGTACTATGTTTTTTGTGTCTCTCTCTTGTGCTCTTTTCATTTATGCATCATGGGTTTTAAATGTCCTCCTCTAACTTCATGCAACTATTCTACATGGAAAGATATTGCATGGAGTAGATTAATGGAAAAAGGATATAGTTTGTATGTTGATGGTACAATTACCAAACCTACTGATGCTAAAGAACTTATTGATTGGAAAAGACAAGATCGACAAGCTTTAGGTGGAATTAGGAGTTGTGTACGTGGGGATCTTCTCTTTCACATTAAAAATTGTTCAAAATTTAAAGAAGCTTGGGATAAACTTGAACAATTGTATGGTAAAGTGGATGAAGAAAAGGGATTTCAAATTGAAGATGATCTACTTCTCTTGGATCCTAAGAATTATGACACAATTCATTAAAGTCAATGAGTATAGGGCACTTCTTAAAGATTGTGGAAATCCCATAAAGGATGATAGGTTGATTCATCACATCGTGAAGAGACTACCTTTTGAGTACGCCAAATTTGTTTTGAGTTTTAATACTCATAGGTTGACCATGGGATCTGCTTACCAGAAGCCTTCCTTTGATGGATTTGTAGACATGTTGATTGTTGAACAATCTCACTGGGTGGATTTTGGACTTCTCAAGTCATCTAAGACCAAAGCCTTGGTGGCTAGTGATGATCACAAATCAACTCAAGGGGGGAAAAGCAACAAGAAGAAGAAGAAGTGGAAGCAGAAAACACAATCTGAGACACAACAATCCTCCTCTCAACAAGGCAATTCTTCTTCAAACAAGAAGGGAAGTAATGGAAAGAAGGACAAACTCTTTTGTGCATATTGCAAAAAGCCAAATCATGACAAGCATCATTGCAAGACAAAAAGAATTGATGAGTTAGAAAATCTACTCAAGAAGAATAAGATTCAGGTGCCATGTACTTCCAAGGATTCTACTCCAACCTCTTCGAAGGGTAAAGGTCAAGCACTTATGGAAAACTCAAGTTCTTCGAAATGGATACTTAACTCAGGAACCTCTTACCACATGGGTTCTTCAAGGGAAGACTTTTCTTTATTGAAGCATTCAAAGGTACTATTGTCACTTAGGTTTGCACCCTTGTCCAAAGCCTATGCATGAGGACAACCTAGTGAAACATGGAAACAACCTCCAAGCTGTGGGACTTGAACTATGAGGTTGAGTCTCCCAAGAAGGCCGGCTTCCTCTTACTATCAGGATGCACCTAACTACTCTTGGAGAGGAAAAGGGAGAAGGAGAGCATAAAATAAAATCTACCTAATCTAGTCTAAAGAGGTGATGCACCAAAATAGAGTGTTCGGACCAAACTTTGCCCATATATCCACTATTGAACTAGAATGAAACTAAGGATATACACCTTTAGACTTGCTTTAATCTAATAATCACATGTAGATCAGAAGACCAAGATGAATGACACAAGGAAAGAGAGATTCACTTATATTATCATTCATAGATCCCAAGGAGATACAGTCATGCAACTTATAGATTTCCACAAAATACTAGTGAAGGAAAAGAGTTCTTGCACTTTCACACTAATGGCCAAAGGAGATAAGATAGAATATCATATAGTTCAGAGGCACAGGGGAATTTACACTGAGAATTGGAGAGCAATAGCAGAGAACAACAGAGAATGATCGGCCTTTAAAAAATTCACAAAAATTGCCTTTATCGTTTAGGCATAATTGAGATTTTCCCTCCAAAATTATCCTGCAACCACTGCCATCAAGGCTCTACCAAGGACAATCATGGGGATCTAAAGAAATTTGATCTTCTGTGTCAAATAATTCCTTGAGAGGACAAAAATGGCACCAGAACTATTCTCTGACCAAGTAGATGGATCAATTGGGGGCGGTGGAGTGCTCTTCCTTGTCTCGCATTCACTTCTGGTGGTTGGAATTGATCATGAAGATCAGATTCGTTCAAAACCTTGATCTCTTATCATTTTGGTGCATAAATTAGCAGGGTCAGCAAGTTAGCTGAATCTCACAACGAAAATGCACCACATGGACCAATAGTCTCATTTTATTTTTCCACCCCATGGAGTCTTCATGCATTTGACTATATCTTCTTTACCAAGTACGCCACCTCCCAACCTAACCGTGACTGCCTCAGGAAATTGTGACCTTAATTGCAAACCCTTTATTTAATACCTTGGCCAGGCCTATTGGGACACATGTCGCTAAATTGCTATCTCGCTATGCATAACTTTCAAGCTCCTTTCCATAGCGAGATAGCAACGGCCGTTGATTTTTCTTTGATCTTGTGGATGACATTTGATACAATCTAATGAGAAGAATGGTGGGTCCCCCACTCACTACCTCATTATACATATCTTTCACACATCTTTCCATAGCGAGTTAGCGAGTATCATCGATTGATAAAAATCCTACGATCATGGGAAACAGAAACAATTTGGCATTCCTCTTGACAAGTTGACCAGTCAATCTAATGAAAACTGCCCATGTACCTCTCCTTCACTATTGACACATTTTTTATTTTTTTTTCAAACTAGACCCACAGAACTCTGAGGACACTAGGAAAATCCTCGCTATGTCACTATAGCTAAAGATCGAGCATTTTTTCATAATGACATAGCGAGAAACATCAATCTTCCACCATCTGACGACCCTGAAGATACACCCAATCTGTCAGTGTACTAACCAATAAAAACTTGGCCTTTTTCCAACTTGTCCAGTAAGTTCTTGCTTTTGCAGCCTGCTAAGGGAAACAAGACCCACAATCCATGTGTCACCAAGTCGCTAACTCGCTATACCTAAACAATGTGCATCTTCCCATAGCGAGTTAGCAAGGACCATAGATCCATGCTGATATGAAAATAGTGAAAGACTCACCAAAATACTGCACCATCTCTTAATACTTCTGGGCCCATGAACCAACTCAGCACAACCTGGCATACACCTTAGCACAATCACCATGTCCACCTTGGCATCCCTTTCCTAACTCTGCCATTTTTTCATTTTAGGTTGGTCGCTAACTCGCTACCAAAGAAAACCATAAACTTCCTGGTACCAACTTAGCGAGCCTCGGTGGGTCATCAAAAAATTCAGTGATGTCACATCGAAAATGGACCCACCTATAATGAATTTCACGATGCCTCACTATCTCGCTAATGGTGAGATATATAGTTTTTCTGATAGCAAGGTAGCGAGCACCAGTGGCTTTATCCAAACTTAGTGCTAGAGAAACAAATCAAACCACCTCTGCCAAGCTAGGCCCGCTGATCCACATAGAAAATAGTCACTATCTCTCTATGGGTAATGTTCTCGCAGATTTCCATAGCGACATGGCAAAGGCCATAGATTCTAAGAAGATCCAACATCAGGAGAGTTGTGGGTCCATAGAAATGTTAAAGCGCAGTCACTTAGGAAATAAAGGAATAACCTAAGGTTTTGATCATTGATTTTTTGATATTTCTAGGGCATAATATTAAACTGGAAGTGGTCGTTGGATAGGCTGGGCATACAAATTTGAATTTTTGGTGAGAGACAAAAAATGGCAATAGGTACCACACATCTTCATGGGAGATGATACTAAGATGGAAGTTGAAGGGAAAGGACATGTTGAAATGGAAGATGGAGAATTCAAAGATGTTCTCTATGTTCCAAATCTAAGCTCCAATCTCCTATCAGTTTACCAAATCACTCACCTTGGAGATGGTCATAAGGTTGAGTTCCTTCCAGATTCAATAATGGTGTGAAGTCTTAAAGATGATTCATTGGTAGCAGTGGGGAAAGTCAATCATGACAAGAGGATTTACTCCTTCTCCCACTTTGTGCCTAAGAGTCCTTCCCAAGCCTTGTTAACTCACTCTACTTCAAACATCAAGTTATGGCATGAGTGGTTTGGTCACCTCAACTTCCACTCTCTTCAGCAACTTTGCTGAAAACACATGGTCAAAGGTCTACCTAATATCAAATTTTCTAAGGGAGAGTGTTCATCTTGTTGAGTGGATATGAATCTCAAGGAGAAGTATGATAAAGGGAAGTCTTCTCAAGCTCCAGTTGTTCTTCAGCTAGTTCACATGGTATTAGCAAGACCCTTTGCTATGACTTCAATCAGCCAAGGTCGCTACATACTCACATTTGTTGATGACTTTTCAAAATTCACTTGGGTCTTGTTCCTTCATCATAAGAATGAAGTGGTTCATAAGCTTCAAGAGTTCAAGACTCATGTTGAACACAACTCAAGGAAAGCCATCAAAGTACTAAGGGTGGACAATGAGAATAGATATGTTGACACAAGACTTAAGAACTTTTTCAAAATTGAGGGGATTGATCTTCAGAACTTACTAGCATTCAGTCCACACAAGATAGATGTTGCAGCTATGAGGATTAGGACTCTCAAGACCATGGCAAGTTGCATGATAAAGGCCAAGTCTCTTGATCCTACCTTAGAAGTTGAAGCCATTAGGAGTGCTACTCACATACTTAATAGGTCTCCTCATCCAGCCTTAGATGACAAGACTCCTTTTGAGGCATGGTGTGGCAGAAAACTAGTTGTGAGTCACTTTAGAGTCTTTGGTTGTCCAGCATGGGCAAACTATCCTCCAGGAGTTGCAAGGCATTGACATGTTGGCCTTGTACCTTTATCGGCTATGAAGACAATTTGAAGGCTTACAAACTTATGGATCTAGAGACACATGAGATCTTTGTGGAGAAGGATGTTCACTTTGAGGAAAGTTCTCCTAGCCTGTCCTCTACTCCTCTCTATACTTCATACACAGTGGAAATTGATAGTGACACTAGCAATAGTGCTTCAACAGGTTCAAACACGTGGGCTTCTATCGACAGTTGCAGTGAGAGGTTACATCAGTCTAGTCCACGTGCTTACATTTCCATAGTGAAAGGTCCATCACATCATAGTACATCTTTTCTTCCACCTACAGCTTTAGTTGACTTGGGAGATAGACTTGAGGACTTACATCTTCTCATTGATGATGATTCTTCTATAGTTGTTGTGAGGGCTCACTCTGACCCTCATGTCCATTCTCTACATGATCAATCTGAATAGGTTGGTGTGATTGTGGATCCTTATGAATAGAAATTAGTGGAGGTCTCTTTGTTAGTTGGGGAGATAGATGGTTTAGTGGAACAGGTTCAATAGACATCCTTGATAGATCTGCATTCATTCTTTTCAGCACAGTTGGAAGGGGTGAACATCAGCATTAGTACAGGGATACTTGAGCAAGTTTTAGGGCCACCATACATCTTCAGCAGTGTACCTTTGCCTTTGTTTCTTCCTAAGGGGAGGAACACTATTATGCATTCATGGACCAGCTTCTTCATCAGAGCGGCTTTCACTTGTTGGCATTCTTCTTTTGGGGGGGAGCCTATTTTGTCTCTCTTCCTTCTCTCATTCTCTTATGTATATACTAGATTATGTCATAATGGGGGGGTCTTGATTACTCCATCCATCGATGCATCCTTATTTATCTCTCTTTTTGGAGGAGGGTTTTTCCCATGAGGTTTTCCCTCTTTCCCTGCTTTATGAGAGAATACATTTTCATTATGTACATGGGTACCTAATATGGCCTAGTAGCCGAGACCCATTATGCATTTTCATCCTAGTTCATAAGCTTAAGGGAATTCCCCTAAGTTGCACTTAAGGGGGGATGTTGGTGTAAATAAGTATTTACTTATTACACTTACTTAAGTTTACTTAGGTTAATGCATTATTTAATTATTTTGCATTATTTAATTATTTTTATTTGTGAGACATTTAGGAGTTTGTGCACCTTTTTGAGTTTTCATGTAGACAACATAGGAGTGCGCAACTCTATTTTAGCACATGGTGTCTACAACACTATTTTGCATGTCACACCCTTGTAGGCTTATCCTCTCATCACCGCACTTACTTTCATGCTTAATGGAGGATAACCCATATCTGGTGGACATGTGCTTGGTTTTATGACACATCATGGTGCTGATTACAAGGCATTCTAGATGTATCTTAGAGGCCTTTATATATAGGCACTCCTAGTGTACTATTACATTGCATTAATTATGACATTATCATTCTGATCATACTCTCTCTCTCTTTGGTCTACTATGTGCTTGTGTTTAAGTTCTTAGTTCCTAGGTGAATTTTGCCCTTAGGAAAATTCTTACAAATTCCCATGCATTGTTCTTCTTAATTTTTTCAATCTCTTCCTTCATAGCATTATTCTATGATTCATTTTTGTATGCTTCATTACTATTCTTAGGTTTAAATTATTAAATCAAATATTTTTAATTCCTCATTCTACTACTTCTCATAAATGTACTACTTACATTGCCAATAATTTGATCACCAAGATGGTTCAAAGTAATATAACTTGGTGTTGTATGTTATCCTCTAGGTTCTTTAATTTGAACATGAATTCCATTATCAATCTAAAAGAATACTTATTATCTGCATTTAGATTTTGTACTAGTTTTTGAATTGTACTTTCTTAATTTGTATCCTAATCTAGATCATATTCAAAAGTTCTCTCTTGCACCTCAAATCTTTCATCAATTCTTACATTTTCACTTTCAATAATTTTATTCCATCTTATTTTATAGCATTTGCAAGCCTTACTTTTAGTAGAATACACAAGAAATATACCTTTGTTTTTGAAAATAGATTGATACAAGTATGATAAATGTGTTTCAATCATTGTTTTGTCACTGGTGTCAAACTTGTTACTTGTTGGTAAGACAATTACTTATATGATTTAAGTACTATCATTTGTTTGATTGATGAAGAGGAATTGATCAAATGAGGTAACAATAGCACCTAGAGGAAATGTTGAGTTATGATATGAAAAAGACTACAAGGATTAGTTAAGATAGTGATATTATAGTGCATTGATAATCTACTTAAGGTTACAAAGGTTAGTTACACTAATTAAGTTCAGAAGAACAAGTTAAAAAAAGTTTGTTTGCCAAGCTTAACATTCCACATAGTAGGTGCTGAGCAAAAATAGTGTAAGCCAAGAAAAAAATTAGTTGGAGTCGAGCAAAGTCAATTTTAGTATAAGCTAAGTGAAACAATGTAAGCCACATAAATTTTAGTTGATGTCAAGCACCAGTAAACTTTAGTTTGTGTCGAGTGATTTAATAGAGGATACCGAGCAATGTAGTATGTGCCAAGCATTAAAAGCCAATAAATGATGAGTGGTAACACTATGAGAAAGATCAAGAATTTGATGAATTTGAACCAAGAAGTTTGATTTCTTGAATTGTGTGAACCTTATGGAAGATAAGATTGATGAGCTAGTGGTACAAAATTCATGGTAAACCATTTTGAGATGAATTAAAAAGGATTAAAGAGAAGTTTCTAGAAGGGAATGAAATGAAATAAAGGGTAGATTTATTGAATCCTACCTAATCTAGCCTAACCCTAAAATGGATGATGGAGGTTAAATGACAAAGTATCTAAAATTCTTTATTTATAGAGATGGCTAGTTAGAAGTAAGGGTTATCATGTCTAAGAACCTAAGGAAGATAACTTGAGTCTAGGGTATTTTCTTCATTTAGTGACCTAAGAGAAGAGATTGAATTTTCAAGAAAAGTAAGAAGACTTAAGAGTATGGATGCTTGAAGGGTGAACAAGCTATCAAAGTTGAAGAGTGTGAAAGCCAAGCATAATGGAGGACTGAAAAAAAGATCTATAATCTACAAATGGAGTTGTAAGTTGTTATTAGATCAAGCCCTACTGTTACTCTCTAATAATTGTATTACTCTAAGGTAAATTGTTTGGATTAATGTTAAACTAACAATCATTTATAAATCCTTTAACTGGGTGACATTCCAATTGAATGATCTAAAGTCCTCTAACAAGGCTCACTCCTAATAGGGTGATTGAAACCCTTTAACTGGGTCACATTTAACAATGTGCATTGTAACCTTTAACAAGGTTGGCCTTTCATAGGACATCACTTTAGAAGAGTGAGAATGAGTAGCATATTACTAGTGGTTTTTCCCAAATTGGGTTTCCACATCATTGTGTCAAATGTGTTATGTTTCATGTTTAGATTCTGCAAATTGATTTGATAGTAACCTACAAGTTTAAGTGATTGCATAATCTAATAGATGCATGCATGATTAAATGTGAAAATTTTTAATTATACATCTAGACCTTGAATAATTGATTTACCCTCCTCTCAATTTTCTAAAGAATTCCAACATTTATCTCATCTAGGATCAAATCTCCCCATTTCATTATGTTGCTTGATATAATATTTGCTTCCAAAAATTATAAAATACTTAACTTTAGGTGTATGACCAAACCAAAGCTCATAAGGTGTTTTACCCATTCCTTGTCTGATCTGAATTCTATTTATGGTTTATACTACAATATTTACTTCTTCTCTCCAATGTATATGTACTACTTTACCTTTAAGTAATGTCACTCTTCTTTCCTCACAAACTATTCTATTTCTTTTTTCTACTATAACATTTTGTTGTTGTATTTTAGTGGATGAATTTTGTCCATGAATTTTATTATCATCACAATATGTATTGAATTTATTATATGTAAATTCTCCACCTCTATCAAACCTTAAACATTTTATCTTGAATCCCAGTTCATTCTCAACATTTCTTTTAAAGATCTTAAAATTATCAAATGCTTCAAATTCCTCTCTTAAGAAAGTAACCCACATCATTCTAGAGAAATCATCAATAAAAAGAATAAATACTTCTCACCATAGAATGTTCTTGTCTTTGTAGGTGCACACAATTTTGTGTGTATAAATCTCCAACTTTTTTGTAGTAGTAAACACTTTCCTCTAAAATGTACTCCTTTTCTATTTTTCCATTACACATTCCTTACACATCATGTTGGAAAGTTTCACAATCTTAGGTAAATCTCTAATCACATTGGAATTATTGACCTTTACTATTTTATCAAAGTTTATATGGAAAAAATTTATATGCCATAAGAAAATATCATTAAATTTTATAATAAAACAACTTATCTTATAAGGATTTAACTGAAATATATTACCTTTCATCATAGTACCAATTGCAATCCCATTCCCTATTTTATCCTTGATGGAACATTTCTTATTAGTGAATTGTAAATGATAAACTTTGTCTACAATTTTTTGAGCACTTAGCTCATTATGTTTCAAGCCATCAACAAATAAAATATCACATGTTAGTTTTACCATCAACTGATATTGAACCTTTTCCTTTTATCAAACAAGGTGTATTGTCACTAAATCTAGCAACACTTCCATCATACATTTTCAGCTCCACAAATCTATTTTTGTCATATTTTACATGTTGTGAACATCCATTTTCTATAATCCAATCTATTTTTTTTTTCTCAACATGTAAAACACGTGCTTCTTTTTTACTAGGACTTTCATCTTTAATTGCAACAAATCCTATTTCATTTTCATTATCATTATCTTCAAAGTTGATATCCTTAATCTCAATTTCTTCATTCCTAACATAGAGACATACTTAGGAATTTTTGATTTTTAGGGTCTAGGTTAACCTTAGACTCTTTTATAGGACATCTAGATGCAAAATGATCGATCTTTTAACATGTATAATAGACAAAAAGTAACTTGATATTACCTTACCTTTTGGTTGTCTATTTGCAATCAAAGCTTCAAATTTATCCATCTTTCTTTCTTCTTCTTCAATATCTTCTTAGTCCTTGCAAGTATAATCTCTAAGGTTTATGCTATTGGTGCTTACTATCTTGGTAAGTATCTTTTTATTTTTATGTACACTAGCTTTAAATGCAATCTCAACTCTAGGTAAAGAATATTTTAACTTGCACATTCAAAATCTTATAACTCACCAATTAACATTTCCATGCTGAATTTTTTGATGAAGAGGAATGACGTCCTTGATAGCATTGACTTTTTTCTCATAGGATTATGTCAAGGATCTAATAATTTTCTAAATAATTTCATCTCCTGTTATAGTCCCTCAAGTACACTTAATTCTTGTTATAATTTCTATGATCCTTTGTACATACATTTGTTGGAAATGTATGGTGGGCTAGGTGATTGAGAGGAAGGAGGGGGGGGTGGGGTGGGGGGGGGGGGAGGGGTGGGGCAATAAAAATTTAACTTATATTCACCAATTAATCCTTCATAGGATACTTTGATCTAATTGCATGCATGAAAGATTCAAAGCAATAAAATGTTCATAACACTTGACAAAATATTTGGTAACCCAGAAATGTTCCAAATATAAAGTAAACTTGGGGTGGGGATGATACCCACAAGCTTTATTACTACAATATAAAGTTGACCTATTAAGTCTTAGAAATGATCACTTTTGATGATCCTCCCTAGTGGGAGCAATAAGGACTATTAGGTCCACCTTATGAAAGGATTTATACAATACAATAAAGTATGCAATCAATTAGGAGATTTTGTATAAGACTATTAAGTCCACCTTGTTAGAAGATTTAACCAATACACCTATTAGGATGAACCAGTAGCTGCTCTATGTTCTAGAAACTCAATTTTCTAAATGAGATTCCTTTGATGTAGAATAATCACCTTGTTGATACTCTACTTTTCCGTATACTACTTCTAGGCTTCACTCTTTAATTCACATTCATACTTATACTTTTTTGTTATAGTTACTCATTTGGATATGACAAGATATGTTACATATATACCAATCCAAATAATTACCTTATGAAGTTGGCTATAATACCTTATTCAAAAATCTTCACAAAGTTGGCTCACTACTAACACTTAGGTTTTGAAGACCACTTGGGTGATATTTTGACACTTGGTAACACAATCAACCCAACAAGCTTTGGCACTCAATTGACATTGGTGCATGGTCCAAATTGATCACTCAGGAGTAGGCATGAACTTGGTTAACACTGATGACTCGATAAATACTACAAAACTCTATTAAAACTGAAGGGCTTGGTTGACATTGTAGCTTGCTCAACACTACCTTCCTTCTACTTGGTTAACACAACTAGCTTGATAGACACTGTAGCTTGGTAAACACTACTTTCTACTTGGTTTACATAGTAAAGCTTGGTAGCAATGTAATCAACCAAATGGTTAAGTGTTTAGTCACTAATTGACAAATTATTTGACCATAAGGTCAAAAATCTCCCCCCTTTGGCATTAGTGACAAAAACACTTATCATACCAAAGTTTTGAATACTCAAAAATATAAGTCAAAACTCCCCCTATCAATATACTTGGTTTTGACTATTGTACTAATGCTTAGTTGACACTAACTCTATTTTTTATTTTTCAAAAAAAAAAATTTGTAGCTCTATTGTACATATACTTATTCTTCCTCCTTATAGATATATTCCCCCTTGTGTATGATAATAACTATTTTGTGGTTGCATAAATTGCTAAACTCAAGTATATTTTAGTTATATTTCCATTTGTTTCTAATCTTTCATATGCAAATGTTACAACTAATGTTTGATTGTTTACATTTTCTCTTGACAAGTTAGGTTTTCACATATACGTTTTGGCACGCCCGGTGGGACCCACTTCATGGGTTCAAACTAATCATCTAATGTGTTTTTGAGTGTCTTTTTTCATATGGATGACCAAGGGCTATGTTAAAATTTTAGTACCTATCTTCCAGCCTGTGGTCATGTGGGGCCCAGGGGCTATTTATTTAGGGGCTTAACTTAGCCTCATTCTTCTTTGCAAATCATAAAGAAGCACTATTACTAGAATGTCTATAACTTTTGCATACAAGCTCCCTTTGGGATGATTCAAAATGTGTTGAAAAGCTGATTCAGCCCTCTATCTATATCTATAGATAATTTTGTTAGATTCAATTGTTAAAATTAGGTATAAATGTTCAAAGTCACTCTTTCTATATTTCTTGTAGATTTTTTCTTAAATTTGTTTTGGAATGAACTTGAATTCTTAAACATTTTTCTTAGAATTCATGTGGGAATTAAATTCAAATTAAAACACATTCTTGAATGGCTAAAGCTTAAACAATCAAATTTGATCTTGAATGCACCATTGATTGAACAAAACCTTTTTATTTGGAAAGAATGTTTCAACACAATCTTGAATGCCATAAAGAAATTTAACATTTTATTGGAATGAATGATAACACAATCTTGAATGTATAAGGATCAAAGAACATTGCAATGAACATTTCAATTTGGTGCTTAAAACAAACACTCACTCAATCTTGAATGCATAATAAAATTGACTATTTCCTCAATCGATTTTCTTATGTCAACGCCCTGCAATTTACTTATGTTAATGAACTCTCAATTTTTCTTATGTTGATGACATTTTCAAGTTGGAAAGAATAATGCATGCTTAAACACAAGTTTCTTCAAGAGTAGATTACAAAACCTAAAGCTCCATCAAGAAGGAACAAGTGTCTTTTAACCTTGAGGCCACTTACATATTCTCTCCTCTCGCACCTTCGAGTGATCTGAGTGCATAAGAAATAAATGTTCTTGTTTATATTTTTTAGGAGGTCTGCTTGTGGATTTCATCACCCCTTGGGATGACCTAAACTCTAGTGTTCTGGTGGAATATAAATATTGGGACATGAATTAAAAGACACCTCTCTTGGAAGCATAATCTTGTCACTCTTGGCTAAGCCCCAAAGAACTTTATACCTTTGGGAAGTGAAGGTGGAGATTCAGGTTACTGTCTCCTCCTGGCTATGTGGCTTTATTTTCTTTCATCTATAGATTTGGGCCTCACGTACCTTGCATATATTGAGGACACCCTTAGCTAAGCTTGTATATCCTAGTCAAAACTTTATAGGATTGTTAGTGTGTTTAACATACTTGAATATTCAAAAACCTCCCCATTTGAAGGGGACACATCATCTCAACTTTTCTTGTATATATTTCATTGTATGCTTGCATGTTATATTTCAAAAATATCCAAAAACATTATCAAATTTCAAAATCCAAAAACATCATAAAAGTTCAAAATCAAAAAAGATTTCAAAAAATAAACAAAATATACAAAAAGAAGCTCTTGTTTTTCACATCACTTCTTCTATTCATCAAGTTCATTACCATCATGCATCTCTCATCTTAATCATTCCAATCATTCTTCATTTTCTTGATCATTCAATCAAAATCTATAATCTTCATTCTAGTCATGATTCATAATCCACGTAGTCAAGATCCAATTATCTCATCCAATGCTTCATACTCATGATTCATAATCAACTCCTTTGTCAAATTTTTTCCTTTCTAATCACTTTTTTATTTAATCCATTTTCATCTTCATCCTAAATTAATCTTTCTCATTTCATCTATTTAAATATTCTTCTATTTCAAATTTTCATCAAATCTTCTACTTTGGACTTACGAGTATCATCATAATCCTTAGACTTTAATCCTAGTTATCTTGAATGACCTAAAATCTTATCAAGGTTACCTCAAACCTTCATCCAATATCAAATAAAATCCAATCAACTCAAATTAAATACAAAGTCCAAACTTGTTTTTAGTTGCAAAGTTCATATCTCATTTCTCATCAAATCTCTCACCACTCCTCATCCAATCTCAATGGATACAAATTTACTTAATCAAATGGTTGATGATCTTCAAAGGAAATATGGAGTCATACCTCCCATGCAACACACATATCAACTCAATCCTCAAAACTTAATATCCAATTCTAATCCATCTCACATTTATTATTATTCTACCTATGAAAAGGGAAATCTACCTCATTATCCTTCAACCACATACACTTTTTTTCATAGCCCACATAATTCCTCAAACATAAATTCCATCACCAAAGAAATTGAGGAACTCAAGAATTACATTTTGAGCCTAGCAAATTAAAAGATTGATATGAATTGGCTTAATCAAATGATTGACAATCTTCAAAGATAATATAATGTCAAATCTCCCATGCAACCCACATATCACATCAATCCTCAAAAATTCATATCTATTTCTAATCCATCTCATGCTCATTATTCTTCTACCTTTGACAAGGACAATCCACCTCAGTATCAGTCATACACATATAATTCTAGCCATATCCCACATAATTCTTCAAAGAAGTATGTCACTACCAAAGAATTTGAGGAATTAGTCCTCTTTCCCCATGTTTCCAAGACAATAATCTTGACTTTCCATACAATCTGAATCCTCCATATAATTCCCCATACTTTCATGTTAATTTCCAAAGCCATCATCCAATACCTCAACCTCCACACAATCCTAATCCTCCAAAATCAACATCATCCCCGCCTTGTAATAGGTTTCTCTCACTAGAAACTGTGGTTAAATACAAAACTAAAAATAAAGTGATCTAATCACCCAAAGCCATACAACCAATTCCATCTCAAGGCCTTCCTCCAAAGCATGTCATTATGGAGTCCTCTTCTCCTCTAGATCTAAGAATTTCTCCATCTCATGATTTCCTCATCCCTCAAGATCCATTTATCCCTCTTAGTCCACCTCATGATCCCCTTCCTAATTCAACATCAAGAAATTCTATGTACCGCACACATTACAAATTCCCCTCCACCTTGAGAGTTAGCATTCATAGATTCTCCACCTCATGAAGATGTTCCTTCTATAGAATCCACTAGCTCTCCTCCTTTTCAAGATTAAAATGTTCCCTCTCATGATTCTATTCCATCCACTCCATTATATGATCCTATTCCACTAGATGGTCCTATATTTCCTTCCATTCCACAATATGATCCTATTTTACATCAAGATCAAAGTATCCCTCCATGCACATTTCATGATCCCAATCCATCTCATAATCTCCTTCCTAATCAAGATCAAGGCATTCCATGTACCACACACATTACTAATTCCATTCCATCTCAAGAGTTATCATCCATAGATTCTCCACCCATTGAAGATATTACTTCTATAGAATCTATTAGCTCTCCTCCCTATCAAGATCAAAATGTTCCCTCTCATGATTCCATTCCATCCACTCCATTATATGATCCTACTCCACTAGATGGTCTAACAATTCCTTCCATCCCACTACACAATCCTTCTTTAAGTCAAGATCAAAGTACCCCTTCATTTGCATTTCATGATCCCAATCCATCTTGAGATCCTATTATCCCTCATAATCCCCCTCATGATCCTAATCCCCCACAAGATCATTTTACAGCTATCCAATCCACTCATGAATCCCCGATACATGGAAAAACATTTGGTATTGAAAATAATAAGTATCCCATTGAAGAAATAATGTCTCAAGATGTTGGTACACCTTCCACTCATTCCAAATCCAAAATTCCTTTGTCTAAACCTAATTATTCCCATCATCCATATTCCAAGTCCATTTTGGATCCTTATATCCATATTCCCATTCCTTCCTCAATTCCCTCCATTTTAGGTCCTTATGTTCCAAAGTCAAACCCTTCATTCCTCCCATCCATTTTAGGTCCTTATGTTCCAAATTCAAACCCTTCATTTCTTCCATCCATTTTGGGTCCATACATACCTTCATCCACCATATCCTTTTATTCCACTTCATTCCTTCATGCTCCTAATAAAGATCAACAAAGACACATATCCTTGAATTCATTCCCATATTCACCATCCATAAGCTCTCCATCCATTTTTTCTTCATGTAGTCATACCTTGGCCAATAAAAGAAAATTGGATACCAAAAATAAAGTGAATAAAGCCAAATATGCACAAAAATCCAAGGATCAACATGTCCCCTCTAAATGACATGTTAAAGAAAAGGAAAATGCAATACAAAAGAAATAAGAAATTACAAGGCCACAAAGGCTGAAAATAAAAAATGCAAAATTATGTGGATTCCAAAGCTACTTAAAGCAGCAATGATTCTCAAAGAAAACAACATGGCATCCAATTTAGATAATCCAAAGGCTTCCTTCATTCATAAATCATCCAAACTTCCATTTTCCAAATCCATTTTGGGTCCTTATGTACCCAAATCCACTATCCTAAATTCATCTCCTTCATCCATTTTGGGTCCCTATACCCCCAGGTTTCCACACTTCCACCACCCTTCAAGGTGTGTGCCAATGACAATCTTTCCATCTCCTTTATCTATGCACTCACAAGTCTTTCAACCTAGCATCCATCAACCTAATATTCCTCCAAATCACTCCACCCCCTTCATCCAAACTTTTCCATAAGACCTTTGAACTTTGTTTCCCAATCAATTTCATCCTTCTTTTTCCCTTCCTACCAACATCTATGAGAAAATAATAATAAAAATTCCTTGCAAAAAAAAAACAAAAACAAAAGGATAAATAAATATCAAGGGATAACATCCATGTATCTTGATTCTTGAGTCCTCTGTTCCACTTCTACTTATCCGTCCATTCACTTTTCCTCTTCTACTTGCACTCTACACTAGGGGCAAGCTCCATCCATACCATAATACCTTGCATATCTTCCATATTCCATCTATCCTGCATCCTCCTTGTCCATATTTGATCTTGATTATCCTTTACCTTTGTGACTATCATAGAAATGATCTACATAAAGCTTCAAATTTTATAGAGTTGAAAAATAAAATCCAAGATTTTTTTGATGAAGGCAAAATTACAAACCCTAAGAAATTATCTTTTAAAGATACTACTCTCAAACTTGATCAACATCATGAAACCATGTCTAGTAATGGTTCAAATGTGACTTCTACTTCTACCAACATGCCATCACCTTCTAAAGCATCTAAGCTTTTTAACATACCTCCACTGAATAAATAACTCACTACTTTCTCTATTGACTATGTGTGCCCTCAAGGGCTACCTCTAAAAGAAAGCCAAGCTAATATTGACCTAGATGCAAACCTCTCCTATACTACTCAAACTAAATATCCAAAAACTTCATGCCTAACTACTCCTATTAATCCCACTCCATCTAGTCCTTCACTATCTCTTCAAGAGCTTACCATGCAAACTCCACATTCTACCTTGTCCTTAGAAGTGGATCCATGTCAAGAGGATTCTAAAAAACTTAAAGATCAAGATCAAGAACCCTCTCATCTCCCTCAAGATTCCATCCCTCCATCTCAAGATCCACATTGTCCTCCATCTCCCATATCATGCCTCTTTACTAGGAAACATCATGATATTCCTTGCACCATCCCTAACAAGATTAGTGAAGATCAAGAGAAGGATACTTTTCCTATGCTACCTAAACTTCCTTATGAAGATAAAAGTATTCCTTCACTCTCTTGTTCTATTTTTCTACATCCACTTCAAATCTACACTCAAGCTATAAGTGATTCTATAAAAGGTTTTGCTCCTATTAAAGTTACATGTGAGTCTATTAATGGCCTAGGTCATGTTTCTCACTCCAAGGATGTTGATATCCCTATTCACTATCCATTTGTATCTTCTAAATCTATCCTTGGTCCTTATCCATCTAAGCTAAAGCCTTCAAACATTCCATCTATTTTGGGACCTTATATTCCTCCATCTCCTACTTCCACTCTTAACTCATTACCTACTTCTCCTACCCTATCTCACGATCAACAAGATATATATCCTTGAGTCCTTGATATAAAGCATTCCATCTAAATCAGTTGTATCAACCTTCATCATCCATAAATCCCCAACCTTTTGGAAGCAGTTTGGAAGATCAAATTTAAAATAAACATAATAACTATGTCTCCTCTAATCTACATGTGAATGATAAGAAAAGAAATGCACAAAAGAGACCACAAAGGTATGTGTAGAACAAGAATCTTAGTGTGCAAAGAACATTAACATTAAAGCAAACATTCACAAACTAAAACTATATTCACATATGAGATTAGACAAAAGAAACAATTAAGGAATGCAAACCCAAAAAAGGAAACACTCCATGCTTCCTTGATTTCATAGATGTGTCCTTTGATGTGGATGTATGCTCAAATGCTCAAAGTTGCTTCAATGGTGGAGATGGATAATAGCAAATTGGTAGCTTTGTGAGCTCTCAATTTGGCATTATAAGGGTATGGGTATGGCTTTGGTTCTCAAAATAGCATGGTAACTTTAGCTACAAGATTGTTGATGAAATGGCTTGGGATGGGATTCAATTTATAGGCCAAGGGGTAGAGGGATGGAGGCCTTAGATGCAAGGATGGATGAAGGCTTAAGGAGGGCTAGGATGCACTCAAAGGAGAGCACATGGATTGTGCTTGTTTAGCACCAATGGGAATGTGACACTTGTCACAAGGAGGATGAGTGTGAGAGGGTAGGGTAAAGGGTTGGTTAAAGGCATGATGAGTGGGGTTGAGTATGTAAGAGGGATGTAAGAGGAATGAGTGTGGAAGAGGGAAGAGTGTGGAAGATGGGTGTAAGAGTCATGAGTGGTCTTGTAAGAGTCTTTTATGTTTTGTAAGAGCACTCATGACTTAGTGGTTGGGCTTTTTGAGGGGAGACTTTGGTTTGGATTAGGAAAGTCTTAAACTTGTTTAAGGAATGTGACAGCATTAGGGGGTGGATTAGGCTTGGGTTTAGGGTTAGATTAGAGATGTTAGAGATGTGCAAGTGGATGGCATTAATGAGGGTGGGTGAGTTAGTGGCTAAGCTTGGTTAGTATGGGTGGATGGGGTGGATTAGGCTAAATGGAGGATTAGAGATAGGTTAGGGGTTTTTGAATTTGAGGATTTCATTTATCAAATAGATTTATTTAATAAATGGGGATTTTTGGAATTAGATAGGAGAAAAGGATTTAATTGATAAATAATAGATTATTTGATTTATCAATTAGGACTATAGATGATTAATTAAATTAATCAACTAGGGATGGCAAAGGATTAATTAAATAAGAATTTAATTAATAATGCCTTTAGAGATGGCTAAATTAGATTACCAAAGCAGTGTAATCAAATTTAGGTGTCTACATTTTGCCCCTCTTTGACATAGTGTTGAGACAACACTATTTCAAAGAAGTTCGAATGAAGATGACACGAAGAAGATGTTTTAGCAACAAGGTTGCCCCAGTCTCGGATAAGAAGAGGAGAGACTAGACTTAGATGATGCCCCCTCAAGAAGGCAACAGGGAGAGAAATGAGGCTCGACGACTTCTTGAAAAGTACAAGAAATTGAGACGAGATGAGATGCAGGTTGGCGAAGAGAAGGGGCTGAATTAGCTCAAAAGTCTCACTACGGGAGAATGATAAAGGGAAATTAGAGGCACAATAGTAAAGCAAGCTTAAGACTTTCCAGGATTGGGGGGGGAGGAGGAGTGGAGCGCTATAAAAGGAATCCATGGTAGGGAGATGGATGATAGAATGATAAAGCTGATGCAACAGGATTTCAAAGAGGCAGATTGACAGAAGATGGGTTTCGGAGATCCCTAGGACTAGGATTGTGGATCTCGAAAGATGAGGCTTGGTGGATTGATTTGATTGGTGGATCCCTAAGACTAGGATTGTGGATCCCTAAAGCTAAGGGTAAGGAGTGATTCAAAGAGATACTGATGCATAAGTTGGGGTAGGAGCGAGAGATGCATGATATGGATGGGGGATAATGGAGATGAAGGGAATCCATTGAAGCTTTTTGAGCGGGGGGATACTTCAAAGAGAAGTACCACCATGTAGTTGAGTACTAGATTTGCTATAGGACTATTGGTTAATTGCCAAGGTTACCAAGAACATCAAGGCCTTTTCACCAACCGTCTAGAGGACTGACAAACTGACTTGAAACAAACACGCAAGGATTGCCTTAGTATCAGACATGAATCCCAGAGGAAGCAACGTGGAAACGACACTAGGTAACCCACAAGCAGAAAAAGAAAAAAAGCAAAAGACCTGATCAAGACCTTACGCTCTAATTGCCCCATTCGCAACATACCATGATATGGAAGATCATGGCAATCTTGAGGAGGGAACAAGGAGATTGCTTGGAAAAGATATTTCAAGACCCAAAACAAAAGATTTCAAATCAAAAGAAAGTGCAAATCCAAAAGAGAACCGTTTGCCAACGAGATGGGTAGGACGAGGTACTAACGGACCAAGATCAGACATGAGGAAAGCTATATCCTGCAAAGATCTATCGAAGAGCACCTAAGCTGATGGATCTGGATGAGTGATGCGTCTGGCAAGCTGAACTAAGAAGGATACCACTTTGGTGACAAGAGATCTAGCTAAAGGATGCATTGGAATAGCTAACCAAGATGTGCAATGTGTGCAAGATGTTGACCAAGGATGAACTAACATGAAAGCCGGATAGATACAATGATACTAAGCTAAAGAGGATGTACAAGATGATAGACCAAGATATTTACAAGCTGAAGCTGACCAAGATATTTACAAGTAGGCAAAAGCTCAGGATGATAGGATAGTGTGATGGTTCGATGTTGGTACAAGATGCAAAAGCTAAAGATGAGGGGATAGTAGAAGATATTGATTTGGGGCTGATGCATCCCAATGATGATGAGAGATTTTGTGACCAGGGATAGCTAGAGGAGCAGGATGAGATGGCTGGATAGGACGGTAGATAGCTAGGATTATGATGGATATAAAGAGATGACATTGGGTTTTGCATGAGGATAGCCTAGAGCTAGATAACAATGACAAGGGAGGATGGACAAGACAAGATCTCCAAGGAATACAATGCCCCTAGTCAAAAGATGACATGTGGAAGAAGGTCTTACAATGGATGCGATAGGATTGAAGCTAGGATGGAAAAGCTAGAGGCACTGAGGGAGATGGATGATAGCTAGGATGGTTGGTTGAAGATGCAGGAGATAAGGGGATGGTGATAGATGGAAGATGGAGGATGGAGGATATCTGGATAGATTGGAAGATGGAGTTGGATGTCAAGATGTGACCAAAAGCATGAGGATGATAGGCTGAATTGGGGATGGTTGGATTACGCATGACGCTTGTTTGCCAAGTTTTCATCACGGTACTTGTCCAAGGTGCTTGAATTGCCAAGTTTTCACCAGTGGACGCTTTCTTTTTCTTTTTCTTTTTTGAATTTTTGATTTTGGACTTAGCTGGAATGATTTTGGATTTCTTCAGCTATGTTTGGCTTTTTCTTTAGGACTTTTCACTAGCTAATTGGAATGTTCATTTTTGTTGCTAGTTGTTGGTACACTGGATGTGTGATTTATGCAATAGATTGGATTAGATGGGATTGATGGTAGGAGATGGAGGGATGAAAAGGTTGGAAAGGAGTATGAGATGGAGATGCTTGCAGGATCAACATTGGCACATGTTGGGACAGGTGTGAAAAGAGCATATGGGGGATAGATGGTAGATGTGGGCTTGATGGTGGATTTGTGGAAGCACGCTTGGGGATATAGGCACCCAAGATGGAGTTAGAAGATGGGAGACATGAGTCACTGGATGGAGGATTAGCAATGGTGGATGCCATTATGCATTGGGTTTCAACTTTTTTCTTTGGGACCCACATGGTTTTGGATTTTATTTTCATAGGCTTTTGCATTTTTTTGCAATCTTTGATTGGATTTTTCCTTTTTGGAGTATACTTTTTAGAATAGACATATGATTGCCTAGGATGTGGATTTTTAGCTTTATGCATTTTCAAGTTGGCATTTACATTGTTGTGGTAAGCTTTGGGAAGATGGTTAGGAGAAGCTTTGTGAGATGGAGAGGATATGGAAGAGCATGTAGGGGGATGATGATGGATGATGTGCCCTGATATGTGCCTTTGTTGATCTTGCATAGGAATGGATGGAATAGGATTTGAATGATGGCTGATAGGAGGATGGAGGATGGTAGATTTTGGGACATAGGGACCCAAAATGGATTTAGCAGATGAAGGGGGGATATGGTAGGTTTTTTTGGGCTGCAAAGATGGTGGAGGGGGGATGACATAAGATTTCTTGAAGGAGTGATGGGAGGCTGGCATGGTGGGTTTGGAGATAGGCTTGGTTTGGGGGTGTGGTGTACCAACACCTTTAGATGGTGAGCCTTTGGATACATATCCAAGACCATGAAATCCCGGATTCTTTTGTGCAATAATAGGCTTTTTGATTCCTTGCTCTTGTGGTCCTAAACCTTGACCTTGTTAATACCATCGATTGAGCATTTGAACTAGCTGAGGATACTTTTTGCTTGCAGAAAATGGTGGAAGTTCTTTGTTAGATGTACTGCAATGGGGAGATACTGTTCTTAATTCTTTTGCTGAGAGGAGGCCACCATGGATGAATGTAAGTGAACGAAGAGGGTAAATTTTAGATGGCGGAATAGCTTGGATAGGTGGTAAGATGGAAGCATGGAGTGGAGGAGATGGTAGGATAGGATCTTGATTTAGCTGATGGGATGAAAAGATATCCTTCAGTAGAGGAGGTATGGCTTGAGGTTTTGGATATGGAGGGGATGGTGACTGCACTATGGATGGAAGACATGGTACAAGGATATCTTCATTTATGCTTTGAGGGATGTCAACATGCTTTTGGACAAGATCTTGATAGGATTGGATTGGAATGGATGGTGTGATAGGAGGTAAAGGGATGGATTCTTCAAAGGCAGTAGATGGATAGATGGGAGATTCAGTAGTGGAGATGGGTGAGTAGAAGATGGATGGATAAGGGTCATCACGGGAGATTTGGGAAATGCTTGGAGGGGATTTGGATAGGATTTGGAGGGATTTGACAGGTGGTGGGATTTTGGTGCTTGTGGGAAGTGGAAGGATTTTAAGCAATTTGATGGATGGTATGGGGATGATAGCTATGGGAGATGGAGGTGATATTATAGATGGGGAAGCTTCATCACTGATTACTTCACATGGTTGGATTAGCTGACATGGCTTATTGACTGCTGGAGGTGGCTTTTCTTGCATTTTCTCTGGGAGATTCCTTGGAGACTTGTGTGTCGGAGGTGGAGGTGGATTGACAGGAATAGCTAGTCTGATGGGGGTGGAAGACTGGAAGCTTGGTTGATTGGGTGATGGAGAAGAAGCTAGGATATCAGATGGCATGACTAGATAGTTTGGAATAACTCTTGGATTTTGGGGGATGGTTGGTGGAATGTTTCTAAGGCTCTCAAGATACCCTTCATAGTCAAAAAGATATTCATCATCATTGGAATAGGAGGTGGCAGGAGCCAGGACAATACGATCGAATATATCATGATAGGATCGGTACTTCATGCTTTGACGATGAGTTTGATGGGGATGGGGTCTTGTATATGGATGAACACGGAAGCTCATGGTTGGATTTGGATTTAAGCTTGGATTTTGGATTGGATGATGAAAGATTTCCTAGGGAGAGTCAAAGCTGTATGACAGACCTAAGGAGGGTTGGCTGGAGATTTTTGGCTTTCCTGTGGATGGAAGACTTCAAGGGCATGTTGTCAAAAAGTGAGAGTTTTGCTTTCCTATGTGCAGGATTGGTGAAGATTGTGTCAACTTAAGGATAGACTAATGATCCTATGGGCATGACACGAAATTGACCACTTGTGGATCCCAACCTTTAGCTCAAGGTGATGAGGGATACAAGTGACAAAGCTAGATTACCCTAGACAATGCTCTATCTGAGGGATAACCTTAGTGAGATTGGTTGATTGGTAGGATTGATTGGATAGCAAATTCTAGTAGAGTGACAACAACTCTTTAAAGGCTTGGGTGTGATTTTGGATTGGGTTGCTAGTTGGTTGGGGGGGATGATTTGGATGGACTTTGGATTTAGGATTGTTCTAAAGCAAAGAACTAAGGGCGCTTGGATGATCTTCTGATAAGGCAGTGACTACGCTAAGTATGCCTTGAGCTGGGAGATTTCTGCTTTTTTGGGATTTTGACCAAAGTTGGCAAACATTCATTCAAAGGCTTTGAACAAACAAGCAGACAAAATTTTGGAGCAAGCACGTCAAAACACACCAACATCCTCGAAAGCTTTCTACAAGGATGAAATTTGGTTTAGCTAGGGAGTCCTTGATATACGCAAGGTACGTGAGGCCCATATCCGTGGATGAAATCAAAAAGATGTCACATAGGCGAGAGGAGTGGTAACCCACTTCTCCTCTTTCACTTCTCAAGGGTATAAAGTTCCTTGAGGCTTAGCCCGAGTGACAAAATCTTGATCCCAAGAGAGGTGTCTTTCGATTCACCTCCCGATTTTTATACTCCGCCGGAATGCTGGAGTTGAGGTCATCCCAAGGGGTGATGAAATCCCCAAGCAGGCCTCCTAAAAAGAGAAACAAGGTTTTGGATCCTAATCTTATGCACCCAAGATGGCCTCGAAAGACGAAAAGGGGAGGGAAGACTTGGATGACCTTGGGCTAAAAAGAAAAGTTCTTTTCCAATTGATGATTTAGATTTTTTAAGCTATGATTGAAGACACTCGTGATTATGGCATACAATGTTCATTCCAACTTGACAGCGTCGTCAACATAATGGAAATCGAGAATTCGTCAACATAAAAAATGCGAGCATCATTGAGATGCGTCAAAACCATGCAATGTTCATTGATTGTTAGGCATTCAAGATTGTGTTAGAGTGTTTTAAGCCCAAATTGGAAGTGTGAGATATTGCATTGATTCATTGATTCTTTGCATTCAAGATTGAGTTTGTTTGTTTTAAGCATGCATTCCAATAAAAGGTTGATTTTTATCCATGGCATTCAAGAGTGTGTTTTTGAACAACATTCATTCAGTGAAAGTTGTGTTTAAACATGCAAGTTTATTCTATAAAAAACTTGCAAAAAATATGATTAGGTTAGTAGGATGCTCCAACCTACAATAGCTACAAAAGAAAGTCAAGTTGATTAGTAATCCCAAAAATCTTGAAATTTGAAGCTTAACTATGGGAAAAATAAAATCAACTTTTTTTGTTGTTTTTGATATGTGCAAAAATGCTTATATAGGTTAATTGGTCGGAGTTTTGAAGGCATGCAAAGACAATGACTTGGACAAGACAACCAAAAACTAGGCGACAAGTCTTGGAAAGCAATAGAACAGGCAGAGACGCCAATATACGAAAACGCTAATCTACACAGACGTTGATCTGCGCAGACGACAGTCTGATGAAGAAAGTAGCTGGCGGCGTCGAAGATGACAGTTGGTAGATTGCGACAGCGGAGATGACAGTTTGACAGGTGGAGATGCCAAAATTCGCAGACGACAGTTGAGCTCGCGCAAACAACGGTTGTGCAAGCCCAAATGACAATTTTGCAGGTGCAGACGATAGTTGTGTAGGCGCAGATGATAGTTGTGCAGGCGCAAACGATAGTTGTGCAGGCGCAAATGATAGTTTATCTTTCGTAGACGATGATTGAACTTGCAGAGATGATGATTGAGTTTACGCAGACAACGTTTTACAGAGACAACAGGCAGAGATGCCAAACTGCGAAGATGACAGGTAGAGATGCCAATCTGTGTAGACGACACTCCGTAACGTGAACTGACGGGTGCAAATTTTTTCCAGATTTTTTTTTGTTTTCTTGGTTGTTTTTGAATTTTTTGAGGGTATTCTTCTCTCTAGTGCGTCCTTCAACCTGCAAAAACAAAAAAAAACACCCTACAACACACTCAAACAACAACAATCATTAGATGGTTAGAAAAAACAACATATAGATGAAAATGGATGATTAAATGACCCATAGCGGGGTCCCACCGGGCATGCCAAAATGTAGAACAAGAATCTTAGTGTGCAAAGAACAGTAACATTAAAGCAAACATTCACAAACTAAAACTATATTCACATATGAGATTAGACAAAAGAAACAATTAAGGAATGCAAACCCAAAAAAGGAAACACTCCATGCTTCCTTGATTTCGTAGATGTGTCCTTTGATGTGGATGTATGCTCAAATGCTCAAAGTTTCTTCAATGGTGGAGATGGATAATAGCAAATTGGTAGCTTTGTGAGCTCTCAATTTGGCATTATAAGGGTATGGGTATGGCTTTGATTCTCAAAATAGCATGGTAACTTTAGCTACAAGATTGTTGATGAAATGGATTGGGATGGGATTCAATTTATAGGCCAAGGGGTAGAGGGATGGAGGGCTTAGATGCAAGGATGGATGAAGGCTTAAGGAGGGCTAGGATGCACTTAAAGGAGAGCACATGGATTGTGCTTGTTTAGCACCAATGGGAAGGTGACACTTGTCACAAGGAGGATGAGTGTGAGAGGGTAGGGTAAAGGGTTGGTTAAAGGCATGATGAGTGGGGTTGAGTATGTAAGAGGGATGTAAGAGGAATGAGTGTGGAAGAGGGAAGAGTGTGGAAGATGGGTGTAAGAGTCATGAGTGGTCTTGTAAGAGTCTTTTATGTTTTGTAAGAGCACTCATGACTTAGTGGTTGGGCTTTTTGAGGGGAGACTTTGGTTTGGATTAGGAAAGTCTTAAACTTGTTTAAGGAATGTGACAACATTAGGGGGTGGATTAGGCTTGGGTTTAGGGTTAGATTAGAGATGTTAGAGATGTGCAAGTGGATGGCATTAATGAGGGTGGGTGAGTTAGTGGCTAAGCTTGGTTAGTATGGGTGGATGGGGTGGATTAGGCTAAATGGAGGATTAGAGATAGGTTAGGGGTTTTTGAATTTGAGAATTTCATTTATCAAATAGATTTATTTAATAAATGGAGATTTTTGGAATTAGATAGGAGAAAAGGATTTAATTGATAAATAAGATTATTTGATTTATCAATTAGGACTATAGATGATTAATTAAATTAATCAACTAGGGATGGCAAAGGATTAATTAAATAAGAATTTAATTAATAATGCCTTTAGAGATGGCTAAATTAGATTACCAAAGCAGTGTAATCAAATTTAGGTGTCTACAGTATGTTGTTACAAAATCAAAGCAAATATGGGTTCCTAAATCCATTATGGAAGAAATACAATCTAATGCATCTAATGAGAAATCAAAAGCTATATGGATTCCCAAGTCTATTTTGAAGGACTTGAATATTGAAAATAAATCAAAGTTGACATTCAAGCTTCCAAAGGCTTCCACTCCATCTTCTTCCAAATATCTTCCTAAAAAGGTTTCAATACCTTCAACTCCATCTTTTTCTAAAACTATTCTACCATCTCCTACATCAAAAGCTCAAACTAACTCATCCATATCTACTCAAATATTTCACTTCCCTTCAAGGTGTGTGTGTCTCTATTGATCTTTCCACTTTTGCACCTACCCTTCTACAATCTTTTGAATCCTACACTTCCCTATTATCAATCCTCCATCTATCCATTCAAAACCTACAACCTTATCATCCATCTACCTCTCTTTTTCCTACAATCTCCTTTCCATTACCCTATCAGTATCTTTGAGCATACATTTCTATGATTTTGGCCTATAATGACTTATCCTTCTAATAAGAGCACTATTAAAATTGAAAAAGGCTTGAACTCTTTTTTTAAAAAATTAAAAAAATCAAAAATCAAAAACAAAAAGTACCTTGGTGAAAACCTCTTCTTGTGGCACCTTGGTAGCAAATAAAATAAAATAAAAATAAATATGTCCTATGGTGAAAACCACTTCATGTGGCACTTTGGAAAAGTACCATGATGAAAAATTGGCAAACAAGCATCATGTGTAATTCTTCCATCACCCATCTATCCACTCTTTCACCTTTGATCTTGACAATGTTGATTTGCCTATGAGCATTGTCTATATTATCTATCAATTTCCCTATCATGATCTTATGTATCCCACATCTCATAGCCTCCATACCCAAATTTTCTATCCTACTCACTTGACCCTTTGGTCATGATCAAAAGAAAAAGACAAAGAAAATTGGTTCTTAGAAACCTCTTGACATGTCCATTCTCTTGGATAACTTACATTTCATGACATCATGTCAATATCCTACATACTACCTTCCATTACACCATATTTCTATATCCTTTTACCTAGCTTGAGTACTCTTGAGGAGTCAATCCTTAGCAATCAATTTCACTTGCTTCATATTCCTTGCCTATCAGTCTCTACTTATCCACCAACTTGCTACTACATCTTGTCCTACACCTTGCTAGAAATTGGGGACAATATCTCTAAAAAAAAAGATGCTAAAAACTGTAAAAAGTCCTAACAAAATCATTATCTTGGTGAAAACCTAGAAATAGACATCTTGATAATACCAAAAAAAAAATGTAAAAATCCAAATACTCCAAAACAATGTTCAATATTCCTATACAATTGTCTTTTTTCCTTTCTTGCTTTGAGTGATTTTCTCTGTGCAAGTTTTATACTTTAACTTTTCTATCATTGCTTGTGCATAAGCTCTCAGCTAACTTCAAAACATTGCTCATATCGACATGGATTGAAATTGGTCATTAGTCTAGGGGGCAACCTACCTATTCTAGGGGGAAATGTCCTATACTTTTTGAAATTCTATCTTGTGTCAGTCACCAATTGTTCTAAGTCTATCTAATGTTGCTCTACTAAAATGAGATTCCTTTAGTGTTCTCAAAAACTCTCTCTCACTTCAGTCACCGGTTGTTCTAAATGTGTCTATCTACTGTCACTTTACTATAGATATTTCTCACACTCACACTATGACTTTCAAACATGATATCAATCCACTTATACCAAACTTGAAAACTAAAAACTAAAACTATTTGAGCTATGCTGAGCTTTAGTTTTGAAAACTACCAAAAAATCTATATATCAACAAAATCAAAAACAAAATTAAAAATTATCAAAATCCCAAAAACATTCCCAAAATTACAAAAATTCTAAACATTCATATTGAATTAAGATTATCTCATTATGTAATACACATTTGAGACAATGTTTAGAAACAAAAACAATATGCACTATATTAATGAGCATCTAAAGCATCAGTTACAAACACACAAAGGTAAAACATAAAACAAATGCTCATTGAACTCCTCCTCATGGAGACTGGATATTTGGATTCCCAATAGGTGACATTCCCACTCTTGTTTGCATAGTTCTAGATGATGAAGCTCCTAGTGTCAATCTTGCACCTTCCCAAATTGTATCTATAGGAATTGGGATATGGCCACGTCTCAACATAGTGTTCATTTGTCTCATAAACATTCTATTTGAGAAGGATATTCCTCTCCTATGCTCTGGAGGGACTGCCTAATGATATTATCCCATGTAGTATGCTACCTCTTGTGCAAGCTTCTTTGACTATTCTTGGACTTCATTCATATCTAACCATAGTCTTGCTGCACTAGGTAGCATTGTTTCCTATTGAGAGATGTCCCATTTTTCCTTATACATATTCATAGTCATTTTTTAGGACTCCCTCTCATGATTCACTTCATGCATCTAATTCATGAAGTGGGTGATCCTTGTGTTGGCAGCATTTAATTGATCTTGTGATCAATATGATATGGCATTAGTCTTTGCCATAGTTTCTCTAAATTCTTCCACTTGAGCTCGTGACAACACCATCTCATTGCAAATTTTTTCCACTAATGCCTTCTCTACTACTCGAGATGCCTCTGTAGTCTTTGCTTGCACTTGTTCTGCTGCTAACATTACTTCCACCCATTTCACTTCCTCGTGCGGTCCATCTTCTCGAGATCTCTCAATCAAACCTTGAAAGAACTCTGCATCTTTCTCTACATTATCAGCCCACTCTATCTCTACCCTCAATGCTTTCTTTAGCTTTATTTCCATTGCCATGACTACATCATGAACTAGTTTCAAGACAATACCAGGATGTGCTTCTCTGAAAGGATGAAATGAACACATAATAGAACTACTTTCCTTCTCTACATTTAACTGGATCATTCCCCCCAAGATGTTCTTTCCATGTCAAAATGGTGATGCTACTGGCTTCACCACAATTCCTTGCTCAATGACTAGGGTAGCATTTTCGATAGGCATTTGATCTTCTATATAGTTACTAGTAAAGCAGACATGCATGTTGCTATCTTCTAGTTGCATTCCATCACTTGGAGATTCAATCTCCTCCACTTTCTCATTTTGACCTATGATCTACATCACACTTTTAGCTAACATCTATAGCAGGATATGATCCTCCTCATTTTCTTTTTTTGGATCCTAGGGCAGTTCACCTTGACTTTCCTCTATGGTGTCCCGTTCACACTGACGTACATTTCGATGGGAAGATGCTCCGCTTGCTTTTGATCAGCTATGCTTTTCTCTTCTATGTCTTCTCCACTACATTCTATCTACCACACTATCACTATCATTTTCCACCCATCCTCCAAGATTTGCTTCTCCCACCTGATACTCTTGTTGCAATTTTTCTTGTGATCTTGCCATGGCTAGTTTTGCACACAAACAAATACAACTATCTTCTTATGGATTTTTGGAGTCTTTTGATGCTTTAAACATGCTATGAATCAACTCATTAAGACTCACTCACCTATTTATGGTAAGAAACTCTCAATACCTTTTGCTACATGCTACTGACTTCTTAGAAGTAGAAAAGTTGTCCACCATCTTTTTCAAAATGACATGCAATAATGCCACTCTAAATAATTTGTGCACATCTCACAACACATAACAATCACAAAAAAACCAACCTAATCTCACTAGCACATCAAAAATAATGCCTTTTGACAGTTGCATTGCACTCTTGTTTCTTCCAAAAGATGCTTCCCATGTGCACTCATACTTGTCCTCCAAACAAGCCAAAACTGACACACTTTGAAAAAAACATCACATGCAATGCAAATTGTAAGATTATTTACAACAATGATTTATCCAATCTTTACTTGGTCCAATTCTATGAGATCCAAAAATATTATCACAACAGTCAAACCTTCAATTATTTGCTACAATGGATTTGTTATGTACACTTGCTGACAAACGCACGCGGTTCTATCATTGGCTTTATTTTTTGCATGGCAACAAAATTTCATACTATTGTTTATAATTTTTCTTCAAACAAAAATACACACAAAGATTATGCGATATTTTTTTTTTTAGTTGTGATTTTTCTAGCAACTCAATGATGTTTGAGACTAGAGAAGCCATGATGAAAAATATGAACTTTTTCTTTGTTTTCTAACTATGGTGTTTTACGGCAACAATTTTGTAATTATCATACATTTTGTAATTATTGTAAATAATTTTTTCATTTACATATTATCTTGGAATGATAAAGTATTCATATTGCCAGGGTTAGACTAGTGGTGATTTTACTATATCATTTTTACTGCTTAATGATGAAAATTAAACCATACTGATTCAGTGACTAAGTCATAGGGTTGCATTCATTTTAGGTTTGCATTTCAGCTCAGCTTTGCACTACAAAATGTCTCCCATAGCTCTTTGACTAGCCTTTGACAAAACAAGGGGAAAACTAATCAACATGGATTACATTTCATCATCCCCTCCTTAATTTGATCATCATGAGTCCATTTTTGGGATTAAAATCAAAATTTGATATTCTTCAACTTTGAGAAAATTATTATCAAACTTGGTCAAACTAGTCATATGGACCCTCACATCACTCCGAATGGACTTTACACTTTCTATAATCTATTCTAATATGACCTACATTCTTCTAAATCACTCATCATATCTACATCTTTATATCTATTACTTTGCATCACTTTTTTTTGAAGTATCATCTTTTGATTTTGCTCCTGAGGGGGTAGGATGATTACATCATTGAATCTTACTTCAAATATTTCTTCAAAAATTCTACTTCAAATATTTCTTCAAAAAAACTTACTTGAAATCTTTCTTCAAAAAATCTACTTTAAATATTTCTTCAAAATTCTATTTCAAAATTCTACTTCAAATCTTGCTTCAAAATCTTTCTTCAACATTTTCTGCTTCAATTTTTTTCTTCAAATCTTACTTCAATCTATTAACCTGATCTAAACTCAAAGTCCTCATTGCTAGGGCCATCTCTACTCTTTTTATCTCATACCATCTTCTATCTATGCTATCAATTGATCTACCAATTGACTTTTTGTCAGTTATCTCAATCAAACTTATGACAACTCAAATCATAGCTCAATGGAAAAGTATCAGGGCATTCTAACCCTAACTCTTGAGGATTAAGCCTTGTTCTAGGGATATTCCTACAATTCACGATAGGTCTTGTCATTTTTTTTATGGACTAGTATTGGGGCATTCTAACCCTGACTCCAGAGGACTAAGCTTTGTTCTCAAGATAGTCTTGAAAATCTTATCAATTGATCTTCATACAATCAAAACTGGAATCGATCTTAATTCTCATTCTACACTTCAAATCAAACTATTCTTTGAATCAATGTGCTGCTCACACATCAATTCAAATAGAGGCAAATGTAATCACCCAAAATTGGTCACATCCTTAAATGCAAAATTACATCTTGGAATGGAATAGGGTCAAATAAATCAAACAAGTCAAATCAATTTGAACCCATTCAATTGTGACACATGAATGTTAATTTTAGAATAAGCATTAATGAGTCATTATTCTAGAAATAAATTTAATATTGATAACAGACCTCCTATCCATAAATGAATATTTTATTCTTTATGGGGTCCAAGGATATTCTTAAACAATTCTAAGTGGGATCTCCACTTTAGATTGTTTATTCTAAGTGGGATCTCAACTTCATATTATTCATTTTTGTTGTAGTGGCAAAGAAGAGAAATGCTACAGGAGGCAACATTGTTGAAAATGTAATAGGAAATTTAATGTTATGTTTTAAATGCTTTTAGTTTTTGAAGTTTGTAATAACGTCCTACATGTGGTGGCATACCTAGAGTAGCAGTTCGATAAGCTCTCCAGATATAGCCACCTAGGACTAGGTGTGTGGATCTTAAATTAGAATAGTTTTTTTTAGTTCATAGGTGTAGTGTTTAGTGATTTTTAGAATCCAATAATAGTTAGTAGGCAGTTTTTGGAATATTCCTGACTTAGAAAATGACTGTCTAATATTGGTAGAAAAAACGTTTGAGATTCTTATCCTTTTCTTGGATAGAAGACAAAAAAAATGTGGATATTTAAAATGTGGCCTACTGCATGATTGTCAAATTCCAATAATAGGTAGTAGGAAATTTTGGATTCTTATCCTTTTCTTGGATAGAAGACAAAAAAATGTTTCTCATCCTTTTATTAGAAAAGGAGAGTCAGTTTTAAATAAGCCAGTTGGCTATGTAAGAGAGGCATTCGAATTTGGGTAATAGAGAAAAGTTTTATTTTTTTCCTTAGAAAGGATATAGATAATCAACTATGGAGTTTGGCAGCAATTCGATCCTAGTCTCTCTTGTCAAAGTGCAAATATATTTTCTTTGAGGACATTCCGGGTTAAAGATCTTGGTGTGTGGGTGAAGATAAACTATGGAGATTTATATATTCTGACTAATCCAATCTTGAGTTTGGTTTGAGTTTGATCCCGGCTGATTGATGTCGTGCCCCTTGAAGTAACTCAATTGAGTGAGTATTCCTCCTAAGATTTCCAAGGTGTGGCTTTGCATCATTTTTGGTATCAGAGCTCAGCAAAAGGTTTGGGAAAAAGTAGTTGTGTATATGTTTGTGTGATTGTGAAAGATTGAGAGAAATAGTCTGAGAAGAAGTCCAGGAGACTAGATAAGAAGAAAATAACCTAGCTGAGGAATGATGGGACAAGAAGAAGTAGCTTTATTGTATCTTTTTAGAAGGTATCGGCAAAGAAAGGATTCTAAAAAGAAGGAGATAGAGGAAAAGAAGAAAAGAGAGAAAGAAGAAAGGAGAAAACAAAGAGAAGAGCTAAGCAAGATAGAAGAGGAGATAAACAATTTGAGAAGGAGACTTGAGGAGAATGACGCTAAGTTGAAAGAGAATAAAGCTAAGTTGAAAGAAGTGCAGCAAGAACACAAAGTGCAGCAAGAACACAAAGTGCAGCAACAAGAAGTGCAGCAAGTATCTCTTGACGAGAGAAGTAATAAGACAAGCCCTATTGGATATGAATGGAAACAATCTGTGGTTGGAATAGTAACATGTCCTTTAAAAATAGAGAAGAGCACAATGTTGGAAGGTACTCCTATGGAAAAGATTTTGGAGGCACCTGATGAAGCCTTAAATATGCATAATGAAGAAAAATGTCAAGAGGAATGGCATGAAGATGAAGCTAAGGGATTTGTAACAACAAGTTCTAAAGAAGAATCTGATTTATGGGAAAAAATTGCAGCCATTGTGGGAGAATGGAAAAGGCATGGCGGTAGTAGGAAAACTCAGCTTGAAGAAGAAAGGAAAGAGTGCAATACTGTTATTGTTCTTGAGAAAAGTTGTAATAAGAAAGAGATATTTGAAAGTGAGATTACTACAGAATATCAAGATGATGATAAATGTTTAATAAAGGAAGAAGAGATAAATACAATTCTTAAGATTCAAGATGTGAAGCTGGTTGATAGTCAAGAAGCAGATAAGTTTTTGGTTACTATTGATGAAGATAGATATGATGCACATTACATGGTGTATAAGGAAGCTCATATTCAAAAAGAGAACTCAAATAATCTTAATGCTGATGATATTTTTTCTTCTAATAATGTTTATGCAGGGATGCAGATTTCATGTATAGTGAATCATGCTGGAGAATTTTTTGTGACATTTACAGCATTAAAGAATCAAAGCTACAAGGTGGAGAAGTTGGATATTATTTTTGTTTTTCTTGTAGATATGCTCATCCTAGTTCAAAGAAATTGGAAAGTTCAAAAGAAGAATGAGATTCATTTCTACAACACATCATCTCAAGAGGACTTGAGATTCATTCTACAGGGGAGTATGCTGCAGTGGCAGAGAAGAGAAATGCTATAGGAGGCAACATTGTTGAAAATTTAATAGAAAATTTAATGTTAGGTTTTAAATGCTTTTAGTTTTTGAAGTTTTTAATAACGTCCTACATATGGTGGCATACCTAGAGTAGCAGTTCGATAAGCTCTCCAGATATAGCCACCTAGGACCAAGTGTGTGGATCTTAAATTAGAATAGTTTTTTTTAGTTAGTAGGTGGAGTGTTTAATGATTTTTAGAATCCAATAATAGGTAGTAGGTAGTTTTTGGAATATTCCTGACTAAGAAAATGATTGTCTAATATTGGTAGAAAAAATGTTTGAGATTCTTATCCTTTTCTTGGATAGAAGACGAAAAAAATGTGGATATTTAAAATGTGGCCTACTGCATGATTGTCAAATTCCAATAATAGGTAGTAGGCAGTTTTGGATTCTTATCCTTTTCTTGGATAGAATACGAAAAAATGTTTCTCATCCTTTTATTAGAAAACGAGAGTTAGTTTTAAATAAGCCGGTTGGCTATGTAAGAGAGGCATTCGAATTTGGGTAATAGAGAAAAGTTTCAATTTTTGCCTTAGAAAGGATATAGATAATTAACTATGGAGTTTGGAAGCAATTTGATCTTGGTCTCTCTTGTCAAAGTGCAAATATATTTTCTTTGAGGACATTCTGGGTTAAAGATCTTGGTGTGCGGGTGAAGATAAACTATGGAGATTTATATATTCTAATTAATCCAATCTTGAGTTTGGTTCGAGTTCGATCTCGGCTGATTGATTTCGTGCCCCTTGAAGTAACTCAGTTGAGTGAGTATTCCTCCTGAGCTTTCCAAGGTGTGGCTCTGCATCAATTTTGAGTGGGATCTCCACTTCAGATTGTTTATTCTAGTGAGATCTCCACCATGAATAAAATAATCAACCCCCAACCTCACCATGGTTGGATCAATATCTACCCCAAGCCCTTGAAAAAATCTATAAATACAAGGCATTCTAAGAGCTAAGGGAGGCAATTTTAGATCAAAGAAACTCTATTAGATTAAGCATTCTAGCATTTCAATTCTAATTCTATCTTTCAATTATAGCTTAATTTCTTTGTTTCTTAGCTTGATTGTACTCCATGCTAGCTTAATATTTCAATTCTAAGTTTGAATCTTGCATTCATGCTAGCTTGAATCTCTCATTCTAGGGGTGTCATTGTCACTGATTTGCTCTTAATTCTGAGAGCAATTAATTCCATTTACATACTCATTCCTTAGTTAGAGATCAATAGGATGATTCCATAGGTTTTATGTTCTATTTTGATATCTTATATGTGTTAACCCTATGATATAATGTCTATATTGAAGTGTGTTGGTTTTGCAGATACATGATTCACATTTCTCACACACATCTGTAGTAGTCACAACCAAAATTTTTGAAGTTATCTCAATACTTGATGTATTCAAAGGTTTGCTCAGGGAGTGAGGAAGTGAGGTAATGACTATAGTAGCTATCTTGGCTAGGTCAATCTCTTCATCATCTTCCTTTTCTTCCTCTGCAACTTCTTGATCCTTGTACTCTTCATAATCAATTTTAACATAATGAGTTCATCCTCCATCATCCTTAGCTTCCACTAGGAAATAACTTGGTTTGTGTAACAAATAGATATTCTTCCAAGTATTAGTAGCATTCCTAACAACATGCTCTATGTCCTTAATCAAAATCAAACAAGTATTAAATTTTAAACTCATTTTTTCTTCATTTTTCTTTAAAGAATCTTTAACCTCAACATCTAATATGATCAGTAGTAACTAACTCAAGGTTTTTTCATATACTTCTTTCATTGTTGGCATATTAGAGTCCCATATTGGCTTTAACTTCTCTAGCAATTCACTAGAGATTTGAGAGGTTATCTAGTCTAGTGAGTGCTTCCATTTACCCATTTTGGTCAGCACCAGTTCTTCAACTTGTTTCTACTCTACCTTTTTCCTAGTCTCATATTTCAAAGATTTAAAGTTTTTTATTCTAGTTCCTTGTAGTTGCTTCAATTTTTCTTGGAAGGTGGGTGGAGGTTTGCTGAAAACAATGTCACTTCCTTTCTTCTTTGACCTCCTTATGAAGACTACAATGGATATTTTGTAGGCTTGGTGATGATCACCTTACCCTTTTTCTTCAAGGGTTCTTCTTCTTTTGCTTATTATTCTTCATCATCTACCTATTCCTCATCTTCACCTTTACCCTTGGTTAACATGAGAGGTGTACTAGATTTCAGTTTGGCTATCCTCCTCTTCTCTTTGTTAACTACCTATGGGAGCTTTATCTCTAGCTCTATTCTTGCCTTACCTTCATTGTAAGTACCAAAGTAAAGGGCCTTGGGTTCAATAGGTTCATTGACAAAGAATTTAATGATATCCTTTGTCTCATCAATATTTACCTCATAGCCAAGAGGTTTGACCCACACAACTCTAGGCTTAACTGCTTGGATGTATACCTTCTCACACTCCACCATGAAGCATGCATCATCTTTGTAGTCCTCAACTAACTTATTTGGAATTATAAACCTATTGTTCATTTTATCTTTGAACACATCAAAGTATTTTTCCATGATGTTTCCATAGTTCTCACCCATTTCTATAATATATTCATTTATTTAGTATAGTATAGGCACATCTTTTCTCTAGAATATTGTGCCTTTGCAAGGGAAGAACTTGTGGACATAAAAGAATAAACAAGTTAATAGAGAACCAAATTTGCATGGGTTATTCTTGGAAGTTCTAATACTTTTCATATTCTTATTGAATTCCCTCAATAATAACGCGGCAAGGTCATAAGATAAGTTATTCTTCACCACTTTATATGCCAAATCCACCACTTCACGTGATATACTATTAAGATGACTTGAACTATATATCTTATGAGCTATAACATGAATTCCAAACTTCAACTCTGCATCTATGACACTTCTTATTTTCATAGCTCTATCATCCCACTCGGCTAGGGTTTTCTTCTCCAACTCTACTCAACCTAAGGTTTTAGTTGTTTTAGCTTTGGTGAGCATGGGAAGGCCAGTGATTCGATGAATCATTTTCTTGGTTATCAAAATTGGCTGCTCTAACCATAGTTTTCCATTATGCACCTAACTAATAATATACCTAATCCATTTAATTTGAAACTCTAAAGGCATATGGGTAATATATGTTAACCCTTTTGTTTCCAAGTGTTGATGCTTGGGTTTTAGGGTTCCATCAACAAATATTTGATCTAGGGCATCATCCATCTCTAGAATACAAATTTCTTTAATTGCACATATAAAATGAGTTCAAATGTCATTAACAAGAAGTACCTTGGGAGGGATTTGAAATTGAGCTCCTCTTGGGTATAGGGTTTCAAAAATCGTGCGCGTGAGCCTGAAATATGGTGCTTTCCATTCACTTGACCTTGCTATTGCTAGATGCCATTTTCACTTGGTAACTTGAGAGGACTTGAAAAAAAATTGTATGAAATTCACTCAAGTTGCTTTATCATAGAGAAAATATCTCTTTGCAATGGCACTTGAAAATTCACGATGAGAAATGAATTCAATTCCATGCCTTTTGTTAAAAAAATTCCATTAATGCTTAGTATGGTGGTAGATGAGTTACCATTATGCTTGATAGACTATCATCCACTATTTTGTATTGATCACTCAGTGAAGTCTTCATGACTTGGTAACCATGAGTGCCTTCGTTACTCTCGAGCTTGCTCAGTAGAGTCTATGACCCAACCTCGCTCGGTAGAGAAGATAACTCGATAATAACTGATATTGATCTTTCTTAGTGATCCCTTTGTATCTTGTATATAGATTTGGATCTTTGTCACTTTTCTACTAGAATTGATTTAGATGTCTTCTTCAATAGCCTAGTTCCAGTTCTTCCTTGAGAACTTAATTAGAAATGGTTGAGTCACCCAGTTCTTGAGTGGCTTGGCCATCATTGCTCAGACTAGTATCCTTGGTAGACTTAGGAATCCATTGTTGTCTCATCTACTTTCAGATGTTATCAGCCTTTGCCTTCTTTTCATCTTCAATATTATCATTATTCATACAATTCTTGGCAAGATGACCAAGTTTTGTACAAATGAAACATCTTTTAGTGGTATCTCTTTTCCTCATATGATGTTTAACACAATTTATACCAATGTGTCCATATTCTCCACAATAAAGACATCTACGCCAAGTATTCTAGTCCCAACCAAATATTCCTTTTACAATTTTTTTTGTAGGGTTCAATGACTTTGCTTTGCATTTTGATGCCTTGTGTCCAAGTTTCTTACATTTATGATAATTGCCTTCAAATCTTCATTTCTCTTTGCATTCATTAGGCCTATGACCATGATGACTGCAATTGTAGCATTTTCCATTGAATTTTTTTTTACCATTACTCAAACATTTGTTTGATGTATGACCTATCTTACCATAGCGATTGCAAATAGGTCTTTGATTCTTTTGAGCACCTTGTTTGGAGGATTCACCTTCTTCTTTGTATCTAATTCTTGCTTTTCCTTTTTTCTTATAAAGGTTTTTCTCATTCAGTTGATCCATGTCTACTTGAGATTTCATTATTCTTTCATTGATTTTCTTCTCAGTGTTTAGGTCATTTCTCAATCTCTCACTAATTTTTTTTTAGATCTTAATTCATTTTTTATTCTTTCATTGATTTTCCTTTCAAAATTTAGATCATTCCTTATTCTTTCATTTTCATGTCTTAGGCTCATGATTTCCTCATTTTCTTTGGAGATCTGATTAGTAAGGTCTTCTTACTAAAGGGATTGGTTATGGATCTCATTGTTCCTTCCATCCATCTCTTCTTTTATCTTCTTCCTTTGTTCCAAGATTTCACATAACCTTACTGACTGAATTTCTTGTTCTCTTTTTAGCTTTCTTATTTCTTCTTGCAGGGAACCATTCTTCTCTAGGAGTTCTTTAATATTCATTTACTTCATCTAAACTTCTTGAAGGGTGAAGGTATTCAATTCTTTTTTCAATGTAGAGATGATCATTCAGTTGGTTTGCAAGTTCCTTTCTTCTTTTTTGAGATTGGGAAAGTTGCTCCTTAGCTTTCTTGAGTTGGGAAATGGCCATTTCCAAATCCAATTTTTCATTGTCAATAGCTTTGTCAAGTCTGAATATCTCCATATTCTTGATCTTTGCTCAAGTTGTTAAACTTTCTCCTGAGAACCACAATGCTCTGATACTAATTGTTGGAAATATTCAAGACTATGCTAAGTTACTAAGAGGAGATGGGTGAATCAATAACTTCTAAAACTTCAACCAATTTCAATTCTTAAACCAATAAATCAATTAGCACATAATTCATCACCTCTTATCTAATTCTATGCATGAGAAACTAAAAACATGAAAGCATCCACAATACTTGAACACAAAGATTTGGTGACCCAGAAACCTTCCAAATAGAAAGTAAAACTAGGGTGGGGATGATACCCATAAACTTTAGTACTATAGCATAAAGTTAGCATTTTAAGGCTTACATTGATCACTTCTGGTGATCTACCCTCTTAGGAGCAAATAGGACTGTTGGGTCCACCTTGTGAGAGGATTTATAAACATACAATGAAGTATGCACTTGATAAAGAGATTTATAATTGACTACTAGATCTACCTTGTTAGAGGATTTTGATTGGTTCACCTATAAGGATGAAGCAACATATCTCTGGTTTGTAGTTGAGTTTGCTAATAGAGATTCCTTAATATACCAATCACCTTTTTGTGATAGATTTGTCTCTATTGCTCCTTATCGTGATATGGCCTTCATAATTCTTTGTCTGCTACTTCTGAAAACTTGAACTTTTCACATTCACAATACATATACTCACATTCACATTCTTGCTTATACACTTTCATACATTTGAAATGGTACAATACTTTACATATATATACCAATCCAAATTACACAATTACAAAGTTGTCCATGACACATGTTAACACAAATATTACAAAGTCAACCCACATGAAGACACTCAAATTCTAAAGACTGACTCAGTGAGGTTATGATAGTCGGCATCCACTGTCACTACTTGGTATCATCATGCTCTTGGTAGAGATAAAATCTTGGTCCATACTGATCACTTTCAAGTAGTCTTGAACTTGATCTACATTGGTGACTCGATAGATATTGTGCAACTTGGTAAACACTGGATCACTTGGTTACCATGAAGTAGCTCGGTTAACACTAGCTTTGCATCTCCTGAACTATAAACTCAATAGATACTACAATGCTTGGTAAACATACACTTCACATCACATGAACTGTGAGCTTAGTAGCCATTGATAAACTTGGTTTATACTGAAATACTCAATTTGAACTACTAAATTTCACACTAACTAAATCTGCTCGGTAACCATTAGGAATAGTCCAAAAGACTTGGTAACAACTGTAGAACTTGATGGCTACTAAATTATATGGAAAATAATGTAAATTTTTCAATGAGCTCGATAGTTGTACAGAATCTAAATAAGTGTGTGTCACTAATAACAAACTTGACTGATATGTCAACAAACATTACTACATTTGAATTTAAGTATGACAATTTTGGTGGGAAAGAAAAAATGACCAACAATGTTTTTGATTGACTCCTAACATGGTCCATCATTTCATAAGGAACTTTTATATTAGTAAACCATCTTGTAGGTGTAATAACCTGCCCATAGATCCTTGGAAACAAGGATAAATATAAGCCAAGATAATTTTTTTTTTTTTTTAAAATATGGATGCACACAACATACAACATAACAAAGTCACAAAGATGGCAATAGAAGACTAACCAAACATCTTGACACCAATAGATCTCCAAACACTACTATTGACCAAAATGATTGACAATAGAAGATGCTAAATTGAATTTGAATTAAAAAAATTTGATTCAAAATGTAACACCAAAGGATTGAAGATCACCTAAGAGGGTAGCCAAAACCCTTCTAGAAAATTTCAGGTCAAACTTGAATGTTTCCATTATTCACCTGGATAGGTTTTTGCAAATACTAGGCGATGCTTTCTAGTATTATATGACCTTTATCTAGAAGGGGTGTGACACTTTCAGGGATTGGGAGACACTCCTCAAAAAGGTGTGTGATACTTTACTAGTATTGTATGACACTCCTTCAAAGGGGGTGTGATACTTTCTAGTATTGCATGACATTTATTCTTAAGAGGTGTTATACTTTCTAGTATTGCATGATAGAACTCCTTTAGGCATGTAATACTTTATAGTATCGCCCCATGTTGACACATGGTCACCCAAGAAATGTATAAAATGCTCCAAGGATTAACTAAAGAGTAAAATAAAGTTTAGAACATCCACACTAGGGAGTACAGGATCCACAATTTGAGATATAACTACTCAAACACAATACTGAAAGATGGAAAATGCATCTAACCATCTAGCAACTTAGTGAAGGGAAAGCATAGAAGGAAACATCTTAATGTACTAAAGCAACAGCACAATAAGATAAAGTAACATCATAATGAACAATACAACCAAATTGGGTACGCGGTTCCTCCCAACCATAATAGTGTCATAAAACTATGATGGGCCCTAGCCATCCTCTAGGCATAACATCCCATACTACTAACCTGATCATTGGTGTTGTCATATGAGAATGCCACTCCTAAAACATGCTACAATATAGGCATAAGGAAATATAATCATGCTATAAGTAAAGCATAAGATAATCCTAAAAATCAACTCATCATCTACATATGCTAAATGTCATAATAAGGAATGCATCAATACTTGCATCATTTATACATGATATACAAGCATTCCAATGAAAACATAAATCAAAAGAAACCATACTCTAGAACCCAAAGTACCAAGTGAACATCTAGCAATGGTCACACTATAATAGTAGACTGTCTTGGTACACCGGTCTCCAACAGTGGTATAGGTAGCTATGCCCCAACCATGTGGAATCCATAGGCCCACTCCCACCATGCTAATGGAGATAATGATCCAACCACAAACACACTAAAAGCATAGCGTCAATGGCTAACACTCATGCTAGATAGTATGATGACTGAAACCAAGAACATTGGCAATGCAGATAAACTATAGGTCTTCGTCAAACACTCAATGGGTTACTATAGGGGCTGATATCATGGAGAGTCACTTGGCATCTACAAGCCAAAGCTTAGATCTTTGTGGACTCAACTTCCCACCAGAAGGCTTACACACTAAAGCATTGTTTTATTATCTTAAATTTTACTACCACCTAGTTTTTTATTTAGTTATCACTTACTTAAAACTTCCTCTTCTAAACCTATGGCATCATGACACTAAGTTGCAAGATAGAAGCCCCCTCCATATGCTACCCTACCCTACCCATGCTCATCCAAAACTGAGTGCCCATAGGCATGCAAATTCCCAACCCAACCCTAATGATGACAACTTCTTGAAGTACCATAGAAGATTGGGCCTTGCAAGTCACCTTTAAATGTACATGTACATACTCATGTGTGGTGTACCACCATCACAGAGATTATAACACAAGGAATGGATTAGAACATAAGCAAAAATTCACTCAACCAAAAACAAACTCAGGAGGACGGATGTGATACACACCCCAAATGTGACATAAAAGTACAATAAATATCTAGCCAACATCCAAATAGATGATCTAAGTCCATGATTAAACTCATGCTAAGAAAACTTAAGAAAATAAGATGGCATGAAAAATGAGGTAAAAATCCCAAAAAACTAGAAAACTGTGAAATTAAAACCCATTTGGCCTTTGAGTACAAAAACCCTAAAAATCCAATAATATTTGGGTTTGGACACCATATGAAAAAATGGTTAGCATAATGGTGTGAAATCCAAAACCCCCATCCCAAAAATAGGGAAGATGTTCATACCTAACCAACCAAGTAAAACCAGTAAATATAAAGGGAGGGGACCAGTAGTTCTTAGCCTCCTAACAAACTACTACTAGAAACAAAAGCTGAAACAAAGTAGAAATAAAAAAACTAGAAAGCCTTACATGATAGCAAAAGGGGTAGAAACTAAAATTAGACTGATAAAATAAATAACCCACTAATACTACCAAAAGTGATGACAATGCAAGGTCTCCACAAGCCAGCTCCAATGAGATTGACCTCGTGAAGATCCCATGCTCACAGTTCTTAGAACAAGTAGAAAAATAATCCTTTAGGAAGAGCTTTTCAAAAAAGCTCTCCAATTTCTAAATTGAAAAATTGAAAAGTGAGGAAACAAATCCATTTTTCAATACTTATTCACTTTTCGAGTGAATAGTCATTTAGGGCAAATAGCAAGTTAGACTAGATAGACCCTAAATTGACCCAAATAAAAATAGGGTATTCCTCATAACGGGAATTCACCTAAGGAAAAGCTACCAAAAATTAAATTCAGTAAGAATTAAAGCTTGAAAACACAAAAATACAAAAAAACTTTTAATAATTTTCATGACAATGTGAACCTCTAAATGCACAAACATGCTCACTAGTCCAATCACATAATGTAGATGAGTTCATTTTTAATAATCACCAAAAGGTTTAATTTAAACAATTAAAATAAGTATATCTAAACCATATAGGTATGACATTGGTAAAATGAATAGCTAAATCACTAACTCCATTGGCCATTGGCATGGATATAATTCTTGCACACTAAAATACACGATCAAGTGCAATTGTATATAACAACTTAAGTGAAGCAATAAATGCATTAAATTATTCAGTTATACCTAAATAATCCATTCACATCACTCACATTCGCATAAAGAATAAAGAATAAAGAGAAAATAATGAATTAAATAACCAAAGCATAAAATCCATCACATAATATAATAAGGAAATGTGTCCAAATACCCAATAATCATATATCATCATAGATCTACTATCATCTCAAAATGGCATCAACATGCAAACATGATAAACTAAACAACATGGAAATAAAGCATCTAAGATACTAAAACAATTATAACATCTGACCCTCAGGTCATCTTAAGGTACATATATTAAGAGTATCAAGTTTCTCTCAAATAAAAAATAGACAAGGTAAAAACTGTAAACACAAGAGGAACTACATCCTCCCCCACTAGTATAGGCTTACTCTTGGAAGATGACAAATAGATAGGGGTATAATCCCCTTAGTCATGTAGCATCTTCCCAAGTTATAGAGGTCTCATCGCTCGAGTCTCATTGGACCCTTATCTACTTGATGTCCCAACCGTACAAGGTCAACCTCTATTGTTGTAGGATACAAATGGGATCCAAAGTAAGTTTCATGTCTTCTACCCAAAAAGCATCCCAATGAAAAAAATGGATCACATCTGGAATATACTACCTCAAAATAGAGACATGAAAGATGTCATGGATACATGATAGGGTAGGTGGCAATGCTAGTTGTTAAGCAATAGGACCAATCCTCTTGAGGATCTCAAATGGTCTGACAAAATGTGGCACCAACTTAGAGCCTTTCCCATAATGGATGGGGCTCTTCCTTAGATGCACTAATAAAAACACCGTGTCACCAACATAAAAGTGACAATCTGACCTATAGGCATCTACATACTTCTTCTGCTTATCCTGAGCAGTAACCAAATGCTCCTTAATGCAAACAACTTGCTACTCCATATCTTGAAGCATCTTTGGACTCAAAAGAACTTGGTCCTCTAAGTGATCCCAACTCAAGGGGTATGGCATGGTCTATCATACAAGGCCTAAAAAGGTGACATGCCAAGGGAACTATGATACTCATCGTTGTATGCAAACTCAATAAGGTACAAATAGTCCTCCCACTTCACCTACCTATCCATAACATACATGCAAAGAATATCCTCCAAAACCTGATTCACTCTTTTAGTCTAACCATTAGTCTTTGGGTGATAAGCCAAACTAAAATTGAGCTATGTTCCCAAAGCATGCTAGAGAGATGTCCATAGTGTAGAAGTAAACACTAGATCTCTATCCAAAATAATTTGATGAGGTATCCCATATAAATGAATGATATCCTCCAAGAAAACATGCACTACAGAAGAAGCTTTGAAGGATACTCTCATGGGTGAGAAATGTGCTACCTTGGACAACTTGTCTACTATCACAATAATACAATCATGTCTCTATGATGGCATAGGAAACCCTATGATAAAATCAATGGATATCATATCCCATTTCTAGTCTAGAATAGTATGTGACTACAAAAGTCCTATTGGATGTTGATGCTCTATCTTCACTCTTTGGTACTCAAGACATCTAACAACAAAATTAGTAGCATCATGTCTCATCCCTACCCAAAAGTATAGCTGCTTGAGATTAACATGCATCTTCTTAACACCAAGATGTGTTGAATATGGTGCATGATGCACTTTCAAAAAAATAAGGTATGAAGATTACCTGACATAGGTCCATAGACATGCCCCAAGTGTCATAGTAGTCCATCAAACTCAAGCATATAACCTAAAAATCTCCCCTCAAGGGTACATCTAGACTTAATCTCTACCCTCACCTCCTAATACCAAGTGTAACTAGGAAAAGCCTCCAAGATATGACCTTGCAAATCCACTTCCAATGACAAAACTAACACCTCATGTCACCTCCCACTCAAGGTATTAGTGACAACATTCTCCTTGACTTTAAGACAATGAACATAAAAGTCATATTCACACAAGAACTCCATCCAGTGATGTCATGCATTCAAGTTTGGCTAAGTTAAAATATACTGCAAGCTTCTATGATCACTATGTAACTCAAACCTATGTCCCAAAAAAATTCTTGCAATGGACAATGACATGCACTATGGCCATGAGTTCCAAATCATGAGTGGGGTAGTTAAGCTCATGGTCTTTGATTTTTCTAGACTCATGTGCAATCACTCGACCATCCTACATCAACATCACACCCACACCTTCCAATGAAGCATCTGTGCACACCATGAAATCACCTACAAGATTAGGCATTATAAGGACTGGTGCACTAGTCAAACACTCCTTAAGAGCATTAAATGTTGCCTTGCACTAGTCTAATCAAACATACTTCTTCCCTTTCCATTGAAGAGAAGTGATGGAATGAGCTACTTGTGAAAAATCCTTCACAAAGTAACGATAGTAACCCACCAATCCCATGAAACTATAAACATTTGAGACATTAATGAGTACTAACTAATCCATGATAGCACAAATATTCTCCAAATCCACTACAATTCCATCCCCAATGATGATGTGTCCTAAATACTTCACCTTTGATTGGAAGAACCAACATTTACTCAAGTTTCCATACAATTGATGGTCTTTGAAGCATTGCAATACTAGATGTAAATGGACATCCTGCTCCTCCATAGTCTTCAAATAAATCAATATATCATCTAGGAATACAATGACACACTGATCGAGGTAAGTACAAAACAACCATGAACTCATAATGCCCATACTATGTATGAAAAGATGTGCAATGAATGTCAACCTCATGAATACAAAGTTGATGGTATCCCAAAATTAGATCAATCTTTGAGAACACCTATGCTCACTTCATCTAATTGAACAAGTCATCTATCCTCAAAAAAGGATAGAAATTCTTCATCATTACCTTATTCAATTGTTGGTAGTTGATGCACAACTACAAAGAACCATCCTTCTTCTTCACAATGATTATTGGTGCACCCCACAGGATACACTAGGATGAATATGGTACTTGGCCAACAATTCCTCTAACTACAATCTAAGCTCACTCAACTCCTAAGTAGTCATGTGGTAAGAAGCTCATGAAATTGTCTCTACTCCTAATACATGATCAATCCAAAAATAAATGTCATACTAAGGTGGCATTCTTGGAATCTCATTAGGAAACACATTGTCATACTCACAAAGAAGTGGGTGATCATCAAGTGTGACCACATGGCTCTCGGCTTCCTTGAGATTACTGACAAACACAAGAAATAACTGACAACCCTTCCATACACTCTACTTCAGCTGATTATCTGAGATCATCCAGAGTGAGACTAGTCTTGGGACTCCCAAAAGTTCCACTTGACCACCCATATTATCAACACACTATATTGTCTTACAATGAAAATTGATATTCGCCTGATGGGAAGCTAACCAATCCATGCCCAACACAATGTCATATGATCCCAAAGGTAGAATACATAGATCCACTGTGGTGGTGAAGGTACCAAAATTCAAAATATAACCTTTGACAAATGAGTCTACAACCACTTTAGAACCCGTGGCTAGCTCAACATGCCACCTATCAACCTAACACACTACCATTGGCCTACATCACTAAACAAGGGATGGTGATATGAAATAATTAGAAGCACCTAAGTTGAACAAAATTGAAGCTAAAATACCATTCAATGTACCTATAGCCTTGATTATTGTACCTTGGTGATTTGCTTGATAGTTTTCAACTACCGCAAAGACTCTATGATTCCTATCATTATCTCCTATAGTAGGCTTAGATCTTGTTGTGCCCATATTAGGTCCTAAAGATGGTTTAATGAAGCACTTAAAAGATTTATGGCTAGGATGGCCACAAGAGTAATAGTTTCCTCCAAAGTTGGAACCTATTTTGTGACTTCCTTGGGTAGTACTAGGATAAGGTACACTACCCTTGCAAGAATTATGCTAAGCACTATTAAGGGGATGATCTTGCTAGGATTTCTATACTCGGTTTTGGTTATCTCCTTTCTTTCCCTCGGTACTAGAAGACTGTCCAGCCTTGTGCCAATGTCCCCATTAATGACCACGATGTTCACTACTCTAAGAAGGTTCAAATTGGGATTGGCCTTTCCCTAAGGTCTGGGTAAACTATGCATCTTGTCCTAAATTTTGTGTACTTTAGTTCTAAGAACTAGATCTATTACTAAAGCCTCTAGCCAAATTTTCCTCTATAATACAGACCTTCTCAATAAGGAGAACAATAGTCCTAGGCTAATACATACAAACTTCTCCAATGAGGGCATCCTTGAGGCCTTGGATGAAATGATGAGCCAAGAGTAAATCATCATGGATGTAGCAAGAATACTACCTAAGCTCAAAGAACAGATTTTATACTAATCCACTATCATTTTTCCTTGCCAAATTATGTGGAACCCATTAGCATAGGCCTTACTAAACTAAGGAGACAAAAATCCCTCTTAAAACTTCTCCTGAAAGGTCTCCCAGGTGAGATTTATAATTCTGATTTGCAGCTTCTATCCCTTAACATTCCACCATACGGATGCATGGTCCCTCAACTACATAATCACACAACATAACTTCAAATTGGTTGTATATGGGTACATGGTGAAGTAGTGCTCCATTTCCAATAACCAAGTTTCCACCTTGAGACCACCTCCCTTACCATTGTACAATAATAGTTTGGATTGATGAAGAGACTTCATGATATCCAACCTAATGGAATCTTCACTGTTATAGTCCCTACCACCCAAATGGTTCTCTTGGCCACCCAGTGGAATATGAGAACTTTCACATTTACATTCCTCCTCTCTATGCTCTAAGTGATGGGAATTCTCATGATGGGATCCCTCCTCCTAGTTATGATCCTATTTTCATTCCTCAACACGAGTGCCCAACTGAGAACAAGTCTCCTAAAGCATTGGCAACAATGCCTCTATACCATTTGGCTCATTATTACCTTGTCCTCCCTCTCCTTCATAAAATCCCTCTTCCTAGTGTTCTTCTCTATAGTTGCTACTACGGGTACCACCTTGACCACCAGGTCTATGTGCACGAGGCATCACTATGGGAATAACAAGACAATGTCAAAACAATTAGGTCATAAGCATAAGAGTCAAAACCATGAACTAACAAGATATCAAAAATGAAACCATAACATAATAATCCACAATAGAAATAGAACCATATTGGAAGCATAACATAGAGATCCCAATTTTGCAACATGGGCTTTGATACCAAATGTAATTCCCCGCCTGGAGATCCTCAGAAACAAGGATAAAAATAAGCCAAGATAATTTTTTTTTAAAAAAAGTATTGATGTAAATGGCATACAACATACATGGATCACAAAGATTGCAATGAAAGATTAACCAAATATCTTGACACCAAGGGATCTCCAAACACTAGTACTAACCAAAATGGCTGACAACAGAAGATGCTAAACTAAATTTGAATCAAAAAAATTATGAATTGAAAATGTGACACCAAAAGATTGAAGAGCACATGAGAGGTCACCAAAACCCTTCTCTAAAATTTTAGGTCGAACTGAAAAGTGCCTATTGTTTGTCTAGACAAGTCTTTGCAAATACCAAGCAATACTTTAAAACAACATTGTGTGATACTTTCTAGTATCACATGACCTTTCTCTAGAAGGGGTACAATGCTTTCAAGGATTGGGTGACACTACTCAAAAGAGTGTATGATACTTTACCAGTATCATATGAGACTCCTTCAAAGGGGGTGTGATACTTTCCGGTATTGTATGACATTTCTTCCTAAGAGGTAAACTCCTTTGGGCATACAACACTTTATAGTATCACCCTATGCTAACACATGGTCACCCAGAAAACATATAAAATACTCCAAGGACAAACTAAAGATTAAAATAGAGTTTAGAACCTCCACAAAGGGGAATACTAGATCCACAATTCAAGGTGTAAACACTCAAACACAATACTGAAAGATGAAAATTGCATCTAACCATCTAACAAGTAGTGAAGGGAAAGTACATAAGGAAACATTGTAGTGTACTGAAGCAACATCATAATAAACTAAAGTAACATCATAATAAAAAATAAAGCCAAGATAAGTATGTGCTTCCTCCCAACCATAATAACATCATAAAACCATCGTGGGCCCTAGCCATCCCCTGTGCATAACATCCCAAACTACCAACTAGATCGTTAGTGTTGTCATATAAGGACATCACTCCTTAAATGTGCTACACTATAAGAATGAGGAAATCTAATCATGTTATAAGTAAATCATAAGATAATCCTACAAATAAACTCATTATCTACACATGTTAAACATCATAATAAGGAATGCACCAATACTAACATTATCTAAATGTGATAGACAAGCATTTCAATGAAAACATAAATCATAAGAAAGCATACTCTAAAACCTGAAGTACTAAGTGAAACATCCAACAAAAGTTACACTAGGATAGTAGACCATCTTTTTATAGTGGTCCCTAGTAGTGGTATAGGTAGCTACACCTCCCAATCAAGTGGAACCCATAGGCATACTCCTATTTTGCTGATGGAGATAATGATCCAACCACAAACACACAAAAAGCACAACATCCATGGATAACACTCACTCTGATGGAGACACAACCCAAGAACAAAATGGACATAATAGGAAAGAGAAAACTTTATAAACTATGAAAATATGCTAATACACTCAGTGTGGAGAGAATAGACTCCAAAACATGCCCTATGGGCTTACAATAGTATAAATCTGGAGATAATTTCTTCCTCTAGTACCTTTTCTCAAACTCCACTCTGAACTGCCTTTTACAATGCCAAAAATGTTCTTAAATAGACCCCAAAGGGTTAAGGATTAGGAATACATTCTAGAAAATGCTAGTTTGCATCCTCCACCAAAATGGAAGGCTCCAGAAGTTGTTCTAGAAGTTGGTGCAAAATTAGAAGAAACCAAAAATGGTAGCTGAATTTTTGGGAGGCATAACTTTTGAACTATAGCTCCAATTGACGAACCATTTACATTTTCAAAAAGCTTTCAGAGTGCTCTATGGCCCTATAGATAGCTTCCCTCATCCCTCATTTTTTAGGCTCGTACAAGGTCATTTAATACCTCAAACCTGACTTTAAAGCATTCTTAGGAGGTCTCCAAAAACAGAAAAACTACAATAAATTTCTAACCATGGGGCCTTTTGACCTTATTCTTTTTCTAGAATGTTCTAAATTATAATTTTAATCATCCCTCCAATTTACACCTTCTAACTCACCATAATTATGGCTCAATCACATAGTCCTATTTTTTTGGCATTTACACGTATCCCAAGTTGCTTAAAAACTCTAACCCAAAACACTGATAGTGGAACTGTGAGAATTGGAACCTTTATTTGACCCAAATGGGTATCCAAAAATGAAAATTCATGAAATATAAACTATGTCTAGGTATTTTTTTGGGTGACATAAGATTTCCCTTATACCTCTAGATACTCTTGCATCACACTCCAGATAGTATGATGACTAGAAACTAGAACATAGACAATGCATAAACTACAAGTCCTGGTCAAACACTCAATGGGCTAATAAGTAGGGGCTAACATTATGGAGAGTCTCTTGGCATCGACAACCCCAAGCTCAAATCTGTGCAGACTCAACTTCTCAACAAAAGGCTCACACACTGAAGCATTGTTTTATTATCTTAAATTTTATTATCCCCTAGTGTTTTATTTAGTTATCACTTGCTTAAAACTTCCTTTGCCAACCCTATGGTGTTATAACATTAGGTTGTAGGATAGAAGCCCCCTCCATATGCTACCCTACCCTACCCATGCTCATCTAACAATGAGTGCCCATAGACATGAAAATTCCCAACCCAACCCCAATTATCACAACTTCTAAAAGTACCATAAAAGATCAAACCTTGCAATTCACCCATCAAATGTACGTGCACATGCTTGTGTGTGGCACACCACCATCACAAAGATCATAACACAAGGACTAGATGAGAACATAAGCAGAAAGTTACTCAACCAAAAATAGACATGGGAGGATGGATGTGACACACATCCCAATACAACATAAAAGTGTAATAAAGGTCCCACCAACATCCAAATAGATGATCCATGTCCATGACCAAAATCATACAAAGAAAACTTAAGAAAATAGGGTGGCACACAAAATGAGGTAAAAATCGAAAAAAATTGAAAACTTTTGAAATTAAAATCCATTTGGCCTTTGGGTGAAAAAATCCTAAAAATTAAATATTATTTTGGTTCAAACACTGTATGTAAAAATGGCTAGCATAACATTATGAAACCCCAAACCCCCATCCCAAAATCAAGGAAAATGTTAATACTCAACCAACCGAGCAGAACCAACAAATAGAAATAGAAGGGAGCACTAGTTCTCATCCTTCTAACAAATTGCTACCAAAAATAGAAGCTAAAACAAACCAGAAACAAAAAAATTGGAAAGCCCTATCTAATAGCAAAAGGGGTAGAGACTAAAATTAGACTAATATTTAAAGTAAATAACCTATCTATACTACCAAAAGTGACAGCAAAGCAAGGTCTCCCTAAGCTAGATCGAACAAGACTAACCTTGCAAAGATCTCATGCTCATAGCTCTTAGAACGAGCACAAAACCAATCCTTTAGGAAGAGGATTTCAAAAAAGCTCTCCAATTCCTAAATTGCAAAATTGAGAAGTGAGAAAACAAATCCCTTTTTCAATACTTATTTACTTTTAAAATGAATAATTGATTAGGGAAAATAGCCAATTAGACTAGATAGACTCTGAATCAACCCAAATGAAAATAGGTTATTCCTCGTAATGAGAATTCACCTAAGGAAAAGCTACCAAAAATTAAATTCAATAAGAATCAAAGCCTAAAAACCCAAAAATACCGAAAATCTCTTAACAATATTTGTGACAATATGAACCTCTAAATGCAAAAACATGCTCACTTGTCTAATCACATAATGCAAATGAGTTTGGATTCAACAATCACTGAAAGGTTTGATCTAAATAATTAAAATAAGGATACGTTGACCATATAGGAATGATATTGGTAAAATGAATAGTTGAATCGCTAACTCCATAGGCTACTATTAGGCATATAATTCCTGCACACTAAAACACATGATCAAGTGTAATTGCATATAACAACATAGTTGAAGCAATAAATGCATTAAATAACTAATTTAACCATTTATTCGATTACACTTAAGTAATCCATTTACATCACTCACATTCGCATAAAGCATAAAGAGACAAGAATGAAGTAAATAACCAAAGCATAAAATCCATCCCATAACATAATCAAGAAATGTGTCATAGATCTACTATCATCTCAAAATGGAATCTACATGCAAACATGATAAACTGAACAACATAGCAGTAAAGCATCTAAGATATTGAAACAAGTATAACATCTAACCCTCAGGTCATCTCAAGGTACATATAATAAGAGTATCAAGTATCTCTCAAATAAAAAATAGACAAGGTACTGATTACAAACACAAGGGGCACTACAGTAGGTACCATCCCCACTAGGGTTTTCTCTCTAATCAAGGATTTCCCTAGTTAACAAATATAGCATTATTGTGTATGATTATCTTTCTATTGTTGTTGCATCTACTATTTACATGTTTCAAAATTAATAAGGATATAGAGATTTGTTTTAATTGCATAATTCATTTATCGCCCACCCCCTAAGTTATCTTGTTGGAATTTACTTTCTAATAATATGGGCTATGAGGTTGATAAAGAAGAGGCCATCCTTTATGTTGAATTGTTATTGTGTAGACCTATGGAAAAGAATGATAAAATATTTGGTATATTTGAAGAATTGTTTAAAAATACTAGAATGGAGATGAAGACACTATTCCAAACATGAAGAAGGTTTATCACTCAAGCCCAATAGAAACCTAGAGAAGATGTAGGGACATCTGGAATAGTGAAAATTGTAATAGAGTATCTATTTTCAAACATCCCCTCTGCTTACCTAAGAGTAAAGAGAAAAGATACAAGGTGAACTATAAAGGAAGGAAAGTTAATATTAGAAAGGAAGAAAAGGAAACCAAATAATGGAGAAACTAGGAAGAAGAAATGTAGAGTATAGAGTCATATCTTTAGGTTACTAAAATAAAAAAGAGAAAAGTGTAGAGAAAAGCACCCATGATTGATTGTTTTGTCAGAGGAATAGAAGAATTGGGACATTTAGTAGGTGTATCAAGAACATACAATTTGGGAAGTGAAGGAGATAAATAGAAGATTGAAGAGGAATTTTTTGTATATTTACACAAGTTCAAGAGAACCCTCCTAGAGATACATTCATAATTGCCTAAAGAATTATGAAAATTGATAAATACAAAATTGTCATCAATATTAGAAATGGACAAGGATATAATTGAGAAATAATTATTAGAATATCAAATAGATATAAACTTAGAAATTCAAAGAAAGTTTGTGAAGATCATAAGAATAAATTTGGAATAAAGGAAAGGGTTACTAGTTTTCTAGTAGAATACATTCAGCCACTACTTGATGAGGTTGTAGAAACATGGAGAAAGATTATAAATCCTAATAAGGATTCACAATGACACTCATCAAAAATACTATTTGATGATAGATATCTTGTTAAAGAGATAATTGGGAGTGTAATACAAGGCATTCCACAATAGCTGGAGGAACTACAAGTGGAGACACCAAAAGGTAAAGAAAAAAAATATTGGCATAGTTAGTCAACCAAAGTTATCTATAGGTAAAGTAAATATAGTTAGAGTAGAGGAAAAATATGAAATGGTTGAAGAAATGAAAAAGGAGCAATAGGAAAAGAGAAATGAAGAGTATCAAGTAAGAAGAAAAATCAATCTTGAGCCAAGAATTATATGAAAAAGGAAGTCTATGAAACTTCTAATAGAAAAAGAAGTTGACCTATACTTATGGAAGTGAACAAGATAAAACCTAAATGATTCATGGAATAATATAAAATTCAAGAAGAAGAAGAAGAAGAAGAAGAAAGAGAAGGAGAAGGAGAAGGAGAAGATGAAGATGAAGAGCTAAAAGGAACATTTACTAAAGTCAGAGATATATAATTGACTTGCTAAAGTAAGTTAAAGGAACATTTACTATAATAGGATTTACCAAAATATCAAATTATTCAAGAACTATGAAAGATTTGGAGCAAAAAAGGGAAGAAGCACAGACAAAAACACATATAGAATTGGATATTTTATGTATCCAACTTGATCCATTTTTTATTTCAATTACTCTATTCAATGAAGAGGTGAAGAAAATATTGAACATGATTAGAAAATAGTAGGATAAATAGAAAGAAGAAGCAAGAGGAGGAGGAGGAGGAGTATGAGAAGGAGGAGAAGAAGGAGGAGGAGAAGGAGAAGAAGTAGAAGGAGGAGAAGGAGAAGGAGAAGGAGAAGAAGGAGGAGAAGGAGGAGAAGAAGCAAAAAGAGGAGACGGAGAAGGAGAAGAAGAAGGACTAGAAGAAGAAGTAGTAGTAGGAGAAGAAGAAGGAGGAGAAGAAGGAGAAGGAGTAGGAAGAAGAAGAAGAAGAAGAAGAATAAGAAGGAGAGGAAGGAGGAGGAGGAGGAGGAGGAGGAGAAGAATCAACTAGACACAATAATTAAGGCTATATATGATTAACATATTGAATTTTAATCTACATCCATGAATTTGGTCAAGGAAAATCTATAGAAGAAGATGATGGAAAAATTAGAGGATTAAATTACTAAAGTCAAAGATAGATAATTGAATTGATAAAGGAAGTTAAAGGAACATTTATTACAATAGGAAATATCTTTACAAAAATATTAAATTATTCAAAAACTATGAAATATTTGGAGCATAGAAAGGAAGGATCATGGACGAAATTGGGTATTTTATGTATCCAACTTGATCCATTTTAATTTCAATTACTCTATTCAATGAAGAGGTGAAGAAAACATTGAACAAGACTATAAAATAATAGGATCAATAGAGTGACATAATGCTTAATATTATAGAATTTTAGGCACAACTATCTCCTATCATGGAGACAATGTAATAAGGCATAAGGATAGCAAGGGCATATTTGACACTTCCAAGTGTAGAATCAATGAGAAGCTAGATGATATTAGAATAAAGATGCAAGAAAAAGTTACTACATTGGAGCATCTAAAGAAAATATAGGAGACATCCTTGGAGTCAATCCAAGAAAATTACAAGTTGTTTTTAATAGATTGTAAATTAATGGTTACAAGTTTTTGAAAGATTACAAATCTGGTATTAATTTCAAGGGGGGATAAGATAATAGGATGAAGATAAAAACAAAGGGAGAAGATGAAGATAAAAGGAGAAGACTAAAACAATGGATAGAGGAATATATTGGGAGAAACCAAAAATCCAATTAGATATGCTTTAAGAGAGGGTAGATTAATAATATACGATGTTTAAATTCAAGAACTAATTTTTTATTTCCATCAATGCCAGAAGGAGAAATCATTAGCATTGATAAATTGAGGACATTGTTGAGATGAATAGAAGGTATATGAATATCAAATAGTTTTCATTGATGGAAATTGTGGTATACATTTGATCATTGAACACTATGTTTAAAAAAGCTCACCAAGCATCATGTAGACACATGTCATAATCAGTGATCACTAAGTAAAAAATGGTGGTTATATAGAAAAGTGTGATCAATCAATAAAGAGGTTAAGGAAGAACTGCATTGGATAATATGAAATTAATAGTGGAGATTAAGGAAAGAGATGTATAATACCTTATGATATTTGACATACCTATGTGATATGTTTTGAATCCACATATAAAATATTTTGACCAATCTGAGAAGTGGATAGATAAAAAAGTAAAAAATTTGAAGGGTTAGAATTAAGAGGAAAAAGATTACATAAAAACATAAAAGATTAGTAACAAATAGATTGAGTGTGATGGTTGAATGTATTATTGCAAAGAGAAGTAGAAAATGATAAAGGAAAATAATCAATGCAAGCTAGTAGAAGAGGGATCTAGAGATTTTGATTGAGATACAAAGAAGATAAGTGCACAGTGTAAAAGAAAAGATTACACAATATAAGGGATCTGATAGGAAATTAGTACTATTTATAGATCAAGGACTTAGTTATTATGTAATAGTTACAACTAGTAAGTCCCTATATTAGGTGGACCCTAAGAAGTTCAAAGTTGTAGGCCCCATATTAGGCTAAATGCTTAACAAAGTTCTACAAGTATTTTAAAAAGGTAGATATTAGCATATTTGGTTGTACTTATATCAAGGTACAAGATCACTCCTAACAAAGTGAAACCACTAGAAAGGGTAAATTTATGCTCTTAATTGGTCAACTCATATATCTTAGTATAGTGAAGATTTGTGGGTACCATCTCCACTATAGTTTTACCTTCTAACCAAGGGTTTCTGCTAGACCAAAATTATTGTGTTATGTGTCTCATAGTTGTGGTGAATTTGTTCTATTATTTTTTATTTAATACTACCATTTATAAGTTTTATCAGTTGTGAATGTTTTAAGAAGCTTACATGTATTGATCCCCCTGAGTACCTATGGATCCTAACATTTGTGTATGCTCTCTATCAAGTTTGAACATGGTTAAACAATGAAAAAATTAGATTAATTTATATTCTATATTTTTCTATTATCTATCTAACATATAATTTATTTTAAATTCTAATTATGTTAAATTTTCCATTTCTACTTATTTTTGTAAGTATATCCATTTTTTGTCAAAAAAAAACATGTAGAAACTAGAGTCTATTTTTTACACACTTAAAAATAGCATTAGTTTTTTATTAGTTTTAAATGTTGAAGGTAATCCCTTCAAAATCCAAAGGCTGCATCAAACTATCTTTTGATGCATTTATCAAAACCTCTATAGGAATCCCCTTATCTGTATCCATTTCCACCACTGCTTGAGAAATTGTAGAATGGGGCATATTTGATGAATCTTTATCCATCATTAAAAGTTTTATGAAGCATTCCATAGAACTTCTAAGAAAGAATCAATCAAAAGATGAAATTGTAGATTATGTAGCCTCACCCATAACAATAGATTTTCAAATACTTCCTTAGTGGGGTTGAAATTTGAATGCCAATGTTTTAGCATTAGAGAAAAAAATACTCATGATCATTGAAAGTCACTTAGCATCATATTCCTATCTTATATATTTTCAAAAAAAACAATAAAAACCCTTGTTCATGGGGTAAATCTACACACATCCATCAATTATTCTCTCATAGTATTTTGAAATTCACTTCTACAGATTAGCAAAGTTGGGACAAAACCTCCTAAATAAACCTATCAAACTAAGATCTAAAAAAATAACCATTTTTTGATTAACTTCCTCCTCTATTTTAGCTTCTAAAACCAAGGAGCATGCATTAGTTACAAATACCATGGTATTATCCGTATGCATTTTGTCTAGCTTTTGGTAGCCTTGTCCCCTTTGGAAACCACACACAAAGGGGTCCAAGAGGAAAAGAACCCTTAAAACATTGCATGGTCACTCCAAACTCTCACTTAGTGCCATCTTTTGAAAGCCATTATTATCCTTTTTTCATCAATGTTCTTGCCTAATATATTTGACTTTACCAAATATAAAATGGACTATCATCCTAACTTGAATTGCCAAAAGTGTGCATTCTTCATTTTCTATTTCAATTGTTAATCATCACACTCCAAGGTGGTTTCATTAAATGTTATCCTCTTCTTTGCATAACTATACCTTAGTTCCTTTTTTATAGGTCCCTTTACCTTGTACAAGAATTTACCTTACCACCATTGGAGGCCACTAAAGAACCAACATTCTTCAAGGAAACCCTAACATGAAGAGCATTTCCATAGCTCTGGAACACCATTAACATTAGTAAAATTATTCAAGAAATTCATGACTATTTAGCTAAAGTGGATGAAATTAAACCTAGGATATTTAATTATTATAATTATTATTTGATGTCTTCTATTATGTGTTGGGACTCAAAATCACCTTCCTGATTTGAGTACCATTCCAAGCTTTTGAGCCCTTTTTAGTACTTTTTAATGCATATGCACCCAGCTATCCATTTGAGGCCTAAGAGGTGTTTAATGTTTATAACACCTTGAATTAAGTATATCCACTCATCCTATGAAGATAAACTACCATTCTGAGTCATTCTGTGAAGTTTTGTTTTGAGCAAGGTCCAAATCTGCATTTTTGCCCAAGTGTCAAATAGCGATAGGAGGCCTAGTTTGCATTTGAATATCTCATACCCAGTAATGTTTCATGAGTTTCCACTTTAGAAGTGTTTAGTATCCATACTAGAGAACCCATGTTTCATATTTTGAGTCATTTTGATATGTTTTTACTAGGTTTTGAATCCCTCAAAGTTGGTTGTTTGTTGTTGTCATGCTAATGCAAATTGTTCAGAATTTAGGAGGCCCTATTTGACTTGTTATAACTTTGACCTAGTTGACCAAAATGAGAAATATCCCTTTTCATTACATTTTAGAGGTCAAATGGTTGCTATGTTTCAATTTTGAGCTTATGAAAAATCTGTTTGTTCAATTTTTGAAAGCGATTCCATATGCAATTTGTAAAGTTTTATTGGTGTCAAAAGGTGTAGATTGATTGGTACCCCCATTAAAATTTCATAACTCTGAATCCATGAGAGTGAGATTGAATGGATTTTACCACCACGTTCTACTCTAAAAATTCTTTAAGTGTGCCAGTTTGAAAATATTGAACAATCTATTTGCATACTTTCCCAAGTCCATTCCCTTTGTAAAAACCACTTTTCTACCATTGTTCCTAGCTCTATAAATTTGAGTAGCCTAGTTTGACCGCTAACCAAAAGCATCCAGTTATTCATCATGAGCCCTGATCCTAGATTTATACTTTCCTCATGATAGTGAACCAATGCCCCAATTTTCATATGCCCAAGTATCAATTTTCCCTATTTTCAAAGCCAAATCTAAATACAATTTATTATTTTCTAACATGTTTACTTGCAGGAAGTTCTAAGAAAACTTGGATGGTCAATATCTTTTGAATGATAATTTTTCATGAGATGAGATTTGAAATTTTGTAGGAATGTGGAAAAAAGAAGAAGTATGTTAGATCTTAAGGCTCATCCAAGTGTTTTGGTCAACTTTTAAAGCCAATTAGTGGACCCCTTGACAAGAAATTGACAGTTGGTAGAAAATGATACAGTAAGTTTTATTTGGCAGTTCAGTGATGGATTTTGATTTTGATAAGTATTAGATGACTAATAGATCAATTTGATAGTTTAGTTGTTTAGAAACAAATTTTTTTTAGCCAAACCCACTTTGGGGCCTAACTGATTTTTCCAGATTGATAAGATGTTATGAAATTGAAAATATTCAAAGACCAAAATAATCTTGATTATTAGAAATGTATCAAAGAATCCATCACCTTCTAAAACTTAGGAAGGTGTATAGGTTTGAGCTTTTGTTAGGTCAAGTAAAATATGAGCCTTTTTGTTGTTAGAACTGATAAAATAATGATGCAAGTGATAAGTTGAGGTTTCTCTCTCTAACTATAATGCATAAATTCAATATTGATTTAAGTTTGATTTCTCATCATCTTAATGGTGCAGAGCCTAAAAATTCACTCACAATTACAACATCTAACAAAAGCTTCTTATTTTTGAAACATTCAACTTGTTTGGAAATTTATTAGATGCACTTGGATGTTCCACATGAGCAACCTCAAGAAGTTGCAGGTCATTGCCACAATGAAACAAATGTATCATATCATAGATGTAATCAAACTTGATAATCACTAATTTTAATGCCCAATCTATGTGAACACTAGATTGCAATTGGATTGTATGTGGTGGCTTCAAGAGGTAAAAGTTCTAGAACTAGTTGCATAGAGATTTCTTTTGTACTAACCCATGTAGCATGAGTGATGGTGCCATGCATTTTGAGGACACCCTAGAAAGCTATGTTTGGAGTGGAAATCTATAGGCCTAAATTGAAATGCAATAAAGGTGGCATACCATTTCCTTCAAAAAATGTAGTCAGATCATAAGTTAAAAGGTGTGGGAACCATGGTTTGAAGGAAAGACTTGTGATAGGTGAAGGAGAAGGCATGGGATGAAGTAGAGGAATTCATTGCAATGAGGAGTCACTTAACTAGCATTGAATATCCCCATTTCCTTTCATAATCATTCAGTAATGAAAAGGGATATGAAGAAGTAGCTAATCCATGAATGAAGATTTTAATTCCTTTGAAATTCATGGATGATTAATAAACTCTCTGTTCTAAGAACCAAATCAAGCATCATTTTGGATGGGCAGCTATAAGAAGAGTTATGTGACTAAGATTTGACCATAGGCTTGCTACATTCTCATCCCATGTGTTACTTTTTCAAGGTGGAATCCTATCATAGGGTGTGTTGTCTAAATTACTCCCAAGGCAGTCAAATTGACAAATTCTAAAGGGTTCATCGATGGAAGAAGGTTCCTTGATGATCACTGACAAATGAAGATTTTATGAGGATATGGTTTTAAAAAGTTATCCCACATTAATAGGGTGATCATCTTTAATGCCCTTTTTATATGCCGAGGCTAAAAGATGTAGTGTCCAAAGCTGTGTGCTTTTAAACATTGAAGTATAAGTGTAGTGGGACCCTAGCCAATTTGGCAGATGACAAAGAAATTTTGGACCTTGCATGCAAATCTGGGTGATGACATGGATTCAATGAAAAACTAAAATGTGACATGTGGTGCTTAGGTGGAATGTAATGTGGTAGATTCCAACCAATGGTGTGTTTCCACAGGGCACAAAAAATCAAAGCTTGTTGACCCAAATGGAAAAAACTGATGAAAAATGCAGATATTCAAAATTCACTATTTTATTATTTTTCCAAAAGATTCACGTGCAGAATGCTTTTAAATCCTTTGAACTTTTATTCTAAAGTTTTGACTTTAGAAAAATTTAAATTTTTGAGAAAAGATTTGTAGACCTATGAGGCCATGCTAGGGGCATGATTTTCAAAGTGGGATTCTAGGTGTTTCTGGTAAGAAAGTATAACACTATTATATATCATCAAAATTGGGAGAGAAAAAAATTTCCAATTTTGGATTTTTTTTTCTGCGAAAGAAGCCATTGGTTCAAGTTATGAGAGCATTTTTCTCAGGTATCCAATATTTAGCTTCATTCAATTAGGGTAGTTCAGATTTGATTTCTAGTGAAATGGTGTATTGAATGAATGTTAAAGTCAGTATAAATATAGTTAGGGGAAAAAAATGTTACTTCCAAGTGAGCTAAATCAAGGTATTATCAACATTTTAGATGCTTTTTAAATATTTTGGTAACACAGGGGTTTTCATCATTGAGGGAGAGATATTTCGAGTTTGTTACAAAATAATGGTGAAAATCATATCAAATTTCATGGGTAGAAAGATAAGAGATGTTTATGAGAGCAAGGAATGAAGATTCAAGTGGACACATGTCACTTCTAGATCAAATCTAGGATTTCATTCCTCTCCTATATATTTCTCTTTTTTATTCATTGTGAGGGTTCCAATCTTGAGTTTTCTCAGATTTGTGAGACCAAGGTTCTAGTTTTGATGTGGTTTTATCACTATGATACCACATTCTTCAACATATTTTCTCTTGTATGAATAGCATTTGTTAAGCTAATATAGTTAGTTTGATCTATTTAGTGGTTTTATGAATTGTTTTACATACATATGAATGTATAGTTTCAAAGAAATGAATACAATGAGCAAAAATTTCCTTAGTTTCATTCTGATTCTCATCTCCTATCTCTATAATCTACAATCTTATGTAGTTTAGGGACAAAGAGTTGAGACCCATTTGCATCCCCTTAAGGTTGTATTTCTTATATTTTTTTTTGTTGGAACAAAGGGCCAAGTAAATGCTTGATGTATTTGACAGGGTTGCTAGTTATTTTAAGAAGGATACTTCATTAGAATGAGGTCTTTATGAACACCAATGTCTAATTCACAAAGTGATAAGATATATCTGATATCTTGATGTATGGAATATGTCACTGGTATCACAGATGTATGTATGTGATTTGTTGAACTACCCAATAGATAAGGCACTAATTAGCTATAGGATCAACTTGTTCTTACTGGTACATATTTGGGGATTTGTTGAAATCAACATTATTAATCAAATATCTTTCCCTTTAACGTTGAAGGAATTGAAAAGGATTCCCTCACTTAGCTTATCAATTTCTTAGGTCATGTCATTAGCTATTTCATGTCTAGGATCTTTGCATAAGTGTTAGAATATTAAGGGTTTTATCTACTTTATCAATATCCAAGTGTATGTTTTAGCGCTAGTACCAATAAGTGAATTTGAGGTCCACCCACCTAGGTTTTGCAAAGCCTGAAGTAGACGAAGGGTCTAGCCTTATAGTTGGCCCAGTGTCTAAAAGGGTATGTTGAAAATGGGAAGCAGTTGCCCTTAGATGTATCTTGTTCTCATTGGGGTAATTTGTAACCATGTTGTTTCAAAACACCAACATTATGAATTCTAATGATCCTAAATATTTTGAACAAACTATAATTCAACCTCATTGGTAAAAATCTATGCAAAAGAAATGGGATATTTTAATTTATAATCAAACTTGGGATTTAGTTCCTTTGCCTAATGAAAAAAGGTTTTATGAAAATGGTTATATAAAACTAAATTTAATTCCACAATGAAATTAGAGAGTGTAGAGCTAGATTATTTTGAGCTTTTACTCAAAGGCTTGGATTAGAATGAAAAACCTTCTCCTATTGCTAAAATGCATACTATTAAACTTATTCTTTCTTTAGATTCTAATATGAATTTACCTATAAACAAAATGTATGTTAAAAGTGTTTTTCTAATGGTGATTTCTATGAGAGAAAATCTCCTAGAAATTGATATTTTAAATTAAGGCATCATTTCTCAAGGTTTTTTTTAGAAATTTTGTTTATCCTAATCTATATATTAGACATATTGAAGATAATATTATCATTGTAATTTTATATGTAGATTATTTGATTCTTACTTTAATCTTAGATACTCTAATTGTTGTATTAAGTTTCAACTTAATCAAAAGTTTCCCATGATAGATTTAAGATTTTTACTATTTCCTAGGAATACAAATTTGGGAAACCCCAAAGAGTATTTTTCTATCTTAAAATAAATATGTTTATGATTCTTTTAGACAATTTTAAAATTAATGATACTACCGATATTTCAATTCCATGTGAATTAGGTACTAAGAAAATGATTGATAGAAAACTTCATGTGTGGATGTTACTTTGTGTAGACATGATGTTGTTTATAGTGTTCATTTAGTCTCAAGATTTATCTCCAAACCTCTACAAATTTACTTTATAGTTTCTAAAAAAAATTTATAACATAGTAAAGGTAGTATTGATGATGCAAACTCTATTTTTTCTTTATAAGAATTTTTTGATTCAAAATCAGGGGAGATCATAATGATGGGAAATTGTCATGCCCACAATTCAACAAGGCAAAAACACAATTTTTTTTTTTTTGAAAGATATGTTAATGTATATAATTTTGTCAAATGACTTGATGATTAATTTAAAAGAGTTTACAGTCATATCAATTTGTCGATATACTTGAATGTACTCGATATAACTAAATGTGTTTAAGTTGCATTCTAATGTTATAGAATTACGTCAAGATTCAGATATTTCCAAATTGATTTGAATTTTTGATTAGATAAGAAGATACATAATCTATACTTTAACTTAACAATGTCATGGTTAGCTGATGGGATCAAGATTGCACCATTCAAAATCTGGATTCAAGTTTCTATGGTAGATTTTTGGGTTGACTATCAATGTTTGCAATACTAAGTTAAAATGGTATTTTGGGTTATAACCCTTCAACTTCAATTCTCCTAATTAAAACATTTTGCAATGCATGTGAAAATTCAATTCTTCGAGTCAATGGTTCTAGGGTATAGTGATGCGAAAAAGTTATATGATTACCCTAATTATTTTTGCACACAAGTTGCCCTACCACAACATACATATGCATCCACCCCTATGTTTTCCATATCATTTAGATGCAAAAATATATTCCTCTTGATGAACTTCTTACTACCTATCTTTTCTTTTATTTACTTTGATCATTTGATTGTGTGTTACTAACTAGGTCTCTGTCATTATTTGATTGAATTGGTTCTTTTATTTATTTATTTAATTATTTATTAATAATAATATTATTAATTTTCTTTTAATTTACTAATCTATCCTTAAATATTAATTTTATATCATAAATACTTACTACATCCTTTACTAGGACTATGCCCTATCTAGCTTTCTTTTCTTTTTACCCAAATAATATATTTATATCAAAAAATATACTTATTTAGAACTTATCCCAACTCTATGCTACAAGAACATACTTTAGCAATCAATCTTTATTTAATCCATATATCAAAAAAAAATTGAAATGCAAACACTTTTAACCAACCCAATACCTAAGTCTTTAAATTCCTAAGTTTACCCTAACTACCCCTACCCCCTATCTTCTAGCCCTCACTTTTTCCCTCTCTCTTCCCACGTGGGAAGGAGGAGTGAGGGAGGCATCCTTTTTAAAGGAGCCAATAGTATATTTAATGCCCTCCCACCTTACTTTATATGGCCGCCAAGATAAAGGGGAGAGGGGTTGACCTTAACCCCATTAAACTTGATTTTAAAAATTAAAAAAAAAATTCCCTTCACTACACCATGAAAAGATGGGTGTCAGCTTGCCTCCTAAGATGGGGGAATTATATATTTTTCTATTTATTCATTAAATTATTTTATTAATGTTTGACTAAAATGGTACTTCATGCAACCATAGGGCATTATATATATATAGATAGTGGTTACTACTTGGTAGCCTTCATAACTATGATAGTTGACATTTATAATTTTATATTGCTAGGGGGTGAAAAATGTTTATTTTATTCTAATATTATTATTCTATTGTCTGTAATTTTTGGGAAATGATTTTGTTGAGTTGCCATGCATTTTCCATCAAGAAAATGTGCACCTACAGGCTTTCTTGAAGTTTAACTTTTGCCTAGTTTCTTCATCCATTTTCTATAAATTTTTTATACTTGGTTTGACAAAATTGAACATTGTATAATGCATTATAATACCTATTAAATCTAGCAATCTAATGTATTACACAAAGCAACTAACATAATACTAACAAAATCCAATTGTAGGATATTTTAATATGAACATGAATGAAATCTTTATTGCTAGTAAATCCATGAACATCAAGTATTGAATTTCCATAATGATTTCCATTCCATGATTTAAACTAAATATGAATCCATTATCTTTTGAATACATATTTTACACTATGTATGAGTCAAGATTAATCACATAATGCATCTACTTATTTCTAAGAGAATGGAGAATAACAAAACAATAATGGTTAGTCTTATTTACCTCATACTAATACCTACATTGATGCTTAACTCTTCTCTTCAAAAAATTCCTATCCAAGATTATGAACCAACACCATCAATACAATAAATCTTTCTTTCATGATCCTCTAAAGCTTACATCCAACATTTATCAACCATGCACATAATGTGGTGAAATTACCATACCAAGATATACAAGTGGAGGGATCTTTTTATAATACATAGATGATTCACAATTTCTTAAATGACAGCTGAATGAGAAACATAATAACACTTTTACAATACAAACTAATTCACATAACAAGCTGGAAAAAATTTTCTCCATTTTAACATAATACAATAGATTCTTCTTCTCCTATGCAATGAATAGACTACATGAACTCCAAGATTTTCAAGATCAAGTAAAACCTACAAAATAGAGATAAAATGGGGAACCATGGAGGTTCACCTCCCAACCTAGGCCTCAAGGAGGCCACCCACTGAGCTTGATGAAACAAGGTACAAATGGTTGCACACCTTCACATTCATATATCATACAATTAGAACAACACAATTAAACACAACTAAATACAACCCATCCCAAGCCTTGCACATAGATTCAACAATAGAATCAAGATATAGGGTGAAGGTGGGCTCTCTCCATGAGGAGAATTTCAAACCCATTAATCACATATTCTCATAAGTAACTTTCCCTTTCAAGGCTTAACAATGTCTTCCTTCTTCTTACATCTCCTTATACCTCCCAAGAATACAAGTAATCTTGAATTCCATACTCCATTGAAACACATCAAAATCATCTCCACACATGGGAGAGTTTCTCAACTACATGGGTGAGCCCAACTAACCCCTTCACCCAAGCATCTCTTCCCTCCCAAGGTTGAGTGATGCTTCACACCCATTTTACACAAAAAATCAACATGAACAAAATAAGATTCAAGAAAAAGATCTCATAAAACTTCTCACATTCAACACACATACAACAAGATTCTTCACAAAACCACATCTACTCCATAACAAATCTACAATTCCATGAAGAAACACCATATGAAATATATAATGAAATGAAGAGACACCACGGATCATGGATACCAACCTTACTCCAAGCTATGGAAATTGAAAGTTGTAGTAGAGCTCATTATCCTCTTCCTCCAAATCCTAAATGTCTCTAAAGTTAGAGAGTGGGCAAGTGGTTTCTAGTTTGACCATGCCCCTATATATGTCTCCCATTTTTGGATTCAATATAAAATGCATTCTTTTTGGGGTCTCCTAGGTCTTCTAAGTACCCTAGTGGTTGCTATTAGCCCCCTAACTTAAATTATTGTCATGGATAGGGTTTACTTTCATCACAAATTCACCTTAGAGCTACTTTTGGCCCTCACAATGCTAGGTAAAGTCCAATTCCAAATTTCTTATGGGGTAGCCCTTATTTCCATTACTAAATCAAGGCAATTAAATCTAATTCTTAATTAAGGAATTTAACTTGAGATAAGGTGGTTACATGATCAAAACATGTCATTTCCACATAATGAGTACAAGTGTCAAGTGACACACAAAATTTCACTATACATCACACGTGACATGTTCTAAATCAACTCATGAAATACATATTACACACATACATCTCATGTTTAAAAAATAGATGCATCACAAAAAGGTTTAAAAATATTCCAAAGATTCACCTTGGCAGTTTCATATTAACATGTGTTTATACCTTGTTTCTCCATTATATTTCCATGGTTTGTTTCTTGCACACTAAACTTGAGCATCAGTAATCTAATGAATAGTTCCATATAAAACACATATGAAAGTAAAGATACATGATAATTTTTTATTCTAAATTTCACATATAACACATTTCATAATTAACTTCCTATTCTCCATCATTTTCTTACATACATCTAATCATTAAACATCAAAATCTGAATATTATTGACTTTCCTAATTGGATCAATTTAAGCATTTTGAATTACAAAATAGTTCCATTTTATATCATAGTAGTGAAGTACTAAATAAATATCCATTAATTCATTGATTATGTTAAATTAAGTCCTAATACAGATCATAATGGAAAATCACAAGGTAAATATCATCGGATAAGTAGAAAAATTTATTTTCCAACTAGTATCAAAATATATATCAAGATATCCAGTCCTAAATAACAATATGGAAATACAAATCTATGCTATGATGGGTCAAGGTGAGGCCTCACATCCTCCCCCCTAGGCATGAACTTCCTCTTGCATTTCATCAAAAAGATAGGGATATTGTGCTCTCATCTATGTCACATCTTCCCACTAGACTCTAACCTAGTCCAGCTCTCTTCCTCAAAGTGAGTGGGTCTGCTGAGCCAATATGCGAATTGGATCCAAGGCTATCTATTTTTCTGACTCCACCTACAAGGCATCCTAATCTATGAGGTGAGACTCAACATAAATATACTTCCACAATACAAAAAAATGAAATACATCATGGATATGTGATAGGTTAGGTGGTAGGGCTAGACAATAGGCAACTAGTCCTATCCACTCCAAAATCTTGAAGGGTCCAATAAAATGAGGTGCTAGCTTAGATCCCTTTCCATAATAGATTGGACTCTTATGAGGTTGTACTCTCAAGAATACTCTATCACCCACCATGTACTCCCTATCTATCCTCTTGGAATCTGCATACTTTTTTTGCCTATCCTAGGCATCTTTGAGTCATTGCCTAATATGTGTCACTTGTTGTTCCATGTCCTTGACCAACTATGGTTTAATGGATACTCTATCCTTGATCCTATGCCAACTGAAGGGTGTCCTACAAGGTCTGTTGTACAAGGCTTGGTAGGGTGGCATACCAATGGAAGAATGATGCCCATTATTATAGGAAAACTTAGCAAGATGCAAGTATTCTTCTCACTTAACTTGGTAATCCATCATATACATCCACAATATATCCTCTAAAATTTGATTATCCATCTCTGTTTTTCCATCTATCTAAGGATGATAAGTGGTGTTGAAGTTGAGCCTGGTGTCTAATGTTATCTGTAATTCCTTCCAAAAGGATGACGTAAACAAAGAATCTCTATCTGAGATGATCTTATGAGGAATTCCATGAAGTTTGACAATGTCTCACAAGAACACCTATGCAACTATAGGGGTGGTGAAGCTAGTCCTAACCGGTGAAAAATGGGAAACTTTGGTCAAGGTGTCAACTATCACCATGATGGAATCATGATTACAAGAAGACATCAAAAGACCAACAATGAAATCCATGGAGATAGTGTCCCACTTCCACTCTGACATTTCATGGGGCTGCAAGAGTCCACCTAGATTTTTGTGTTCTGCCTTAACACTTTAACACTCAAGACATCTAGCTATAGTATTAGCAATATGCATCCTCATACCTAGCCAATGATATAGCTATCTTAAGTCAACATGGAGTTTCTTAACTCAAGGATGTGCTACATAAGGTGCTCAATGAGCCTCTAGAATAATGAACTCATGCAAGTCACCTATGGAGGGTACATAGATGCACCCTTTATGTCATAATAATCCCTCATCATCCAATGAATAATCAAAAAATTTACCCTCAAGGGGTCTCTCAGAGTGGACTATCTGGTAAAATTTTGCATATAATTCATCCTCTAGTAGATGGTGCAAAATATGCTCCCTCAAATTTATGCCTATAGCCATGGAAGTGAGCCCATGACATCATCTACTCAAGGCATCTACCACTATGTTCTCCTTGCCCTTAATGTAATGCACATCAAAATCATACTCACATAGGAACTCCATTCATCTCCTTTGCCTAACATTAAGGTTTGGCTATGTGAAAATATACTGTAAGCTATGGTGATTTGAATGAAGTTCAAATCATCACCCTACTACTGCAAGCTCGAGATCATGAGTATGGTAATTGATCTCATGATCCTTGAGCTTCCTAGACTTGTAAGCTATCGCTTAACCCTCTTGCATAAGAACAACTCCAATTCCATCCAAGGAAGCATTTGTGCATACTACAAAGTTCAATAAGGGGTTGAGTACTATTAAGATAGGTGCACTATTGAGTGACCTCTTGAGCTTCTGAAAGGTCTCCTCACACTTTTCTATCCACTCAAACTTCTTTCCCTTCCTCTAAAGAGAGGTAATAGGGTGAGCTACCCTAGAGAAACCTACCACAAATTACCTATAGTATCCTGCTAATCCCATAAAACTTCTAACCTTTGTGATACTGGTAGGTGTTGGCCAATCCATGATGGCTCAAATCTTGGATGGGTCCACTGAGATCCTATCCCCTGATATCACATGACCCAAATAATGCACTTCCTATCTTTAAAAAGCACACTTTGACAAGCTTCCATAAAGTTGGTTCTCCCTAAACCGCTACAATACCTATCGTAGGTGCTCTTTATGTTCCTTCTCATCACAAGAATAGACCAATATATCATCTAGGAACACTACTAAAAACTTTTCTAGGAATGTGCAGAGTACCCCATTCATTAGGCTCATAAATATAGCTGGGGCATTCGTGAGTCCAAAAGGTACCACTATGAACTCGTAGTGACCATATCTTGTATGGAATGCATTCTTGTAGATGTCACTTTCCATGATGCACAACTGATGTTACCTTGACTTCAAATCTATTTTAGAGAATACTCAAGCACCCTATAACTAATCAAATATGTCATCAATCCTAGGTAGTGGGTATCAGTTCCTAAAAATAACCTTATTTAACTACCAGTAATCAATTCAAAATCTAAGTGACCCATCCTTCTTCTTAACAAAGATCACCGGTGCTCCCCAAGGTGACACACTAGGTCAGATATATCCCTTGTCCAAAAGTTCCTCTATCTAAATCTTAAGCTCATTGAGCTCATGGGAGGTCATCCTATAGGGTGCTCTAGATACGGGTTCAACTCTTAGCATGAGATCAATATGGAAATTAATTTCCCTCAACGGTGGCATACTAGGAAGCTATGATGGAAACACATCTACAAACTCCTATAAAATCGAATAGTCATTGAGGGAAGGTTCTTCCCCTACATCCTCCTCTCTATCACTAATGATTATGGAAAATAACTGACATCCCTTCTACATGCACTGCTTAAGCTACATGGTAGAAATCATATGAAGGGATACTAGCCTCAGAACTCTTGAGATCATCCTAGGTGTACCATAGTCATCTACACACTCAATTATCTTCTTTCTAAAATCTATCTTGTTGTTGTGGGTGCAAAGCCAATCCATGCCAAGGACTACATCATAGGAACCCAAGGAAGTAATACGCAAGTCTAATGTGGTGAACATGTCTCCAATCTAGATCAAACACTAATGGATCAAGGAATCAACTAAGATCCTAGCCCCTAAAGCTAACTCAACCTCCCAGTCAACATCTTGTCTAGCTACCAATAGCCTACATCACTCCTCTACAAAAGGGGATATAAAATAATCTATAGCTTTGGAGTCAAATAGTATAGTAACCTCATATCCTTGAATCATACCTATAGCCTCAATCACTGTGGCCTGATTCTTAGCCTAGCGGTTATCAACCATTGCAAACACCCTATGGGATCTGCCAATATCACTTACTATAGGCTCTGAGGTGGCTCCTCATTGACTACCTACTGTGGGTCCCTATGGACACTCTCTCATAATATGACCCATACCACCACATGTATAACATGGCTCGTAGGTCTGAATCTACACTACCTATGGTTTGGACTACTGCTGACCTCTAATCCTGCTTGATCCACTAAATCCTCCCCTAAAGGGCTATTGAGTCTTGGTTGGTTGTGTATACTAGGTCTATGGCCTCTGATCCCATCTAGGGCCCTATGACTACCACTATTGGGCTTAGAGCCCTAGTAACCCTGGAATGGCCTCTGTCTAGTGTCTTGTTGCCCTTTTTTGTTGTGTCTGTGGAGCTTTTGAGGACCCCACTAAATGACTCTGATTACCCTTCCAATAGGGTTTCTACTGTACTAGATGCTAGGAGGGGTTTTGATTATAGGACCTATCTAGAGATTCCTATCTAGTATGAATGTATTTGGCAACCAATGTCATCTTAACTACCTCCCTAAAAGTTGTAGGAAATGCTAGTCACATTGATACCTGGAGAGATAATTGAAGGCTCTTGATGAACTGATTGATGCATAGTTTATCTCTCATGTACTCCACATAAGGAAGTAATTCCAAGAGCCTACTCTCATACTAGGCCACTATGAGACCCCTATCTCTAAAATTATCCAAAAAGGACACCCATGTGAGTATCTCTATGTATACTCTCTCTATGGTCTCCTCCTACTGCCACCAGTTGAAGGCATCCTCTTGTAATAAGTGTATGGCCAGTCATGCCTTCAGATTTCTTCTATGGGTATGCAATCCAAAGCACCTTTGCAAACTCTGTAGTCATGCCTCCACACATGTGCCATCTATTGTACTTGTGAATATGGGTGACTTGAGTCATAGTAACTCACTAATCTCATCCCTAATATCACAAGGTTCTCTCACTGGTGCTCACTCTAATTTAGGGGGTAGCTCTGTCTAGTGTACTAATGCTTCCCACTAATCCTCTGCAAGTCTAGGTGGGGGACTTGTACTCCTTCCCTTGATATCAGCCTCATGCCCTTCTGCACCCTGTTGTCCTAACTGTGGAATGATAAGTGGTAATCTTTGTTCTATTACCCCAATAAAATTATTAATAACATTCAAAACCTGATTAATATTTGGAGGTTTCCCTAGTGGGGGTCCTCCTACATCTTTTCCTTCCCCCTCTTGGCCTGCTAGGTTTTCTCTAGGACCTTTGGCCCTTTGACGACCATTATGGCTGACTATGTGCATCCTACACAAAGTTGTAGTTCATAGGTTAGATGTAATGGGTTAGCCTCCTAGTGTTGTAACCAAAATCTCTGATACCAAAATGCCATGCCCACAATTCAACAAGGCAAAAACACAACAAATATTTTTTGAAAGATATGTTAATGTTTGTAATTTCATTGAATGACTTGATGATTAATTTAAAAGGGTTTACACTCATATCAAGTTGTGGATATATTTGAATGGTACTTGATATGACTAAATGTCTTTAAGTTGCATTCTAATGTTATGTACATCAAGATTCAAAGATGTCTAATTGATATGAATTTTTTATTAGATAAAAAGATACGTAATCTACAATTTAACTTGGAGGTGTTATGGTTAGCTGATGGGATGAAGATTGTACCATTCAAAATTTGGATTCAAGTTTCTATGGTAGATTGTTTGGTTGACTATAAATATTTGCAATACTAGGTTAAAATGAGATTTTGGGTTATAACCCTTCACCTTCAATGCTCTTGATTAAAACATTTCATAATGCATGTGAAAATTCAATTCTTCGAGTCAATGGTTCTAGGGTATAGTGACATGAAGTAGTTATATGATTACCCTAATTATTTTTGCACACAAGTTTCCCTACCACAACATACATATGCATCCACCCCTATTTTTTCCACATCATTTACATGCAAAAATATATTCCTCTTGATGAACTTCTTACTGCCTTTCTTTTCTTTTCTTTATTTTGATCATTTGATTGTGTGCTACGAACTAGGTCTCTGTTATTATTTGATTGAAATTATTCTTTTTTTTACTTATTTAATTATTTATTAACAATATTATTATTACTTTTCTTTCAATTTACTAATCTATCCTTAAATATTAATTTTATATCCTATATACCTACTACATCCTTTACTAGGACTATGCCCTATCTAGCTTTATTTTCTTTTTACCCAAACAATATATTTATATTAAAAAAATTTACTTATTTAGAACTTATCCCAAGTCTATGCTACAAGACCATCCTTTAGAAATTAATCTTTATTTAATACATATATGAAAAAAAATTAAAATGCAAACACTTTTATCCAACCCAATACCTAAGTCTTTAAATTCCTAAGTCTACCCTAACTACCCCTACCACCTATCTTCTAACCTACCTTTTTCCCTCTCTCTTCCCATGTGGGAAGGAGGAGGGAGGGATGCATCATTTTTAAAGGAGCCCATAATATATATAATTCCCTCCCACCTTACTTTATATGGCTGCCAAGATAAAGGGGAGAGGTGTTGACTTTAACCCCATTAAACTTGCTTTTTTAAATTTTTTTTCTTCCCTTCATTACACCATGATAAGATGGGTGTCAAGTGGCCTCCTAAGATGGGGGAATTATGTATTTTTTTATTTATTAATTAAATTATTTTATTAATGTTTGACTGACATGGCACTTCATGCAACCATATGGCATTATATTTTTATTTTTATTTTGTGGTTACTACTTGGTAGCCTTCATAACTATGATAGTTGACATTTATAATTTTATATTGCTAGGGGGGTGAAATAATTTTATTTTACTTTGATAGTATTATTCTATTATGTGTAGTTTTTGGGAAATGATTTTGTTGAGTTGCCATTCATTTTCCAGCAAGAAAATGTGCACCTACAGGCTTTCTTCAAGTTTAACTTTTGCCTAGTTTTTTCATGCATTCTCTATAAATTGTTTATACTTGGGTTGATAAAATTGAAACTTTTATAATGCATTATAATACCTATTAAATCTAGAAATCTAATGTATTACACAAAGCAACTAACATAATACTAACAAAATCCAATTGTAAGATATTCTAGTATGGACACGAATGAAATCTTTATTGCTAGTAAATCCATGAACATCAAATATTGAATTTCCATAATGATTTCCATTTCATGATTTAAACTAAATACAAATCCATTATCTTTTGAATACATATTCTACACTATGTATGAATCAAGATTAATCACATAATGCATCTAATTATTTGTAAGAGAATGGAGAATAACAAAACAACAATGGATAGTCTTATTTACATCATACTAATGCCTACATTGATGTTTAACTCTTCTCTTCAACACATTCCTATCCAAGATTATGAACCAACACCATCAATACAATAAATCTTTCTTTCATGATCCTCTCAAGCTTACATCCAACATTTATAAAGTACGCACATCAGGTGGTGAAATTACCATATCAAGATATAAAAATGGTGGGATCTTTTTACAATACATAGATGATTCACAATCTCTTAAATGAAAACTGAATGAGAAAAATAACAACATTTTTACAATACAAACTAATTCACATAACAAGATGGATATTTTTTTCTCCATTTTAACATAGTACAATAGAGTCTTCTTCTCCCATGCAATGAATAGACTATATGAACTCCAAGTTTTTCAAGATCATCAAGTAAAACCTACAAAATATAGATAAAATAGGGAACCATGGAGGCTCACCTCCCAACCTAAGCCTCAAGGAGACCACCCACCGAGCTTGGGGAAACAAGGTACAAATGGTTGCAAACCTTCACATTCACATATCATACAATTAGAACAACACAATTAAACACAACTCAATACAACCCATCCCAAGGCTTGCACATAGATTCAACAATAGAATCAAGATATAGGGTAAAGATGGGCTCTCTCCATGAGGATAATTTCAAATCAATGAATCACATATATTCACCTATTCTCATAAGTAACATGCCCTTTCAAGGCTTAACAATGTCTTCCTTCTTCTTATAAATCCTTATACCTCCCAAGAATACAAGTAATCTTGAAGTCCATACTCCATTGAAACACATCAAAATCACCTCCACACATGGGAGAGTTTCTCAACTACATGGGTGAGCCCAACTAACCCCTTCACCCAAGCATCTCTTCCCTCCCAAGGGTGAGTGATGTTTCACACCCACTTTATGTAAACAATCATCATGAACAAAACAAGATTCAAGAAAGAGGTCTCATAAAAATTCTCACATTCAACACACATACAACATGATTCTTCACAAAACCACATTTACTCCATAACAAATCTACAATTCCATGAAGAAACACCATATGAAATCTATTATGAAATGAAGAGACACCATGGATCATGGATACCAACCTTACTCCAAGCTATGGCAAATAAAAGTTGTAGTAGAGCTCCTTATCCTCTTCCTCCAAACCCTAAATTTCTCTAATGTTAGAGAGTGGGAAAGTGTATTTCTATTTTGGCCATGCCCCTATATATGTCTCCCATTTTCGGATTCAATATAAAATGCATTCTTTTTGGGGTCTCTTAGGTCTTCTAGGCACCCTAGTGGTCACTATTAGTCCCCTAACTTAAGTATTATCATGGGTAGGGTTTATTTTTATCACAAAATCACCTTAGAGCTACTTTTGGCCCTCACAATGCTAGGTAAAGTTCAATTCCAAATTTCTTATGGGGTAACCCTTTTTTACTTTACTAAATCAAGGCAATTAAATCTAATTCTTAATTGAGAAATTTAACTTGAGATAAAGTGTCTACATGATCCATCTTCAGAGAACATGTCATTTTCACATAACGAGTACAAGTGTCAAGTCACACATACAAAATTTCACTATACATCACACATGACATGTTCTGAATCTACTCATGAAATACATACTAAACAAATACATCTCATATTTACAAAATAAACACATCACAATGAGATTTACAAATCTTCCAAAGATTCACCCTTTTAGTGTCATATTAAATTGTGTTTATACCTTGTTTCCACATTATGCTTCCATGGTTCCTTTCCTACACACTAAACTTGACCATCAGTAATCCAATGAATAGTCCCATAAAAAACACATATGAAATTAAAGATACATGATAATTTGTTATTCTACATTTCATATAATACACATTTCATAATTAACTTCCTATTCTCCATCATTTTCTTACATACATCTAATCGTTAAACCTCAAAATCTAAATATTATTGAATTTCCTAACAAGATCAATTTAAGCATTTTAAATCACAAAATAATTCCATTTTCTATCATAGTAGTGAAGTACTAAATACATATCCATTAATTCATTGATTATGCCAAATTAAGTCCTAATACAGATCATAATGAAAAATCACAAGGTAAATATCATCAGATAAGTAGCAAAATTTACCATCCATCCAATATAAAAATGTATGGCAAGATATCTAGTCTTAAATATAAAAATGGAAATATAGTATCTATGCTATGATGGGTCAAGGTGAGGCCTCACATAAATCTCCTTGTGGATATTATTTCTTTTTTTGTTTTGCATTATTTCTTGTCTTTGTAAAAGTGGGTTTTTTATAATGAAGGGTGCTCCCCTTGATACCATAAACACGTGACAGAAACAAAGAAATAATAACACTCTGCAAGAACAAAATATTGGCTTCTTATTATCACCACAAATGTAAAATTACAGAGTTTAGAATTACAATATGTTAACCCATATGGGCACCTTCATTATAGTAATTTGCAAGAAAAATATGGAAACTATCACCTAGAGTTGTCTTAGACAATGTATGGGAATTTCTTAAATAAGCAATTTTATGCCTCTCAGGAACGTTCTAGACACTCAAACTTAATACCTAGAGCCAATAGATGCTAACAATACATATAGAGTTGACCAAATCCATTTTTGACATTTATTTTAGAATTTTTTGTTGGTCCAATTTTAGAAGGCCATAACTCTTGAACCATTTCTCTAATTGGCTATTATAACCACTTTTCAAAATCTTTAGCTTCTAATCTATAGGCTCAAATATGTGCAAGTGCCCATCTATCAAGTTTTTGGGCCTCATCTATGTACATTTAGGCCTTTAATGGTTAGCCTAAAGTTTTTATACCAAAATTGTATACCAAAAATATACAATAAATCCATGAATACCCATGATATAACAATGCACCTCAACTGGTAGGCTGATATATCCAAGAAGAACATCAAACTCTAAAATTAGGACATTCTAAACTTGTATGACTAACTTACTAAGTAGAAAGCCTCCATAGACAAAAATTTTGCATTAATACAACCCTTATTCAAACAACTAAAATGAAATATTTTTGGTTGATGCAAGATTTCTCTTACACCTAGGGTAATTTGAGAAGTGACCCTATCACATCTCAAGTGTTCAAAGGAAAACCAAGATGGTTAACCTCCTCCCTTACTAGGCATGATGAAGCTTCTACTAGCCTTAATTTCCATTTGACTAGGTACTCTTCATAAGTTATGTTCCTTTTACTTTTTCCAACATGATTATCCAGTATCTCCTTAATCTCCTATGTAGTCAAGCTAGCTGCTGAGATACTCCACTACGCTTTTGCAAATTCATCTCCATCACCTCCCTTATAATACTTTTTCAAATCTTAAATTTTAAAGATTGGTGAAATATTTAATTCAACAGACAACTCCACTTCATAGGAGTTTCCAGAATCATGCCTTTTCACTATCTTGCATGGTCCAAACTTCTTCATTTTCAGCTTATTATATGTACCTATTGGAAAATGCTCCTTTCTCAAATAGACCATGACTTCATCTCCAATATGAAATTCCTATACCTCCTTTTCACATTTTCATTAGCCTTATACTATGTATCCATCCTTATAATGTTCTTCCTCACCTCCTCATAGATGTTCTTCACATGTTCAGTGAATTCTTCTACCTCAACACTACTATTTTCTACTTTATATAATTCCTTCAATTCAGAATCATTTTTGGGTCCTACTCCCATATACAATTTGGAATGGTGATTTATCAGTATTCCTATTGATAGAATTATTATATGCAAATTCTTCCTATGGTAAAATCATATCCCATCCTTTTGGTTTATCTCCAACCAAACATCTCAACAAGTTTCCCAAACTGTGATTCACAAATTTTGTCTATCCATTATTCTATGGATGATGTAATGAATTAAACTTCAAATGTATTTTTAATTTCTTGTACAATGTAGTTAGAAATACCCAAAAAATTAGGTATCTTGATATGAAACTACACTCTTTGGAAAACCATGTAGTCTCACCACTTCTTAGAAAAATAACTCTACTACATGAATACCATCACTAGTCTTCTTTTAGGGAATGATATGTGCTATCTTTTAAAATATATCGACCACAACAAAAATAGAATCATGCCCTTACTGAGTCCTTGGTAATCCAAGAATGAATTCCATGTTGCATCCTCACATAACTTCTCTGGTACATGTAATGGTTGATACAACCTCACATTCTACTTCACTCCTTTTACCATCTGACATATTCTTCAACTCTACACAAACATCTTTACATCTTGATGTAATTGTAGCCACTAATAATTCTTAAAAATCAAAGAAATGGATTTATCTTTATCAAGTGTCTATCCAATCCTCCACTATACTTCTCCTTGATGAGTTTCTCTCTTATTGAACTTCTTGGAATGCACAACTGACTTCCTTTGAACAACATACCATCTTGGATTATGAAATCCAACCATTTTATCCTGTCCAGTGTAACACATTCTTTACAAGCCTTTTATGCTTTACCAAAATCAATATCCTTTGGATATAGATTACTGAGTTCTTTGAACACAACCACCTCAATCTACATCTTTGTTAGTAAAAGTTTTCTTCTACTAAGAGCATCTATAACTTTGTTAGATTTCCCACTCATGTTTTTTAAAAAAAATGTATAACTCGGCAAAAACTCAACCCACTTCAAATGCCTCAAGTTTAAGTTTCCTTGACTATTCAAATTTTACAAAGCTTGATGACTAGTATACAAAATAATCTCCTTAGGAAGAAGATAGTGTCTCCACTTCTTCAATGTTTGAACTATAGAATAAAATTCCTAATCATAAACATAATATTTTCTTTTGGCATCATTCAACTTGTCACTAGAATAAGCAATAGGTCCACCTTTTTGGCTCAAAATAATTCATATTGTAGTACCACTAGCATCGCAATCTACTTGAAATACCTTGTTAAAATTTGGAAATTTTAAAATAGATTGCTCTATAACTTTATGTTTCAATAGATTAAAACTCTTATCTTCTCCTACAATCCACTTAAATTATTTCCTATCCCCCCTTAGTATTATAGTCAAGGGTCCACAAATACTACAAAAACCTAGTATGATCTTTCTATAAAATATATCTAGTCCATGAAAAGATCTTACCTCTACAGTGCTATTTAGAGTAGGCAAGGATAGCCTTCACTTTCTCTGGGTCCATTTTTAGATCTTCTGTTGAGACTACAAATCCTAGGTACACTAACTCCTTTACAAAATTGTACTTCTTCAAGTTTATTAGTAACTTTTCTTCCCTCAACTTGTTGAACACCTTTCAAATATGCATTATCTTCTCCTCCAATGTCTTACTAAAGATAAATATATCATCTAGGTAAACAATGGCAAACTTGCCTAAAAACTCCTTCAACACCTCATTCATGAGCCTCATGAAAGTGTGCAATGCATTGGTAGCCCAAAAGGGATGACTAACCACTTGTACAATCCTTCCCTCATCTTGAATAAAATCTTCCATTTGTCTCCTTCTCTAATGTGAATGTGATTATACCCACTCTTCATATCTATCTCTATGAAATACACAACTCCACTCAAATAGTCCATAATATCATCCATCCTTGGCAATGAAAATTTGTACTTGATTATGATCTTGTTGATATCCCATGAATGTGTGCACATCCTTCATTCTCCATTTTTCTTTGGTGTTAATACTATTGGTACAATACATTGACTCAAGTGTCTCAAATCAACCCCTTTTGCAACAACTCATGAAATTTTCTATTTAATTCTATGCATTATGTTTTCTTTTGTGTTCTTCCTTGTTTGAAAAATTGGTTCCTATAATTAAATATATCTGGTGACTAATCTTCTTCACTATAATTAATCCATTAGGTACATTATCTGACACAATATCAAGAAACTCTCCCAATAAATCTATAACTTCTATAGGTAGCTCCTCTACTTCTTCTTTACCATCTTTTAGGATTACAACAAACACATATGTTCATGCTTTATACCTTGGAGAAACTCTTTTCCATCAACAATATATATTCTGGAAGCACTACATACCTTTTCTTCTTTCTCCTTCAATGACTTCAACTTATGTCTCACTCCATCTTTTGTTAGAGTGTAGGTATTTTCTTGCCTATCATCTACAACATGCATCTCAAATTGCAATGGCCTATCCAAAAAAAAATGATATATGTCCATAGGTATGATATCACAAAGCACCTCATCTTGATAGCTTCCAATCTTGAACTTCACTAGGCACTTCTCATTGACCATAACCTTGTGGTCATCTTGCACCTAGGAAATACAGTATAGACATGGGTGTTTTCGCCTCTTGATCACCAAGTTAAATCACATCAATGATCACATCACAACACTTATCTTCACACTTACACCTAGTGCAAAATAGACTCCTCCTTTGATCAGGTTCATTCTATCCACTCAGCAAGACTCTTCTATTAACTAGGACTTCTCTTTTATCATCTTCAAAATGGGATGATTTGACATCTTCATCAACATGCACAACTCTGGCCTAGCCTTTAGTTCTCTAATATTTTCTTCCTTGGTGCTAGGATCTCTCAAATTCTCTATGCCCTTCTTCTCCACAATGAAAATATTTTCCATGGAAGCCTCCCCTTCTAGATCCTTTCCCTCTTCCTCTTCCTCTCTAATCTCTATTATTCTAATCATGGAAATGATTGTAATTTTTTCCTTTTCTAGTTCTAACTTCTACTACTTGCCTCATCCTTATTCTTTTGATTATCGTTTTGACCTCCATAAGACCACCCACCATATCTTCTTCCATTATTCTTGTTATCAAACTTTTTTACTTAGCTTCTCCTCAACTCTTAGGGGAAAATGATACACCTCCTCAATACCGGTCATTTGAACTAGACTCAACTCCTCCTAAATGCTTGGCCTTAACACATTAAGATAATGAGAAAATTTCTCCTTATTATATTCTGCATGGTCGGTTCTAATGAGAACTTGGAAAAACTCTTCAATATCCTCTTGAATAGATCTGCAGACTTACTTTAACCCTTGCATTTTCTTTAATAGATCAAGATCATAATCCATGAGAATGAACTGTCACTTCATTTTAGCTATCATATGATCTCATCTAGTGATTTTTTCCTTCCCTCTTCTATTTCACTCCAACTAGATCTCCTACCACTAGATCTTTATGTGACCCTACAATTTGGCCTTCACAAAATTTACCCTATCTAGATCTTCAATATCTTCATATTCAAAGTACTCTTCTAATTCATTGATCCAATCGATCAGTTCTATTGGGTTAAGATTTCTTAAAAATGTGGGAACATCAAACTTAGATCTTTTTCCAATCTTGGAAATAACCTTAAAAATATATTCCTCCTCTAGGTTAAGAACTTCATCTACTATTGTGTGATCAATATTTCCTTCTTCTTCTCTTTCATCCTCACTTTCATCATCTCCTATGAAAAGATTCATTCCTATATGCATTTGTTCTTGCAATGCTTGCATTTTCCTCTAGAGGGCTCTAAAACCCTTGTGTGTAATGCCTACAAATATTCCACCATGCTCTCTTCATGGAGGCATATTTTCAGTTCCAATGAAACCCTAATGCAAATTGCATCATAGTTGGTGATCTGTCTACACACACAACCCAAACTAAAGCCCTAGTGCAACTACCTCATAATTGGAAATCTATTTACAGACTTAGAAATTTTAGCTCTGATACCACTTGATGAAGGCATGCTCCAATACCACATGATGAAGGGTGCTCCCCTTACTACCATAAACACGTGATAAAAACAAAGAAATAACAACATTCTGCAAGAACAAAATGGGCTTCTTATTAAAGCCACAAATGTAGAATTAAAGAATTTAGAATTACAATATGCTAATCCACATGGGCACCTTCATTATAGTAAATAACAAGAAAAAGCTATGAACTATCACCAGGGATGTCCTAGATAATGTATGTGTATGTCTTAAATAGGCAATTTTATGTTGCCCGAGAAGGAACTAGAAACTCAAACTTAATACCTAGAGATGGCAAACCCTAACAATACAAATAGAATTGACCAAATAAATTTTTGACATTTATTTTGGAAGTTTTGGTCACCCCAACTTTGGAAGACCATAACTCTCGAATCCTTTCTCCTATTGGCTATTATAACCACTTTTTAGAATCCTCAACTGTTGATCTACAAACTCAAATTCATGCAAGACCTTCAATGGTGAGCATGAAGCTTTTATACCAAAATTTCAAACCAAAAATCCACAATAAATCCATGAATACTCATTATATGACATTGTGCCTCAACTGGTAGGCTGATATATCCAAGATGAATATCCACCTCTGAAATTAGGACATTCTAAGCTTGTATGATTGACTTACTAAGTAGAAAGTCTCCACAGACAACAACTTTGCATTAAGACAACCCAAACAATTGAAATGAATTTATTTTTTTGATACAAGATTTCTGTTACACCGAGGATGCTCTTGCATCATTTTATGTCTCTTTTCTCTTTAAAAAAAAAACATTATAGATGTACTAATGCCTCTAAATTAATTTTATGACTTAGAGGATTTCATGAAGATATGAGGCTACCTAAACAAGATCCTACACCATTGTATTATGGTCCAACCAAAGTGACATTTCCTTGGCTAAAAAACCTCTATTTTATACAAGAGAAAACAATTTTCTATACAACATCCCTTTATTAGATAAAAAATTGAAGACAAGTGGTTTGCCTCACAATAGGTGTATCATAGTCATGCTCTGGGCCATGCTTAGGAATAACATATTCAAACTAAGGACTATTTTTCCCACTATGAGGTCCATTTAATCTTGTCAATCGAGGGACATATACTTGAAATGGTTGGCATAGTATGTGTACTAGGTCTCTTAATGAGTCCCTAAGCTTATGTTGTAGGAAATTAAAATGCAAGAAAAGAACTTACACTATTGCTATAGGAAACTAACACACTTAACTCTATGAATACTGAAAATACAATGGAAGGCTAACAAATATTGCAACTCAGTTCATCCACTACAACTATTCTCACATATGCTGCAAGAACATTCACGAAGTGTGATGCTATAGGAAAGAACTCACAACTTCTACTTACAATACTAAGAATGCTTGGAAATAAATCTATTCTATCCTAATCTAATCCAACTTCCAAGATGGCCCCCTTGGTCGGCTTCACTAAACTACTAACACAAGATAGAAGCCAAAAACTATTTCATTACATTTTAGAAATTCATTACATAACACATAGAACTGTAAAAACACAACTTTGCTATAAAAGATAACAATCTATTCTCATAATTTTTTTCTCTAACTGGCTAAACTAACACACTTGGGTTGATTCCTATAAATAGGAGATCAACACTTTTTCTCATAACAGAAAAGTAAATGACCTATCTTTAAATATGCAAGAGAGAAAGAAGGAAAATAACAACTTAGGGAAAGAACAAGAAATAACGGCTTACGGCGAGAATAATAAAGTCTGAACATCTGCTTGCCATAGGAATAAATGCAAAGAAGGCAATAAGTCTTCATAGCTCTTCCTTACTTTTTGTTGTGTCTTCTGGAACTATTACAACTTTTCTCCACCGTGGCTACTCCTTAGCATTCTCTTCTACTTAAATGTTGTTGGTGCACATTTTTTGAATTCTTCCAATCATCTTTCAGGTTCATTGCTAATAGGTTAGTTGTTATGCAGAGACATGTTTGCAAATAAACATTCATCAAATTAAATTCAAATATAAGAACACACATTTTGATAACTATATGAAATACTACATAATATATATAATACTAGAAAAAGATGGCATAGTATCTACCCATAGGTTTATCATAGGTTTGATAAGCATAGGTCTACAAATGTTTTGACAAAGATAAAATAGAGTATCAACAAAGTGTTTAAAAACTATTATGAGATAAAGGCAATATTTGGCCTCATCATCTGCCCCTTGCTAAACTAATGCTTGTCCTCAAGCATTGCACTTCCTTGTTAAATATCTAAACTCTCCAATCTTGGTCCTTCCTTTCCTGCTGATCTTGAAGGTATATTAAAATCCTCTGGTTCTCTCCCACACTTCCCTTCTATGATCTTCCTATAGCTTGTCGAGTCTATCAACATTAATGTCATATAAAGGCCACAGGACCATTAGAGGATGCATAGTTAGGGGACACCATAATTCTAGTTTGGCCTGCTTCCCTAACTCTAAATATTTTGAAACCCTATGAAGTGTTTCCTCCAAGTTGATGGGACAATGTTGTTCTAACTTTTTAAGTGATTCAAGAAATCTAGCCCATCTACTCCTAGCACTAGCCATAGCTCTTTGGAAAGAAAAGTAGGGAAAATTCTAATAATTAGCACAAACCTTAGCTTTGGCAGCAAATATCCTATCCCTTACTTCTGGATTCTTCTTTCCATAAGTTAATGTGAACCAATCCCTAATAACTTCATCTAACTTGCTACTCTCTACTCTTAAAGGCAAGGGTTCTATCCTTTCCTCATCCTTATATTTATTCAGCTGCCTATCATAGTTTTCTTCATTGGACATCCAGGACATGAGGGCTCTTTAATGTATATCCCCTGTGTAGAGCAAGGGATTCAATTGAGTCTCTGAAGGGATAAAAAAATTATGAACATATAATTGAAAAAGAAAATTTTGCTGCTAGGATGGCAGAGTCTGATATAGTCCATAAAATTCTTGTGCTAATTTAAACTCTGCATTAATATTCTTAAGAGTTAACATTAATTGAAACAAAAGAAATTGATCTTTTAGACAGAGAGCATAAACTCTTGGCAGTGGTCTACAAGCAAGGGCCTAATCAACCAACTTGAGGGCATGATCCATTCATTTCTTTTGACTTGCTAATTGTTCCTTTAAATCTACAATCTCTTCACCTTGAGATGCTATAATTTTATTCATATTTTTCCTCTCTTCTTTCCACAAGGCCTCAGCAAACAGATGCTATCCATAAAACTGAAAAAGGAGTTTCTATAGTGTGATAGAATTGTTGTCTTCTTCATGATTTATTTTCCTCTTTCTTTGTTCCTTCCATAAATGTTCTATAAAACCAATAATCCATGTTTATTTATGGGCAACTAGGACAATGTTTGGATCAACTTGCTTAGGAAGTATTTCATCCCTACAACTAGAAGTACCCGGTTGGTCTACTAGGGTATTATCTAGATTTTCTTTGATTTCATCCCTACATTCCTCAATAGGATTTTTATGAATGCTTGTAATATCAAGATGGGGAGGAGAGCAATCAAAGATAATTTGTATAGGGGATTCCTTAGTAGATGTTTTGGACAAAGTAGAATCTTTAGAAACTTGCCCTCTCATCCTAGGGCTTCTCCTTACAAGGGTTTCTTCTTGTATCATAGCCTTTTGCCTACCTTTCCCTTTAGGTGTCTCTGTTGTAGGAGTAGTTGCTACAAGACTTTTATTTGTTCTCTTTTGTCTCACAATTATAGGGTTCGACTCTTCCGTTTCCTAAATAGAGATTTCTTCTTGCAATTTTTGTTTCCTCTTGGCTCTACTAGAAGTAGGTTTCAGGGTCTCTTGCACAAGTGAGGGCATAGTCTCTTGAATAGGGATAGTTTCTTCCACATTTCCTTGGGTATTTTCGGCTTTAGCCTCTTGGGTATTTTTTTAGTAGGCTCATTGGTGGGGACATTTTCCTCACTAGGATATTCATTAGGGACAGCTTGGGGTTGTAGAGTTTTGGCTTGTACAAATTCATCCCATGTCATGGGTGACACATCCCTAAGTGACCTCTCTATCAATAACTTGATTAAGGCATGATGGGTAACAAAATTATCTTTTCCTTTCTGAGTTTCTTCCACACTAATACAAAGCATATTATACAAGAAATTTTGAATTTTTACTACAAGATTATACCTTATACAACTAAGTAATTTGAAATGATGTGCATGCAAGTATGAGAATCTACCTGTGCATGTAAAATACCTAATAATATGCATGGCTAATTCATTGTATGGTGGTAGCAGTGACATTCTCTTGCAACCTTGCTTTGTAATGTCCATTTGAGGATCAGTCAGTCTAGTAAATTGAGCTCTTGCTGACCTTGCATCATGTGTGTTGGGGTAATGTTCTCCAACTCTAGGTAACCTAGTTACTTCAACAATGCGTTCCTCTATTGCAATCATTGTTAAACCTCAAACAGAAGCTTTTCCCTCATCAAATGTCCTTGTGAACTCTACGGCTACCTCTTCATCATATGTAGTCAAACTCAAGAAATACCCTAGTAATCTGCAAGCATTAAACCTTCTCATGGCTTCTACGTCTGAGAGAAACATAGTACATTCCACTAGTTCTCTCCTTTGCAACTATCCACCCATTTTCTTAACACTTTCTTTGCTTGCTCTATTTTCCCCCTTTTTGAATTCAAGTTGCTTCATTGTTTTATAGACTCAACTCACATTTCTTTGTTTTAACAAGAAATTAATGTCATAACAAATTGTTATGCACAATAATATGGTTTTTAATGAAGGTAAATCATAAATATGTGTGAGAATCATCTAAAAATAGGGTTTAGATCACATAAGATTTAAACACAAGTCACATCACATCTTGACACAAAAAATCATTCAAAAATAAAGGGTATGACACCTCACTTGTGTACTTATGGCAATTAAATTCCATTAATGAAGGAAATATGAAGATTTGGAAAAATCTTTATAGATAAATAGAAATTCCATTGGATATTAGTGACCTTCCTTGCCCCCTGCTAAATATGGACAAGTGTCCACACTTGTTAGACCTAGTACAGGTAAGGGACTGGCATAACACTACCATCATATAAACTATGCAGTATTAAATATAATTAACAAAATCTGTAAACTATTAGTGAATAATAATTTGAAAATGTTATACCTATCAAATGATCATCAAACGTACCCAAAAAAAAGGTTGCAAAAGTGATATCAACATTGATAGCATTTGTCAGCACCTCCCAGGGTTTATTGAAAACTTGAGAAATTGATGACATGGAAAGTGGATGGATGGAAGATAAAGAAATGAGATGAGGTGGATGGGTGGAAGGTAAAAAGATGAGATGGAATGAGAAAGTGAATGGAAAAGTGAACTTTATGTGGACATAAAGTCTTTATTATGAACATGCACAAAGGAATTAATGTTGAAGAGTGACAATCGAAAGGTTGACACCTTCAGCTACAAGAAGAGTTACCTGATGTGTATTTGAAACCAACCATTGAAATTACTGCAGGAAGTCCTCTTTGGTTTGGAGTCATTTATATAATTTGAGTCTATGACCATTGACTAATGATTTTAAAGGTGTTGGATCAATGGTAGTTAATTGAACAACTCCATTATCAAAGACATGACTAATATGGTTTGATCCATCTTATCTGTAGCTTTCCTGGCATATCTTTAAATTTGGAATCATATAGTAGTGCCCAATCACTAACTTGAATTTTTTTACTGATAATATGAGAGTTATGCCATTGTTTCCTTTGTTTCTATATTAGTTCAGTGCATTTCAAAGTAGCTTTATGCATTTCATCTAGAGAATTAAGATGTAGAAGATGTTCTCTCTTTGCTACAGGAAGTTCATATCCAATGCCAATGTTGTCCTTAGAGTTTTATGTTCAAATTCTATTGGAAGCATTGCTACCTTTCCATACAAGAGCTCAAATGGTGTAAATCCTATAGTAGTCTTCTAGGTTATTCTATAAGCCCAAACAGCTTCTTGTAATCTACTGGTCCAATCCCTACGATGTAGATGAACTGCTTTTGTTAGGATGTTCTCTAGTTCATAGTTTGTGACCTCTGCCTATCCATTAGCTTGAGGTTGATAAGGACTAGATTTTTAGTGCCTAATGTTATACTATTTCATCAACTTTGAGATCAGATTAGAGGTAAATTGCGCACCTTTGTCAGTGAATAGCTCTTTGGGTACACCATAGTGAGTAAAAAAAAAATCATATAGAAATTCAACAACTTTTTCATCACAAGCATGCTTCATGGCCTTGACTTCAACCCATTTTGTCAGGTAATTAGTGCACACAATAATATAGGATTTCCCATTAGATAGAGGATTAATTGGACCAATAAAGTCCATGCCCCATTTGTCAAATGGTGTTAATGCAATTTAAGGATTAAGAGGCATTTCATTTGTTCTTTTTGGTTGGCCCATACTTTGACACTTGTCACACTTCCTTGTATAGTTGGTTGCATCTTTATGAAGTGTAGGCCAATAATAACTAGTTGTCAAGAAATTCAAGGTTGTTCTTTTTATTGCAAAGTGTCCTCCACATGGTTCATTATGACATGCATGTAGAATATCATATGTCTCATGTTCTCTCACACATCTTCTCATAACTTCATTAGGTCTAGTGTAAAATAAGAGATTATCTATCCTAGAGAAAAGGAAACTTTTCTCTACAAGCAACCTCTTTTCCTTGTAAGAAAAATGTTCTGGTATTATATTGGCTACAATGTAGTTAGCAATGTCTGCATACCATGGAGTTTGAAAAACAATATGAAATAAATGCTCATTCAGAAATGCATCATCTACCAAAGTAGTGTCAATATCATCATGATGGATTCTTGATAAATAATCAACTACAACATTGGCTTTTCTAGGCTTATCAACAATAGTTATATCAAATTCTTGCAAAAACAATAACCATCTTGCTAATCTGTTAGTTATAGCAGGTTTATTCATGAGATATTTAATTGCTACATGATTAGTATGAACAAATATGGAATAGCTAGTTATGTAATGCTGAAATTTTTTTAGGGCAGAAATTACTGCTAGCAATTCTTTTTCTGTCATTGTGTAGTTTAATTCTGGTCCATGAAGGCTCTTGTTGATATAATAGATTGCATTTTCAATATTTTGAGATTGATGTGCTAGGACTACACCTATGTCATAATTAGAGGCATCTGTATATATATTAAAAGGTAAATTCCAATCAAGGCCTTGTAAAACTGGGACTATAGTCAAAATTTTCTTAAGTTGTAGGAAGGATTCATCACATTCAGATGTCCAACTAAATTCAACTTCTTTTGTGAGTAACTTATACAAGGGACTAGCTATTTTTCTGAAATCTTTTATGAAACATCTATAATATCTAGCATGACCTAGAAAAGATCTTACATCTTTTAATTTTGTAGGTAAGGGCAATGTTTGATATACCTTTATCTTAGCTGGATCTACTTGTATTCTTGCAGCTGATATAAAATGACCAAGTACCACGCCTTCTTGCATGAGAATGAAATAGTTTTCACTATTAAGTGCCAAATTATGTTCTTGAAACCTTACCAAAACCTTTTCAAGATTCACCATTGCTTCCTCAAAAGTGACTCCAAATGTTGTGAAGTCATCCATGTATGTTTCCATACAATCATGTGATATATCAGCAAAGATGCTAATAGTTTCTCGTTGGAATGTTGCAGGAGCATTACATAGACCAAATGGTAAAATAGAGTATGAAAAAGTACCCCATGGACATGTAAAAGTGGTTTTGTCTTGATCTTCAAGAGCAATACTGATTTGGTTATAACCACTATACCCATTTGGAAAAGAGAAATACTTCTTTCTAGCTAGAGTGTCCATAACTTGGTCTATAAATGGTAAAGGAAAGTGATCCTTTTTGGTGGCATTGTTCAATTCTTTGTAATCTAAAAAAATTATCCATTTTCCTCCTTTTTTAAGCACTAAGACTAGGGGTGACACCCATCTACTATCAGATATAGGATAGATAAAACCAGCATTAAGCAATTTTTGCAATTTAGTTTTTACTATTTCTATAAGGCTTGGATTTATCCTTCTCTAGGGTTGACAGAGTGGTAGAAAACCTTCATTAATATATATCCTATGAGTGCACAATGTAGGACTCAACCCTTTCATATCACTATAGTCCCATGCAAAGGAATTTTCATGCCTTTGAAGATATTCTTTTAATGGTTCCATCTATTTGGGTGTTAATTTGGGATTAACATGGAGATTATGACCTCTAGTCAGTTCAACAATAGAGGTGGACTCTATCATAGTAGCTTCAGAGATTGGACTTGCTTCTAATTCACACAATAAGAGTGGATAAAGAATATTAGGTTCTTTGAGCAAAGTAAAATTCTTATCACATTCTTCATATGTGATTAATTCCAACATAGAATTTTCAGTTACATCTTTTTCTACCACACAACTATTAGTGAGGATACTCTAAAGTACTGAATCTTCCTCTTGCAATTTTATAAAAGATTGTTTATGTAATATCATGAGCTATAGTATATAATTTAACTCTTCTTCTTCATCCCCTAAATCTAGACAAACAGATGTGCTCAAATTTGGTAATGGTTGGGCTGGAGGATATAAATCAAATTCTTTGTTGCTTGGCCATTTGAGATGGTCATATTCCCTTATCTACAACTTATATTTACATCAGCTATGGCTAACCATGGTCGACCTAAGATGACAAGGTAACCAGATAGATTAACTTTGGGGGATAAAATCATAAAGTCTATAGGATATTCTAGAGAATCTAAGGTTACAACTATGTTTTCTATCATCCCATCAAGGGTGACAGTACAACTATTTGCAAGTTGTAGAATTGTTGGTGTAGCCCTTAGCGCTTCTATTTTCAACTTCTTCATAGTATCCTTGGTCATAACATTTATAACATCTCCAAGATCTATTAAAGCATTTTTAACAAACTTACCATTTATACTAACATTCACTACTAGACTTCCTAGATCAGAATATTTTGGTGTGAGCAATTTCCCTAACATGATGTCAGTCAATTGTCCCACATCATGGACTATGGTGGGGTCCTTTTTCTTCCTTCTAGGTTTCTTCAAGCAGGCTTCTCTAATGGATTTTCCATAAATTGGAACATACTTAATGGCTTGAAATAGAGGTATTTGGACATTTATATTTTTTAACTGATCAACAATATCAAAAGGTTGTTCCTCTATTTGTTTAGGTTTCTTTTGTATAAGCTTTTTTGGAAAAGGAGGTTCCACTGCTAGTTGAGCTTGGGTTGACATGGTAAAATTGGTTAGTTCAACTACTTCAACAACTAAGGGTTCTAATGTTATAGGAGGGTCTAGTATTTTAGTTATAAGAGGTGGTTTAGGCATTGATAAAGTTGTACCAAATCTCAGATGTATATCTGCAACACCCAAACTGTAAGCAGGATACTATTGAGCATCAACACTATACATAGGTTGCTATGGCTATTGGCTATTTGATTTTGGCTAAGGTTGTGTAGGTAACTATGTCTACTTTTGAGGTCCAGGATTTACAAGTGGTGGCATTAGAGCAAGTTGCTAAACTGGAGGTGGCAATTGTGGGGTATCAGTATTTTGGTTAAGCCATTGTTGAGATCCCCTCCATTGGTTTGTAGACTACCAATTCCCTTGGGGTGGTTACCATTAGTTTTGCTAGTTCTACTAGTAGTTCTATTGGCTTTTCCATTGGTTATTCTATTGGTTAGGCTAGGGTAGTGGGGAATTCTAAGGCCATTGGGATTGTTATGGGTTTTTTTGTCCAGCATTGTTTGAATTAGGTGGATATTGTGGAGGACCTTCGGGGTTACAATTTTACCATTGATTACCATATGAATTTGAATTTTGCAAAGGGTCCTGAGGCATACCTTGACATTGGGCCCATGGACAACATTGAGCAACAAAAAATACTTTCTCATCATCTCCATCTATCTTGACGTACTCAGTTGGAAGATGTTGGTTCTCCATGCTTGCAACTAGTTTACATTGGCAATCCTTCTTTTGCTTTTGACAATGAGGGCAATATTTAGCTAGTTGTACCTTAGCTTCTACATACTTCTTCTTTGTAGTCATTATGTCAATATGTGTAGCAACATCATTGATGATGTCTTGTTTGAAATTTGACAATAGGTTAGATATCTCAGGCTTTGAAATGCCTTGACTAATTCCTTTAGTGACGGTGGAATGAAGCCCTTGGCCTTTCTTCATGGTTGACCTTGAATAGTTTTGACAGATTTTCTTGAGGTCTTCCTAGGAAGCTTGATATACATCACCACCAACCACTAGGTCTAGTGCTTCTAAACAGTCATCATTCACACCTCTTAGAAAGACTAGCTTTTGTGAATCCTCAAACAACACATGCTAAGGGTTCTTCTTCATTGTATAGAAGAAACATGAAACATAGTCTTCCAATGTTTCTTCCTCCTTCTGAGATATCTTGAAGACATCATCTCCTCTTGAACTAGATGCTTTGTAATACTCTTTGTATTTATCTAGAAATAGAGTTTGCATTTCATCCCAACTTCCTACTGCATTGGCTCCTAAGCCCATGAACCATCATAGAGTTGATTCTTTCAATGTTGTTGGAAACAATTTAAGCTTATGGGCATCAGTGTTGTAGTCAAAACTATGACAAAGTATGTCAAACTCAAACAAGAAGGTATTAGGGTCTTTAGTTGCAAGGCCATAGAATTTTGGAAGGGTAGCTACAGGTATATTCTTGAGATTATCAATATTTACAAAGCTTGGGAGAGGAAATGGAAAAGTAGGTTGTGCCATGACTAGAGGTATTAGATTATGAGGTTGCTACTAGAAAGGGACATTGGGTACTAGATGATTAAAAACTAGTGGATTCAAAGTAGTGTTATCAAGAAAATTGGTGAATACTTCAGTAAAAGGTGGAAAACCACTTGTATCTATTGGTTCAACTCTTGATGATAATGTTGCAGGAAAAATAGGGCTTGCATCTTCAAAAGGTAACTCAACTTCTTTTTATTCAATTTCTTCATTCAGATTAACAAACTCCCATGGAAGAAATCTACCATATTCATCTCATTGTCTTCCTCTTTGATGCATGCAATTAAACTTTTCACACTGGTGAAAGAATCTTGACAGCTAGAAATTTTTAAAACACTTTATCTAAAAACTATGACTCAAAAATGCTCCTAGCTTGATACCATCCTTGGAAACGGCGCCAAAAATGGTCTACCTCACAATAGGTGTATCATAGTCATGCTTTGGGCCATGCTTAGGATTAATATATTCAACCTAAGAACTATTTTTCTCACTATAAGGTGCATTTAATCTTGTCAACCCAAGGATGTATACTTGAAATTGTCGGCACAAAATGTGCACTAGGTCTCTTAATGAGTCACTAAGCTTATGTTGTAGGAAAGTAAAATGCAAGAAAAAGAACTTACACTCTTGCTGCAGGAAACTAACACACTTAACTCTATGAATACTAGAAATATAATGAAATGCTAACAAATATTCTAACTCAGTTCATCCACTACAATTGTTCTCACATATGCTGCAAGAACAGTCACGAAGTGTGATGCTACAGGAAGGAACTCACAACTTCTACTTACAATACTAAGAATTCTTGGAAATAAATTTATTCTATCCTAATCTAATCCACCTTCCAAGTGGGCCCCCTTGGTCAACTTCACTAAACTACTAACACAAGATAGAAGCCAAAAACTATTTCATTACATTTTAGAATTTCATTACATAACACATAGAACTGTAAAAACACAACCTCACTATAAAAGCTAACAGTCTGTTCTCATAAACTCTTTCTCTAATTGGCTAAACTAACACTCTTGGGTTGACTCCTATATATAGGATATCAACACTTATTCTCATAACAAAAAAGTAAATGACCTAGCTTTAAATCCGCAAGAGAGAAAGAAGGAAAATAACAACTCAAGGTAGGAAGAAGAAATAATGGCTTAAAGTAGGAATAATAAAGTCCGAACATCCATTCACCATAGGAATAAATGCAAAAAAGGAAATAAGTCTTCATAGCTCCTCCTTACTCACTGCCATGTCTTCTGGAACCATTACAACTTTCCTCCACCATGGCTACTCCTTAGCATTCTCTTCTCCTTGAATGTTGTTGGTGCACATCTTTTGAATTCTTCCAATCATATTTTAGCTTCATTGCTAACAGGTTAGTTGTTATGCAGAGACATGTTTGCGCATAAACATTTATCAAATTAAATTCAAATATAAGAACACACATTTTGATAACTATATGAAATACAGCATAATATATATAATACTAGCAAAAGATTCCATAGTACCTACCCATAGGTTTATCATAGGTTTGGTAAACATAGGTCCACAAATATTTTGACAAAGATTAAACAAAGTATCAACAAAGTATTTAAAAACTATTATGAGATAAATGCAAAATTTGGCCTCATCAACAAGCATGTGTCACTTCTATATTTCAAAGGGGAATATCAAGTTGGTAAAATTTTGTCAAAGCCTCTCTCCAAGACAAGTTTTAGTTTCATTATTTATAATTCGGATTCATAACCTCTTGATAAAAAATCCCCAAGTAAAGTTCAAGGCAAGGGAAGGAGTTAGAATATTAATGTTTATTTGGTTGTATTTAGTTTGTGGTATTCCTTTGATACCCCTATATATAATTTTTCTTCATGTAAATTTGTGAGGACATGTCATTTCTTTTTACTCCTTTACTAAGAAATTTTCCTCCTTAAAAGGATGTTGACACATTGCACACACATTATGAATGGTGGCATTCATAGATATGTGAGTAACTTTGTAAATCTTCTCCTCATCTCTATCTAATAGATGTTTGTCCTCTTATTTCTTCTCTATGATGTCATTATAGATGTTTGTCCTCTTATTTCTTCTCTGTGATGTCATTATAATGACTCTCTCTCTCTCTCTCTCTCTCTCTCTCTCTCTCTCTCTCTCTCTCTCTCTCTCTCTCTCTCTCTCTCTCTCTCTCTCTCTCTCTCTCTCTCTCACACACACACACACACACACACACACACACACACACACACACACACACACACACATTAATATAATCAAGGTCCATAGTTATTGAGGATCTATAAATTATTAGTCTACTAACTTTTAACTTTTAACATCACTTAAAAGATGATTAATCAATACTAGATTTAACATCTACTCATTTATTAATGTATTCCATGTTAGCTTGTGAAACTAACTATAGAACAACTTATAAATGAATACACGCAAGTAATTCAATAAGACAAATTTTTATCATAAAAAATATTGGTCAAAGGGAAAAACAATAGTGATAATTGATACCCACAAGTATTTTTAACTCTTTTAAAATGCACCCTATTAAAAGTTCGATGATGTTAGGAGCTTAGAATGATATCTCATTAAGAATAAACTCTATAATGAGTCACTCAGTTAATAAATTTACCTTAGACATATTAAGATCTTTACTATGTTAGGAGTGAGTAACCTTGAAAAATGATTTTCTAACTAAAATTAATGAACCACCCAATTAAATAAATTATCTTATGATCTTTCAAAATATATATCTCACCCTATTAGAAGTCACCTTTTTAGAGTATTTTAACTTGAAAACTTGTTAGGATCAACCAAGTATAATGATTTCTAAAATTTCACTCAAATTTTCTTGAAAATATCCTTTTTAGTTAACCATCTACATCTCTTAGAAAACATTCAACTACCATGTTTATCACACAACCCTTTTCAATCACAACCACTAATCTATTCTTTATCTCACTTGAAAAATAATACATACTCCTCATCATCAAGTAAACTTAATCATAAATGTGTTATTCTATTACATTCATCTAAATTTTACCAAAATGTATTACCAAAACCTAATTCATCACTTAGTGGTGTCACATGATCAACCTCTTCAATCATACATTGATCTAATAGAGAAAATTTGACATTTTTACTTTTTCTCATGACCATACATAGCTCCAAGAAATTATTTCACAATCCCCAATGTATAACCAATCCTTCAAAACTTATTGATTCCACATTATTTTTTACATCATAAACCAACTTACCATTAGAAAAGATCTACCAAAAACAACCTACATGTTACCACCTTAAGATGAAACATAAACATTCAACTCTTTCCTCACTTTTATTCCTAAAATATCTTTAATCAATCCAAAACATGGCATCCTATAAAAAAAAAATCAAACAAAAACCAAACCATGACCCATAAAATTAGTAATCATCATAAATATCACATTTCATCACCTATTTGATTGAACTAACTCACTCCCATAAATCACAACTCACTCAAAATTAATTTAGTAAATGAAATTACAAAAAAAAAACTAGAAACAATCTGAGTCTCCCATGTCAATTGTGCACTTGAACTTATCAGACAAATCAATTGCACACTTGATTTATCACTTGCTCAAAAAGTAACTTGGCTTTCAAGTAAAAAATTCAACACAAACTATCATGTTGACATCAATGATAACACAATAAATAATTCAGCCACTATCAAATGTGTGCATGAAGAAATTTGAATTAGTTATATCAAAAATATCCCCCTTTAAGCATATATAGTTCCAATAAATTCTATCACAATTCCCAATGTAAAACCAATCCTTCAAAACTTATTGATTCCATATCATCAACCAACTTACTATTACAAAGATCTACCAAAAATAGCCTACATGTTACTAGCTCAAGTGGTAAGTGCACAAAGATGGGGGACCAAAAAGGTGCTACTTTATAGTTTTTCCCCATCAAATCCATAATTCATATGCACTATGGTTTGTGTTTCCCAAGCCTCTAGCATGGGGAATGAAAAATATAGGGCATACATCCTATCAAAAACCATAAAAATTTGGGCCTTCTTCAATAGAATATGGACTTTATATCAATTTTAATTTTTCTCATAGGGTGTATGCCCTAAAGGGCATGTACCCTATTAGTGAATGGTTTTTTCCTCCGGTTACTTATGCTTTATGTGCAAGAAAAAGACACTTTCACAATAATTGAGTCTTTATAATTGCAAAGACAATGTGTTTCAAAGGCACAACTTCCTTCTAAAATGATTTGCAATATAACTCTTTCGATAGATGAATCATTTTTGTCATTATTTTAACCAGAAAGAACTTAAGGAAAGATTTAACATTCTTGTATAATGATAAAAGAACATTGCAGATTTGAATAACTATAATCATACATATACCATATGACACAATATTTGGAATCTCAAATTTGATCAAGCTCACTAGAACAAACTAAAAGATAAAACAAAAAAAATAGAATCAATGAAATAGTATCTATATGGCATGAACCTCACACAAACTCCATTAACTAGTAAGATAACCACATGAATATCAGATAGACACCATAGAAATAACCAAATGATCAGTATCTATTATCATTAACTTGTTGTTCATAAAAATATAAAAGCAAAGAACTATACTTACTTAACCAAAGAACTATCTAAGAAAATCCACAGAGCTGACCATTAAGATCGCTTAAAATGCTACATATATAGCCACTTTGGGCTTTTTGAATTCCAACCAAAAATAACTCTACTTAGGGAGTTAAAATGTTTCTTGCAAAATACCAGTAGATTTTATAAATTTTTTAAATAAAAATAAAAGAAAGAGAGAAAATGTCTCTTTTTTTTCTCTCAAGCTCAAGCTGTGTTATTCATAGCCTATGGTCTATAGGTGTCAGAGCCACTATCATCAATTTCTTTCCACACTTTATGAGCAATGAGGAAATTGACAAGTTCTTGCTATTGTAGAATGCCTAACTATTCTAGCCTGAGTTTCCACATTTTCATGACTCAACCAATGTGATCCAACTTCTTGTCTTGAACCTCTAAGTGGTTAGTGCAAATAATCATTATAAAGTCCACCCTAGCAACTATGGTTAGATCATGTACCTATACCTCACTTGTTTCTTTCAATAGCTTGATTCTTGTGAAGAAGGCTACCTCTACTTCTTTAGGAAGTTTTTCAATGCAGACTTCATTCCCCATGATTTTTACATTGATGCATTTTATGTCAGCCATTAAGATTTCCTTCAAGCAGCCCACCTCCTTTAATAGCTTAGAACATTCATCCAGTGCCTACACCATCACTATGTTTCTCCATTCCAAGTTGGCATGAGCAATGAACAAGAAGTCAGTGTCAACCTTAGCCTCTAGATTTTCCTTCATGAATTTATCAATGCCATAGTCCTAAACCTTAGTGACATTAATGATGTACTCGTCCCATTTCATCTTCTCAGGCTCCCAAGCATTCATTTCTGCATCTAAGGCTATGGTTAACCTATCTACCCTCTCACTAGTGTTAGTGAAAAGAGAAAAGTAATGGGTTGCTTGAGTATGAACCATGCTCAACCATTTTCTATATGCTTGGTCAATTCAATGATCTCTCTTGACTTGTTTAAGGAAGCTTTTTTTCAAAGGAGATTCCACATTAATAACTGTAAAATTATCAGGCAATGCTTCTACATAAGGACTTTGTAGCTCATGTATGTACTCAACTATCTTCTACATGGATTGTTTTAATTCTTGTTTTTCCCTCTAGTCTTTCCATATTCGATGAGAGATCTAAGAATTCCCTACACTCCAAGTCTTCATGTCAGTAGCCCTTGAAGCAGGTCTAAGGATGGTCTTTTTTGTTGCATAGTCTTTAGGTTGTATTTCCTATATGCTTTTCCTAGTGGTTGGCTTCATAACCTCTTCTTCTCACTACCCTGTTTCATCATCAATGTTCAATATAGGTTCTATCTTGAGCTTTTTGGTTTTAGGGGTCTTCCCAAGGAATTTTCTAACCAAGTCTCCAACTAGGAGGGTTGTTGGTACTAAAATTCTCTCCTTTCTCATGGAAAACTCAAACCAATTAGGCACTAGATGATTATTCTTAGGGGGAGGAGTCTATAGTGTGGGTTTAGGACTAAGAGACATCACAGTTGATGTGGTAGCACCTTCTATGATTTGTTGACAGCCCTATTCCATTCTGTCGATGAGACATTCCCCTATTTCTTCTTGATCTTCTACCACAAGATATGCTCAATTTCTTCAACTGTTCTTTCTTCCTTTAACTGGAAGAAAAAATCCACTTGATAGACACAAGGAGGTGAACTAAACCTTGAATAGGATGTTTAGGTTCAATACTAAGCCTTGACTTACCTACAGTGGGTGAAGTAATAATTTTTTTAGAACTAGAAAAAACAAAAGGAAAACTTGAACAAACTCAAACCCTTTGAACATTAAAAGCTCTTATTCTTGTGAACCATTTCTCTATTTGGGCCAAGACAGGTAAAAGTCTTGTGTGTAAATCATCCTCTTCTAGCACTGACCAATCAATCTCTAGTAAGGGATAGGCTTCAACTTTCTCAATGTAGATAAGATCTACAACTTCTTCTTCATCCTCCTCAGTCACCCCTAGGATATCAAATGGGAGATTGAAATCCTTAATTTGTGATAGAGTTAACCTAGACTAGAGGTTTTTCTTGACTTTAAACTTGGTTTGAAAATTGGCCCAAAATTCATCTAAATGGGGTATGTGTGCATTAGAAGAATTAATTTCAAAATACTTCATGGAAAATTCCCGGCTATCAAAATTTAGCCTAGGGGCATAGGTCAGTAAGTTTTGGGATTTGATATCTATTTTGAATTTGAGAACATCTTGAATGGTTTTTCATTTGTAATGTCCAAGCTTGATGAGGAAGTTATATCCTAAACCTTTCCTTTCCTTATAGTGTTTTTTGACCTCCACTAGCTATTTGCACACTTTGATTAGCACCATATGATCTAGGCAATATTAGGGAAGCCTCAGTGGTTTACCTTTGTAACCCCCAATTCTAAGCTATGTGAACTATGGAAACTGGGTGAAGTAACTACCATAAATGTTGATCAATTGAGAGGTCTCTTTCTTCAATCGCATGTCTTCTCTCCTTTGTAACTGAAAAACCAATTTGGCTAAAAATGTGTCCTAGAATACCTTGAATCCATCAGCACTTTTATTCTTCTACAAGAGTGGGTAATATTCATAAATGGGCATACTTGGATTCTAATCTGAGTGTGGAAGGCCCTTCCACTATTTGCCACAAGCTAGTATGTAGAACAAGTAGGAAGTTATGTAAAAACTAGTAGTTCCAAAGGATAGGGAAAGTTCTTCCTGAAACCTAGCCACTATTATATCTACCCAATCAATGTATTTATCTTCCCCTAGAATAGTCTAAATGAAGAAATATATTAGTTTTCCCAATGGAAGGCATGAGGCTTTCCTTTTACCCTATTTATCAATGTAATAACATACCTAATCTTGAGAAATCATATGCTCTCTAGTTAAAGGATTTGCAAAGTGGGAACCCCCTCTTTTTGACTTGAAGAGCCAACTGTTAGTGATATTGTTGTTCAAATCTGTGACATTCATGAAAAATAGAGCATAAGAGGAACTAATGGTCTAGTCTTTGTACACCTCTCATGAAGGAATTCTCAGAGTGCTCATGATAGCAACTCTACTCATGTATACCAAGATTTCTCCATTAAAAGTGTGAATACATTTCTCAGTAGCATCATATCTTTCCCTACAAGCTAGGACTAATTTAGGACAAGGGAAAGCCTTTGGGAATAGAGATACCTATAATAGACCACTATCTATGACCTTTTGAGATATGGAGCTGGGTGGTGGATTTTTAAACCTAGCTAGTACTTTGCTCATATCTTCATTGGTGAGAAAGGTGTCTTCCATATCGAGGAGTTTTTGACAAAAAGGGGTAGCCATGATAGGATTATGAATAGAAAATAAAGATACAAAATGAGTGTACAATCTTAAAGAAATTTAGAAGAAGGTACCTTGAACATGAAGGACTAGGGACTCACTAGGCTTAGCGCATGAAGATTTGTAGAAAGGTAAAGCTCAAACTATCACCGCATACACTAGGCGAGACAAGCCATTTACCCAAAACTAGAAATAGTAGAGAATGAAAATAAGGCAAGTTTCTTTTAAAACATGAAGCCTAGACTTGAAGAATACATAAAAATGGTATAACTAGTGAAAAGACAAGATTTATGATCATTACCAACTCACCCAAGTACAATACATGCTACCACACACTTTTTCATTATTACCCTTAAATGCAGATCTTTTCAATAGATTTAGCAACTTGCACTGCTATTGAGTTGTCTAAAAGTCACATGGAACTAGGAGCATGCATCTTTATGAACAAGTGAATATGAATGATTAATCTATGAGGTATTTTTATGTTCAAGTTTAAAGGTCATAAAATATTGGAAACTATTCTCATGAGTTGACCTATAATGAAAATGGTTTCATGAACTCTGAACTTTGAACAAATGAACAAAGTGTTCAATATTCACATTCATTCTAGTGATGAGAATTAGTGTTTAAACAAGACTAAATTCCTTAAAATGACTAAGGCACTTGGTGAACCTTAAACCTTAAGTACCAAAAAAAGTGTTCAATGCTCAAGTTTGCAGGTCAGTCAACCAAAGGACTACTGAGACCAGAAAACTGAGAGGATCAATATTGACAACATAAAATATATAAAGCATGGCTCTTGTTTAAAACTTATGTATTATTACATGACCATGTACTAAGAATAATTATCGACCGTTCATGGGTAACAACTAGCTTTGGCTAGATATTCAAACTATGAAGGACCAAAAAGGAATTTAGCTATCTCTAGTTTTGCACAAGACCAACAAGAAGAAAAAACTAAGATAAGATACACAACAAAATGAAAAGAAACTATACTAAGACACACAAAAAAACTAAGATACGAGCCCTCTCAAAGCTGGAAGAGTTTCAAATCCTACTCTTTATAGGGTAGGGGTAGATGTGTACCATCCATGTACCTAAGCCTAAAGGAATTTGGTCCAATAACTTTGTTGATTTTGAATGCCCCCTTCCAAAGTGATTCAAATTTTCCACATGCATCTCTAGGCTCCCTTCTTTTGTCCCAAAGTAATACTTTGTCATTCTCCATAACATTCTTAGGCCTAGATTTCTTGACAAAAAATTTCTTAACCTACAATTGATGGACAGTTATGTGGTCCACTACTCTCTTCCTTTCTTCTGAAATCCTTGTGAGGTAGTAGATTCTCTTCTCTAGTGAATTTTGAAAAACCTCATCTTCTATCACCTTCTTTAGTTTGACTATAACTAGTTCTAGTGGTAAGGATAGTTGTGCTTTGACTCCATACACCAATTCAAAAGGTTTCATCCCAATTTTTCTCTTAGTAGTAGTTTGATCAGCCCATAGTGCTTCATATAACCTTTTGTGCCAATCTTTAGCATTGTCAGTCACCAATTTTCTCATGATTGAAATTAGATTCTTATTGGAAGATATGGCCTAACCATTTCCCTAAGGAAAATAGTTAGACAAATGGGATAGGCAGATTCCATTGTTGTACTAGAATAATTGTATTTCCTTTGAGGAGAAATTATTGCAGTTATCAATCACTATTTTCTTAGGGACACCAAATCTAACTAGGATATTCTCATTAAGAATTTACTCACCACTTCAGAGGTAGTCTTTTTAATGGGTGTTGCGTTGACCCACTTGACCCTCTAGAATTCATTTCTTGAAAGGTTCTTTGATGACTACAAGCCTCAAGAGGAGTGCTGCTAGTTTAGCTTTTTTGGAAAATAGTTTACATTTCTCACATTTCTTGACCCACTTGAACACATCTAAAAATATCCCAGACCAATAGAATCCACTACTTAAAATGTTAAAATAAGTTACGATGGATGAGAAGTTTCCTCTGCAACCTTTGTTATGGGGAGAGTTGAGTAATTTCTCCCATTGATCCTTATCTACACATCTCAAGGATGATCCATTGAGACCCTTCTTATATAGTATATTATCGATGATGGTATATTTAGTAGCCTTCAATCTCAAGTTTCTCTTCACGTTACAAGTGAGGTGTTCAAGGTATTCATCATAAGTGAGAAGGCATGCAATGTCAGAAAACCAATCATCTTTAAGACCTACTATTAATGCACATGAGTCATCTTTTGTGATGTCTCCTCTACCATCCTTCATCAATTTACATAGGCCTTGGCTCCTTACTAGTTTCATAGGTTTAATCTCAAGATCAAATACTTGTACTTTGAATACCTAGGAAGCTTTGTTATCAATTGACACCTCATATTGGGTAAGGATACTCTTTACCCCTGAACTTGGAACAAAAACAATCAAATGTGAATGTAAGATATAATAGCTGAAGTGCTTTATCACTTTTATGACTAAGAAGGCTTTCTTTTCTACCAATGAATACCTTAGTTCATGGTTCTTTAAGGGCACACTCATAAAGAATATGGGCACTTTGGAGCCTATCGCATCATCTTGTAGAAAGATCATAGGCTTGGTGTGTTCACTAGCATAACAGTGGATGACAAACTCTTTCTTATAATCTAGGTGAGCAAGGATGGGCACTTTAGATATGGCAATTTTAACCTCATCAAACACTTTCATGGCCTCTTCACTCCATTTGAAAACCAATTTCTCACTGAGCATATTGGCTATGGGCCATTTTGTTTCAACAAAATATGGGACAAACCTCCTCAAGAAGTTAATTTGGCCAAAAAAAGAGTGAATATCATTTTTGTTAGAAGGAAGGGACAACTGTTTAATAGCTTTGACTCACTCTAGGTCTATTCAAATCCCATCTCTTGAGACTAAGTGGCCCAAAAAAATCCCTTTGGTAATGCAAAATACATACTTTTGGGGGTTAAAGGAGATACTTTGTTCTCTACACCTTTAGAGAACCAACCTTAGATCATGCAGGTGCTTATTCCTTCTCCTGGACAAAATTGTCATGTCATCTAGGTAGATGATAATTATCTTGTTCAGCAGGTGCCTAAGCATGAATTCATCACCCTTTGAAAGGTAGCTCCTACATTAATGAGGTTGAAAGGAATCCTACTATATGTAAAGGTTCTTCGTGGCATGATAAAGTGGTTTTGTGTTGGTATTCAAGAGCTACACTAATTTGGTTATATCCAGAAAAACCATCAAACATAGACATCATTTCTAAGCCTACTACCATCTATAGGATATGGTCCATATGAGGGAGGGTGAAATTATCCTTTAAGCTTGCTTGATTCAAATTCCTGAAGTCAACACAGATTCCAATTTCCCCACTCTTCTTTTTAATTGAAACTATATTTTTCACCCATGTTGAATGATGAATAGGGTAAATTAAGTGCACCTTTAGCATCTTATCCACTTCTTTGAAAAATGCATCAGCTACCCTTGGGTTATAAATTTTGCTAGAAAGGCACAACATTTGGTTTTAATGGGATCTCATGTTTAAATTTCCCTTGGCAAAAGTCTTTCAAATCTTCATAGGATGATGTGAATACATCTCTAAATTCCTTTGGCAACTTCAAGAATCTATCTTTCTCTAATTCTTTGCAGTATTTTTCCAAACTAACCCACTTATGATTATCCTCCAAGACAATCTTCACTTTCTTGAATTCCCCTAAAACCTCTTCTATTTTGCCCATATTTTTCCTGAAGCAACAATCTTTTTGATTGAAAAGTGACTCCAATACAACCAGGCCTTTGGGGATGTGATTGTCTTTCAATTGAATAATACCTTCTGCAAATTCAATTTCAATCTCTCTATAGAGTTTGGGATCTTTAGATTCAGATCATTTGGACTGTCAAAATTGAAATGGCATAGATCCTTGGAGAAAACCATTGATGTGAGCATCATTATCAAAAATCTGCTAAGAGTTTACATTATTAGGCACACTCAGTCAATGAACTAGGTATCACTTATGAAATCTAGATGGAAAACCATTAGGGATGTACACCTAGCTAGTGAATTGGCCCTATATTAAATTATCTGGGCATGACATCTATGTATAATGTCTCAAAACCTTTGATCTCATCCCAGACTCTATTTCTATAATGCTTCAATTTGGGGTTCTTCATAGCAAAGATATTTCATACTTGTTTGACCACAAGTTCAGCATCACCTTTGGCTCTTAACAATTTAATCTCTTTCCTTTTAGCTTCCTCCAAACATAGAAGCAAAGCTTCATATTCTATTGCATTACTAGTATTGTTAAAATCTAGTTTAAATGCCTTAGGGATAATCTTGTCTGAGAGTGAAATTAGAACCAACCCTACATTTGATCCAATAGAAGAACAACTTTCATCAAACTCTAAAGTCCATAGACCATCTTCAGATGTCTCTTTGGAACCTATTGATTCTTTAGATGAAATGAAATAGTTATCAAAATTAGTTTCTATGTATAAGATATGAGATCTGGGGTCCTAAGAGTTAAGACCCTTTATTTGGCTTTACATTCAGGCTTGAGTACCACTTTCTTGTTTCTAATTGGGACTGTAGCTTGAGACCAATCTAATTTTACCTCTCTACCCAAATCTTTACAAAATGTTCTACTCAAGAGCATTTCATAGCTAGTATGGATATCTACAACTAGTATGGTCAACTTAAGCCTTTTTTCAAGAAACTCGGCTAAAGCTACCTAGGAATCTTTTATCTATCCTATAAGGGGAACCTATTTAGAGTCCATGGCATAGCATTTACCAAATGTTTTAGTCAAGGGTAGGTTTAGTGCTTTAGCTACTATAGCAAGCATAATATTGTCATTGGCTCCTAAATCAATGTTGCAATTTCTTCATTTATGTCCATGAACAAATAAAGATATGTAAAATGGGTTGGGTTTCTCAGCATTAGCATACATTTGATAGGTTTTGACATGATCATATTTTTCATCATTATTTAGTTCCATCTTAGCATTAACATGGATCTTGGAATTATTACCTAACTTGTTTGATTAAACTAGACTTTTAACACATTCAACTAATCTGTTTAGTTCATCAAGATTGGATCTCAAGTAATCAAAAGGGGAAAGTTGAATTTGAGAGGACTTATAGAATTCCACAATGTCAAAACTAGACTTGGGACCAATCTCCTTCAGTGTCTTTTCTTCATGTATTGGATTATTTTGGATTTTGAATTCACCTTTGCATTGTCTAGACTGATTGTGCCATTTGTTTGTAGATATGGAGGAAGATGAAGTGGCAGGAGCTTTGTCATTGTGATTACTCCTAGTGAGTACTATGCAAGAAGGGTCCTCTAGAGTAGAATATACATCACCACCCCATTTTGAGTCAAATTCGTACTCAAAGTAGTAATTTCCTATAAGGCCCTTTCCTCGGTACCATATTATAAGAGCTAAATAACATGAATATGGTTAGAACTAGGAAGCATAGGTGAGATGTAATGTATTTGTCTCTCATGCATGGTAAGTGAATTATAAACTATTACCATACAGCTTATGATAGAATGATGATAAGTAGGTTCCAAGATTTAGGTATGTCATGATTGGCATCCTTCTTATTAATATTGGACCTGAAATCTTATTAAGATTGATATACATTATAGTCATTATTATCATAAGTATCATATTCAAAATTTTATCAAGTTAGTAAGCTAAGACCCTATGAAATAAATACTTGAGATGTTATAACTTAGAAACTATGATGATGGGTTCATAGTATGTTATGATCTATTAGGGTAGTTATTTTAGGTGGCCACTGTGAAAAGATGAATTAACACCCGCCCTTGTGAATACTAATAATAATTATAGACAAAAATTATTATCAATTTAGGTAAAGGTCTACTCGGTAGATCCCAGCATGATGTAAACATAATAAGTCAATTGTATTACAAGTAGTATTGGGTGGATAGGTTACAATTTATGATGATTAAGATGAAAATATAATATATTGACTAACAAATATAATGGGTTTACCTAATGATGAAATGTTGAATCTATATTGCTAAATCAGCCAACATGAAAATTAGTTCCAATTACATACCTCAGATCAAAACCACCAAAATGTAATCATCACAACTAGTATACTTGATTCAATTAAATATACTTTGATTACTAACATTGTCTCATTATCATTATGAGATATTACATGATAAGGTATATGTCTCTAAATCACTAATGTCAAGAAATCAGGATGTTTTCATAATCATGTCTACATGCCCCTTCCCCGATACCATATTATAAACCCTAAACAACATGAATATGGTCAGAACTAGAAAGTGTAGGTGACATATCAAGTCTTTGTCTCTCATGCATGGTAAGTGAATTATAAACTGTTACCATCCATCTTATGATAGAATGATGATAAGTAGGTTCCAAGACTTAGGTATGTCATGATTGGCATCCTTCCTATTAATATTGGACCTAAGATCTTATTAAGACTAATATACATTGTAGTCATTATTGTCATAAGTATCCTATTCAAAATTTTATCAGGTTGGTGAGCTAAGACCCTATGGAATAAAGACTTGAGATATTATAACTTAGAAACTATGCAAATGGGTTCATAGTATGTTATGATCTATTAGGGTAGTTTTTTTAGGTGGCCACTGTGAAAAGATGAATTAACACCAGCCCTTGTGAATACTAATAATAATTATAGATAGAAATTGTTATCAATTTAGGTAAAGGCCTACTTGGTAGAGCTCAACATGATGTAAAAATAGTAAGTCAATTGTTGTACAATTAGTAGTAGGTGGATAGGATAAAATGCATGATGATTAAGATGAAAATATAATATATTGACCAAGAGATATAATTGGTTTACCTAATGACTGATTTTGAACCTATGTAGGCATGATTGTGAAAACATCCTGATTTCCTAACATCAGTGATTTATAGACATACACCTTATCATGTAATATCTCATAATGATAACAAGATAGTGTTAGCAATAAAACTTTTTGGTATGTAATTGGAACTAATTTTAATGTTGGCTGATTTAGCAATATAGATTCAACATTTTTTCATTTTGATAGGAAAAGGAATATGATGTGATGCAAAAAAAAAAAATTGATTATGATGATTTATGATTAAATGTGATGTGTAGATTCTGATATTTTAATGTTTTGAATGTTTTATTTGAAATTATAAAGAAAATGAATTTAATTGAATCATGTTTCTATGGATTACGTAACATTTGAATTTATATGCACTTATGTTATGTGTTTTATATGACCTCCTTGGACTACTGATACTCAAATTTAGTGTACAAGAAGTGGAACCATGGAAATTATTGGGGAAACAAGGTGCAGACCTATGTGAACATGGTTTATCCAAGGTGAATCTTTGGAGGATTCAAAAGCCTCATTGTGATGTATTTTATTTCTTAAATGTAAGCCCTCTACTGTGTAAAAATTTTAATATCAAAATGCATTGGAGACATGTCATGATGATGTGTAATGTGATTTAGTATGTCACTTGATACTTCTAGGTTTTTTGTGTGTTAATGACATGTCACCTAGGCTTGGTCATGGTAGCATTTTATCTTTAAAACTAATTACCTTGTTAATGATTAAGTAAACCCACTTGACACGGGGTAGAATGGGTCATTATCAAAGGAAATTCGAATTTGGACTTGACTAGGGTTTTGAGGGGAAATTAGGTGGTCCCATAGTATCTTTTATGTGAAAATGAGCTACCCATATGATAGAATAACATGTTAGGGACCTAATTTTGACCATGATAGTGCCTAGACAAGCTAGGGGGCCCTTTACCAATGCCTTCTTCCATCAATTCGAAATGGGGTTGTCACATGAGTTCTTTCCACATACCCACTAAGTCAAAAAAAAGAAAATTATGGGGAGACAAGTTTGTAAGAGGAAGTGGCTTCTTTTTTTTAAAAAAATAGATAGTAGAAAAGCCTTTTTAGGGGGATTTGGACAAACTAGTGGAGTGTTCACCCACTCTCTAAGTTTAGAGACAGTTAGGGTTATGGAGGGAGGCTAAGGGAGCTCTTCATCAACTATAATTACAATTAGCTTGGACCAAGGTAGGTGCTCAAACCATGACCATTTTGTTTTAGCATTGTATAAAAAATCTACAAGTATGGAGTATTTCTATGGGATCATGTATTGTTCTTGTAATCCTTGTGTTGTGTTGTGATTGTGCATTGTGATTCATGCATTTTCTTGATTTTTTTCCTTGATTTCCTTATTTTATTTGAATGTTGAAATTGGTCATGGGTGTGAAGGCTTCACTCACCCTTGGGAGGGAATAGAAGCCTTGGGTGAAGGGGTTATTTGGGCTCAACATTGAAGTTAAGAGATTTTCCTCTTGGAGAGGGTTTGTTGTTCATGGAGTATGGCCTCCATTGAATCCATATGCCTTTTTTGATAGTCTTGAAGAGGAATTTGTATTATGGGAGGTATAAGTGTATTGATGTGATGAGGAGGATGTATTTGATAGCCTTGAAGAGGCACTATGCAATTGCAAATGAATATGTGTATATGGATATGGAATTCTCCTCTTTGGAATGAGTTAAAATACACAAGATAAAATAAAATTGACTAAAATTGGCATGGAATGAGTTAAGGTAAGACGATTGAATCGGGTTAGATAGGGAAAATATATATACCTCTACACATTCACAGATTATTACATTTTTGCAACTATATTGATGAATGGAATTGGTGACCCACATATATATACACAACATCTTATTACCAGGCTAGGTTGACAAAATCAAAACAATAACATTGGCTATCTCTTATGCTATAGCTTCGATTTTTGGCAATTATTAGAAAATTAATTAGTCTTCCTTGAAAACTTGAAGTCTAAAATTTCTATATGAAAAAAATCCTCCTTCACCAACTAGAATCATTACCACCAAACTGTACCTTGAAATTCTACCCATGAACCCTAAGAGATGATTGTAAATTTATTTTTCTAAGTGTTATTTAGTAATACTTCCTTCTCGAAAATCAAATAAGTGATATCCTAATATCCTTGAGAAAACATGATTTATTATACTCCAAACATAGTTCAATAAAGTATTCATAGAAAAACATAGGTCTATTGGTAACATCCTTTAGTTCACTTAAAAACAAAAAAAAAAACAAAAAAATTGGTTGTGTTTTGCCTTGTAAAATTTGGGCATGACATTCTGATATCAAAGCCAGGTTTCACAACACTGGGCATTACTGGGTCCATGAACGAATATAAAACTTGAATATTAGTAAGAAAAGAGGACTTCTATGAACTTTCCTTTCAAACTAATGATCTCCATGAATGAGTCAAGTGAGAACCTAACAACTCAGGGCTAAGTGATCTTAAATGATTAATAATACAAAATGATCTGATATTAATGACATAATAGCATAGTAAAGAAAGAAAATAATTTTATGGAAAAAGATAACTAGTATGTCTTCCCAAGGAAATTTTTATAATACCCCCTTAATAGCTATAATATCTAAGTGGACTATGATCATATCACACATAAATCAAGTTTCAAGACATACCAAGATTCGAAAGGATTGGGGAAATCTATGACTTATCAATGATAGTGTATCCCTACATAAAAATTGAGGGATCTACATGAACCAAGTTTTTTTCCTTGGTATGGGCACAATACTCATAATTAAAATCGGTAAGAATAACAAATAAATGATAGTTATAAGGTTGTGAAGAGCTACCCTACCATGTAGTTCAAGTGGAACAATGATTGAATAGTATATATTGATGGTAATTTTTATGACTCAATTATCATGATATTGACTCTATATATTTTTGAAAATGAAAGCCATACATGAGAATAGGGAGTAGGAGATGTCCCTTACTAGGTGATATTTTAAAGATGCTCTCTCTATATGTACCCCTATATGTAATACCTTGTTAGGATTTGACAAATCTAGAATAATACATGAATAAGTAGTTAAATGTAGAAACAAAAAAATAAAACCATAAGAACATAGATAACACACAAATTTAACATGGGTCACCCAAAACCTAGGCTACATCCACCTACACAGTCATCCAACATTTCTTATTATGTAGTGATTACAATACATACCCTTATAGAACAATTCCACTGCAAGAACAACCTATCTCATTATACAATACATTTTCACACAATCTCTAACCCTAAATAATCTTATATAATACATTCCTGCTTTAGGGTTACAATGTGCCTATCTAAATAAGGTGCAATAAAATAGGAGTAGAAATTTTATTTTGGGCTAATGCCTTAAACCCCAAAAAATTATGAAGTATGTACAGTACTTCTCTAATTAGTCACCTTAAACTAACATACCTACTATGAGTACTTAGTGAAGACCTATTCCTCAGAGAATTCATCATTACACCTCGAATGGTCCACCTTATGAAAGGATTTACAAACATACAATTAAGTATGCACTCTTGTGAAAGGATTTGGCTAATCCACCTATTAGGATGAAGTAGTAGTAGATCTTTGATCTGCAACTTAGTTTTCTGAATGAGATTCCTTTGTGTACCGATCCCCTTTCTATGATAGATATGTCTTTGCTACTCCTTATGCTGTTATGGCCTTTACAATTTTCTCCTTTTACTTTTATTTGATTTAATTCACATTCACATATTTATATTTCCACATTACATGCATCAAATTCTTGGATATGAAACAATGCATTACATATATATCAATCCAATTATACAAATTACGAAGTTAGTCATCATACAAGTTTGTACAAATATTACAAAGTCAGCCCACATGAAGACATTTAGGTTTAGAATATTGACTCAGTGAGGTTTTGATACTCGACATCCACTGTCAATACTTGGCATCATCATGCACTCAATAGACATAGAATCTTGGTCCATACTAATCACTTCTAAGTGGTCCTAACTGTGGTCTGTAGTGGTGACTCGGTAGACATTATGAAACTCATCATACAAATTGAGTCTCTTGATTTACACTTTATGAATTGGTACACATTCTCACCTCAAGCTCAGTATAAACTGAGTCTCTTGGTTAACACTAGGAAGCTTAGTTAACACTGGACTCTCATCACACTCTCATCACTTACATTTCAAACTCGGTGAACACTGCACTACTTGGTAACCACTGATAAACTCGACATCAATTGAAATGCATGATGTACATTGTTGGACTTCACATTAACTAAATTTTCTTGGTAACCACTTGGATGTGTCCAATAGACTTAGTAGCAACTGTAGAACTCAATGAACAACTTAATTACATGGCAAACATTGAGAACTATACAATGAGCTCAATAGTTATATACAATCTAAATAAGTGTGTGTCACTAATAACTAACTTGATTGATATGTCAACAATCTCCCCATTTGGCATTACTGACAAAAATACTTATCAGCCAAAACTAAATACCTTATATCCATCACCATGTAATACTATCTTGGTAGAGTATACTGTTATTGGGATTTTTCAAAATTGATTTTGTAAGGTATATATAGTATACTATACATCTTCCTACTATATACAAGATGTCTTACTTTTTGCAAGTTCTCCCCCATAGCATATTTTTTCCATACTATCTTTTTTCTTTTTCTTCATACTATGTGTCTCTCTCCCCCTTTTTTTTCTTCATAATATGTGTCTCTCTCCCCCTTCTTGATAGTAATGCCAAAGATGTATTCTATTTTATTTACATAGAAACACCAAAATGAGACAAAATTTTAGAGTGTACCTTAAGAATGATTACCAAGGTTTTATCCCAATTTTCCTACAAGACCTTACATGTATGAAGTGCAATTTGTAACTCTACTGACAATTCTATCATATGGTCTACAATAGAGAAGTTATTGTCATGAATTAGAGTTTTTGAATATGTAATATGTTTGTGTAGTGCATCCATATTGGGAAGGATCATGTTCTATATGTCAATCAATGTGGATCTGATCCTTGCTTCTTCTCTTAGTAATTCTACTTGCATATCTGAAAAAAATCTTATTTTTTGAAAATGTGTAGACTTGGACTAGGGTTGAGTTGTAGCTACTGAGCACTGGTCTTTAGATCTTCATCTATTTTTGACAATTTATCCTTTATTTCCTTTGTAAAACTAGAAACATCACATAGCTTCCCAAAAAGTGATGACATATTTGAACATGATGTTTCTAAATTGCCCAAAATTGTAGAGAGCTCTACTTGATGAGTGTCAATCTATTGAGCAATGTGCTCCAACACTTTATTGTCAAATTTCTTTTCAGTCTTCTCCACTAACTTATCTTATCCAACAGTTTCTTCATTGAATTTTTGGACTACTTCTACTAGCTAATACAAAATAGGTTGAGAAGAATCAATCTCAATTGCTATAGCCTCTGCCAAAAAAATTTTAGCATCTTCAATTATCTTATACTCTTTATCTCTCTCCTCTCTTAGCCTTTGTTGTTTAGCCTTCTTCTGGAGGAGTTCACCAAATATATGCATTTTATTTGGAGTAAGCTTCTAAATATCCCAATGGGGATTACTAATTCCTCATCTAAATCAATATCTTCTTCTATCTCCTTTCCTTTTCCCAAAAATTTTGTGCTCAATTGAATCTTGGGATCAACTATCTTAGTAATTTCTTTTGTATCTAGAATAGAAACAATAGTAGAGATACTTGGGCTTGGAGTAAAAATTGATACTATACTAACTGAAGGAATACTTACAAAAATACCTAAGGGACCCAAAATTGGTGTGCTTATAATTGAAGAAGTCAAAATTGGAGAAGTCGAAACTGAAGTACTCAACTCAATAGATGAAGGAATAATTTGTAGCTCAATGGATGAAGTGGAAGTCACTTCTATTAGTGATGTGCTAAGCTAAGTAGGAACAAAGAGTGATTGGACATTTGATATATCACTAGTGGTCACAATCAAACTTGCTGATGCTATCTCCACACTCAATGTTGACACTAGCTTTCTTGGAGAGTGAGGAAGTGAGGTAGTTATTATTGTAGCTATCTTGACTAGGTTAGTCTCCTCATCATCTTGCTTTTCTTCCTCAACAACCTCTTTTCCTTGATCCTCTTCATCTTCTTCATTGTCTAAGTGAGTTACTTCTTCAATATTCTCTTCTTCATCTTTCTCCTTATCTTCTTCTTCATCATCACCTTTGACATTGACTGGAAAATCACTTTGTTTATATAATAAATAAATATTCTTCCAAGTGTTTGTTGCATTCCCAACAACATGCTCAATGTCCTTGATCAAAACTAGACAAGTATTAAACTTTAGAGTTAATTTTTCTTCATTTTTCTCCAATGACTCTTTTACCTCAGCATCTAATATGCTCAGTAGTAGCTGCCTCAAGGTTTTCCCATATATATCCTTGATAGTTTTCATAGCAAAATTCCATCTTGCTTTTATCTTTTCCAATAATTCACTAGGAACTTGAGAAGAAGGCTGATCTAGTGAGTATTTCCATTTACTCATTTTATTCAACACCAAGTCTTCAATCTACTTCTGCTCCTCTATTTTCCTAGTCTCATATTTCAATGATTTGAAATTTTTTATGCTTGCCCCTTCTTCCAATTGCTTTAATCTATCCTAGAAGGTGGGTGGAGGTCTACTGAATATGATGTCTCCTCCTTCTTTGCCAGCTTTCTTTCTTGAAGATCTCCTTGTAAAAATTGTAGTGGATGGTTTTTCTAGCTTGGTGATTATCACCTTACCTTTATTCTTTAGTGGCTCTCCTTCCTCAGACTCTTCCTCATCCTTTGCTTCTTCACCTTACTCATCCTCACCTTTTCCCTTAGTTAACAAAAGGGTTGAACTTGATTTCAATTTTGCAATCCTTCTTTTCCCTTTGTTGACCACTTGAGGGAGCTTTATTTCAAGTTCAATCCTAGCCTTTGATTCATCATATGTTCCAAGGTATGTAGCCTTAGGATCAATTGGTTCAATGATAATAGCTTCAACGATATCCTTTGTTTCATCAATATTGACCTCATAACCAAGAGGTTTTACCCACACAATCGTAGGCTTAGTTTCTTGAATATACACCTTGTCACTATCCACCATGAAATATATATCATCTTTATAGTCCTCAACTAGCTTCTTAGGGATTTTGAACCTGTTCTTCATTTTTCCTTAAATACATCAAAGTAGTTTTCCATAATATTGTTGTAATTTTCACCCATCTCGACAATATACACATTGGTTTGATAGATCATAGGCACATCTTTTCTCCATATTAAAGTGTCTTTAGAAGCAAAAAAATTCTATATATAAAAGAATAGACAAGTCAACAAGGAACTAAACTTACATGGGTTGTTCTTCAAAGTTCTTATGTTTTCCATGTTCTTGTTGAACTATCTCAACAATAGCTCCATAAGGTCATATGATAAATTTCTCTTAACCACCTTGTAAGCCAAGTCCATGGCTTCACATGATACACTATTCAATCTACTTGAATTGTATATCTTGTGTGCAATGACATGAATATCAAACTTTAGTTATGCATCAATGACACTTCTGATTTTCATTCCTCTACCATCCCATTTAGCTAGGGTTTTCTTTTCCAATTCTTCCTGACCTAGGGTTTTTGTCATTTTTCCTTTGGCTAGCATTGGGAGGCTATTGATTTGATGAATCATCTTCTTGGTTATCAAAATTGGTTGTTCTAGCCATAGCTACTCATTATGCACTCAGTTGAGGATAAACCTAATCCATTTGATTTGAAATTCTTAGAGCATGTGAGGAATATGTGTCAACCCTTTGGTTTCTAGATGTTGATGCTTGCGTTTTAGGACTCCATTCACACATAACTAACTAAGGGAATCATCCATTTCTAGTGTACCAATCTCTTAAATAGCACATTTGAAATGAGTGTAAATATCATTGATAAAAAGTACCTTTGGAGGAATTTGGGATTGTGCACCACTTGGATCTAGGGTTTCAGCAACTGCAGGAGTGAGCTTGAAATCTAGCACCTTCCACTCAATTCCACGAACCAACATGTCAAATCCTTACTTAACCTTGTTTTTGTTGGATGCCATTTTCACTTGGTAGATTGAGAGAATTCAAAAAAAATCACTGAAAATTCACTCAAATCACTTTGGTCGCATTGAAAATTGCTCTTCACAATGGCACTCAAAATTTCACAGTAAGAAATGATTTTTATTTCATGCCTTTTGTTAAAAAAATTTCCATTAATGCTTGGTACAAAAGTAGATATGTTGATAGACTATCATCCACTACTTGTCATTGATCATTCGACAAAGTCTTCGTGACTTGGTAACCATATGAATCTTTATTACTCCTGACCTCACTCGGTAGAGTCTATGACTTGACCTCATTTGGTAGAGAAGTAACTTGGTAGTAAATAATACTGATCTCACTCAGTGATCCCTTTGTATCATGAATACAGATTTGGATCTTTATCATCTTTCAATTAGAACTGATTTAAATGTTATCCTTGATAGCCTAGTTCCAATTCTCCCTTGAGAACTTAATTAGAAATGGTAGAGTCACCCAATTATTGAGTGACTTCACCATCATTTCTTGGACTTGTATCCTTGGTAGACTCAGGTTTCCATTGCTATCTCATCTATTTTTAGATGTTATTAGCTTTTTCCTTCTTCTCATCTTTAATTCTACTAGTACTCATGCAGTTCTTGGCAAGATGACCAAGTTCTGTACAAATGAAACATCTTTTAGTAGTATCTCTTTTCCTCATATGATGTTTAACATAATTCATACCAATGTGTCCAAATTCTCCATGGTAATGACATCTATACCAGGTGTTGTAGTCCCATCCAGATATTGCTTTCACAATTTTCTCTATTGGATTCAATACCCTGGTTTTTCATTTTGATGACTTGTGTCCATGTTTCTTGCATTTGTGACATTTTCTTTCAAATCTTGGTTTCTCTTTGTATTCATTAACTCTATGACCATGCTGATTGCAATTGCAAAATTTTTCATTGAATTTTGCTTTTCCATTACTCCAGCACTTGTTTGATGTATGATCTATCTTACCACAATGACTGCAAGTAGGTTTTTGGTTCTTTTGAGCTCCTTTCTTGGATGATTCTCCTTCTTCTATATATCCAATTTCTACATTTCCTTTTTTCTTATAGCGTTTTTTCTCATTCAATTGATTCATGTCTACTTGAGATTTCATCATTCTTTCATTGATTTTCTTCTTAGAGTTTAGATCATTCCTCAATCTTTCATGGATTTGTCTTTCAGATTTCAGATCATTTCTCATTCTTTCATTGATTTTCCTTTAAAAATTTAGATCATTCCTCATTCTTTCATTTTCAAATCTTAGGCTTATGATTTCTTCATTTGTATTGGAGAGCTAATCAATAAGGTCTACTTGCTGAAGGGATTGGTTCTGGATTTCATTATTCCTTCCATCTATCTCTTCTTGTATCTTGTTTCTCTATTTCAAGACTTCACATAACCTTACTGACTAAATTTCTTATTCTCTTCTTAGCTTTCTTACTTCTTCTTGCAGGAAACCATTCTTTTCTAGGAGTTCTTTGATTTCTTCATTGGCTTCATCTGAATTTCTTGAATGAAGGTCTTCAATTCTTTCTTCAATGTAGAGTTGATCATTCATTTGAATTGTAAGTTCTTTTCTTCTTTTCAAGGATTGAGAGAGTTGTTCCTTTTCTTTATTGAGTTGGGCAATGGCCATTTCTAAATCCAACTTTTCATTGCCAATGGCTTTTTCAAGTGTGAATATCTCCATGGCCTTGATCTTTGCTCAAGTTGTTAAGCTTTCTCTTGAGAACCAAAAATATCTTATACCAATTGTTGGAAATATTCAAGACTTGAGTTAAGTTACTGAGAGGGGAGGGGTGAATTAGTAACTTCTAAAACTTCAACAATTTCAACCTTTAATCCAAACATTTAATTAGCATTTAATCCATCATATAAATTCTAATATAATTGCATGCATAAGAAACTATAAGAATTCATAACACTAAGACACAAAGATTTGGTGACCCAGAAACCTTCCAAATAGAAAGTAAAATTGGGGTGGGGATAATACCCATAACTTAATTAGTACTATAGTATAAAGTTAGCTTGTTAAAGCTTACATTGATCACTTATGATGATCTGCCCTAGTAGGAGTAATAAGGACTGCTAGGTCCACCTTGTGAAAGGATTTACAAACATACAATTAAGTATGCACTCTTGTGAAAGGATTTGGCTGATCCACCTATTAGGATGAAGTAGTAGTAGATCTTTGATCTATATCTTAATTTTTTGAATGAGATTCCTTTGTCTTGATCACCTTTCTGTGATAGATTTGTCTCTTTTTCTCCTTATGCTATTACAGCCTTTACAATTTGCTCATTTTACTTTTCTCTATTTAATTCGCATTCACATCTTCATATTTCCACATTACATGCATCACATTCTTGGATATGAAACAATGCATTACATATATATCAATCCAATTATACAAATTACAAAGTCGGCCATCATACAAGTTTGTACAAATATTACAAAGTCGGTCCACATGAAGACATTCAGGTTCAAAAGACTGACTCGTTGAGGTTTTGATACTCAACATCCACTATCAATACTTAGCATCATCATGCACTCAGTAGACATAGAAGCTCAATCCATACTGATCACTTCTAAGTAGTCCTAAACTTGGTCAACGCCAGTGACTCAATTGACATTGTGAAACTTGTCATATAAATTGATTCTCTTGATTTACACTATATGACTCGGTAAACATTCTCACCTCAAGCTCGGTATAAATTGAGTCTCTTGGTTAACACTAGGAAGCTCGTTTAATGTTGGAATCTCATCACATACAGTGCAAACTTAATGAACATTGCACTACTTGGTAAACACTAATAAACTCAGCATCAATTGAAATGCATGGTTTACACTACTAGACTTCACATTAACTTAATCTACTTGGTAACCACTGGGATGTGTCCAAAGGACTCAGTAGCAACTATAGAACTTGGTGAATAATTGAATTACATGGAAAACACTAAGAATTATACAATGATCTTGGTAGCTATATATAATTTGAATAAGTGTGTGTCACTAATAACAAACTTAACTAATATGTCAACAAAATTTCTACCTCCTTACAACTTTAAGTAGTTCTTGACAATAGGTAGAAAGGTAAGCAACCATATTCAATTGAAGAATGAGCTCCTAGACTCAAGAACCCCATCAATGATAAGAGTTGTAATCACACTCCTACCTATTGTGTAAAAATGACTGAAAAATACAAGAGAGTTTTCTTTGCATGCCATTGATTTGTAATGTAGTTAAAATGAAACCCTTCTTTTCTTCTCATTAGGAAACCTTGGTATGATTGCATCACTCTTAGAATTTTGCATCACTATTGCTCTTGAATTATATTGTTAGCTATGTGGAGTATTTATTTCATTGATTTCTTGTTATGATCCCACTACCTCGAGGGCGTCCCTTATTTTAATTGAAAATTTATTATTATGGCCACACTTGTATTTGTTTTCTTTTAGTTGGTTATTTTTATATCTTAGATTTAAGTTACATACGAGGCATTTTCTTGTGGATAAGTGTGTTGTACTACAACTTGGGAAATGGCCATACCAACTAGTATTCCTAATAATTTGTGTAGGAGATTGGGACACCATAAGATCATCTTGATTATCGGATATAAAACTTTTAGATAGGGCCCCTGGAACACCAATACCATCTATGAACTCATTCAAACCATAGATAGCATAGAAATAGATTGTTGAATAGACACCACATTAGGGACCTTAAGTGAGAGTGTTAAAAGTCATAAAATATTTAATGGGAATTTGAATTATTAAGTTTAAGTAAGATGGTGTAATCATTTCAATAATGGATAAGGTTGTGGTAATAAAGAACTAGAAAAGAATGATCAAAGTAAGAGTAAGGAACTTGGAGTAAAAACTATGTGATATGAGTATTGGCATGATATCTAATAATTATGCCAAACAAGATAGTACACAATGACCAAGTTGTACAACTAAGACTCAACCAAGAATATAACACAGAGACAACCAAGTGTTTGCATTTGATGAATAGTAAGTAAAATGAGATATTTAACTGAAACAATTGAATTATTGGAATACTAAAGGGAAATAAATGACCCCATCAAGGGAAGAATTCTATCATCAATAAGTTAAATTTTGGACTACAATCATAAATGTCAGTTAGTGACTAGGAGAGTAAATAACTCAGGATGTAAAGAATAAAGTTAGTTTGTGATAATAAGAATATTGAAAGAAAATAATTAATAAGCACAAGGTTGTGTATATAGAAATAATAATTACCAAGAAAATGAATGTTAAAGGTAAGGATAACTGAGAAAGAGGAACTATTTTGAGTAAATAACACCTTATGTGAAACAAGTAAGTTAATAGTGCTATCGGTTGGTAAATGGAAATAATATCAATTAAACTAGACTAGGGAAGGCAATAAGGATTTGCAAACATAAACAACTTGATATGACAATATGAGACTGCATTATGTTAAAATGATCTTTAAATACATTGTTAGCATTGTTGTAATACCTAAAAAAACCTTTTAAAACTTTAATAAATTCCTCTCCCAAGTAATGAGTTATGTAAGGGATACTTATCTCAAGCAATTGAGGATTATGGTAGATACACTAATGATGGGTAATACCTAATCAACAAAATTGCATAGTGATCTATCATAGGAAAAAAATTATCCACTGCATGAACCTTATTTTATAGTCCCTTAAATGAAGTCAAGTATACACATAAAGTTGTTATGAATATTGTGAAAATACCTCTAAGATTGGACCATTTATGCTATTGCTATGAAATTCCTCTTAATGAAGGATGCATCTCTAATTTTGGATGACTTCCAGGAGGAAGTCAAAAGAAAGGGGGGAAGATGTAAGGCCCCTTCCTTGGTACCATATTATAAGCCCTAAATAACACAAATATGGTCAGAACTAGGAAGCATAAGTGAGATGTCATATCTTTGTCTCTCATGCATGGTAAGTGAATTATAAAATCTTACCATACACCTTATGATACAATGATGATAAGTAGGTTTAAAGTTTAGATATGTCATGATTGGCATCCTTCTTAATAATATTGGACCTGAGAGCATATTAAGACTGATATACATTGTAGTCATTATTGTCATGAGTATATTATTCAAAATTTTATCAAGTTGGTAAGCTAAGACCCTATGGAATAAAGACTCGAGATGTTATAGCATAGAAACTATGTCGATGGGTTCATAGTATGTTATGATCTATTAGGGTAGTTGTTTTATCTAGCCACTATGAAAAGATGAATTAACACTTGCCCTTGTGAATACTAATAATAGTTATAGAAAGAAATTGTTATCAATTTAAGTAAAGGCCTAATTAGTAGAGCTCAGCATGATGTAGACATAATAATTCAATTGTTTTAAAAGTAGTAGTAGATGGATAGGCTACAATGTAGGTTGACTAAGATGAAAATATAATATATTGACTAACAGATATAATGGGTTTACCTAATGATTGATTTTGAACCTATGCAGACATGATTATGAAAACATCCTAATTTCTAGACATTAGTGATTTAGAGACATATGCCTTATCATGTAATATCTCATAATGATAATGAGATAGTGTTAGTAATCAAACTATATTTAATTGAATCAAGTATACTAGTTGTGATGATTGCATTTTAGTGGTTTTGATCTAAGCTATGTAATTGGAAATAATTTTCATGTTGGTTGATTTAGCAATATAGATTCAAAAAAATTTCATTTTGATAGGAAAAGGATTATGATGTGATGCAAAATATTAAATTGATTATGATTATTTATGATTAAATGTGATGTGCAGATTTTGATATTTCAATGTTTTGAATGTTTTATTTGAAATGATTAAGAAAAAGAATTTAATTCAATCATGTTAATATGTATTATGTAACATTTGAATTTATGTGCATCTATGATATGTGTTTTATATGACCTCCTTGGACTAGTGATACTCAAATTTAGTGTGTAGGAAGTGGAACCATGGAAATTATTGGGGGAAATAAGGTCCAAACCTATGTGAACATAGTTTATCCAAGGCAAATCTTTGGAAGATTCAAAAGCCTTTTTATGATGTATTTTATTTCATAAATGTAAGCTTGCTTGTGTGTGAAATTTTTAATATCAAAATGCATTAGAGATGTGTCATGATGATGTGTAATGTGCTTTAGTGTGAAACTTGACACTTGTAGGTTTTTGTGTGTTAATGACATGTCACCTAGGGTTGGTCATGGTAGCATTTTATCTTTAAAACTAATTACCTTGTTAATAATTAAGTGAACCTACTTGATAAGGGGTAGGATGGGTCATTATCAAAGAAAATTCAAATTTAGATTTAACTAGGGTTTTTAGGGGGCATTAGGTGGTCCCAAAGTGTCTTTTATGTGAAAATGAGCTACCCATATGATAGTATAACATATTAGGGATCTAATTTTGACCATGATACTACCTAGATAGCCTAGGGGAGCCCTTTACCAATGCCTTCTTCCATCAATTCGAAATGGAGTTGTCACATGAGTTCTTTCCCATGTTTCCACTAAGTCAAAAATAGCAACTTAGGGGGAGACAAGTTTGTAAGGGGAAGTGGCTTGGTATTTTTGCCAAAATAGATAGTGGAAAAGCCTTTTTAGGGGGAGTTGGACAAACTAGTGGGGTGTTCACCCACTCTCTAAGTTTAGAGAAAGTTAGGGTTTTGGAGGAAGGCTAAGGGAGCTCTTCATCAACTATCATCACCATTAGCTTGGACCAAGGTAGGTGCTCAAACCATGACCATTTTTCTTTAGCATTGCATAAAAAAGCTGCAAGTATGGAGTGTTGTTATGGGATAATGTATTGTTCTTGTAATCCTTGTGTTGTGTTGTGATTGTGCATTGTGGTTCATACATTTTCTTGATTTTCTTCCTTGATTTCCTTGTTTTATTTGAGTTTTGAAATTCTTCATGGGTGTGAAGGCTTCACTTACCCTTGGGACAGAAGAGAAGCCTTGGGTGAAGGGGTTAGTTGGGCTCAACATTGAAGTTGAGAGATTTTCCTTTTGGAGAGGGTTTGTTGTTCATAGAGTATGGGCTCCATTGAAGCCATATTCCTTGTTTGATAGCCTTGAAGAGGCATTTTTATTATGTGAGGTATATGTGTATTGATGTGATGAGGAGGATGTATTTGATAGCCTTGAAGAGGCATTATGTAATTGCAAATGTATATGTGTATATGGATATGGCATTCTCCTCTTTGGAGAGCCCACCTTCACCCATTGTTTCATGATTCCAATGGTGAATCATTGTGTTAAACCTTGAGGGTTTTTTAAATGTATTGTGATATTGAGTTTTACATGTTTTATTTTAGACCATTTGAGTCTTGTTTCCCATGCTTAATGGGTGGCTTCATCGAAGCCTAGGATGGGAGATGAGCCTAAGCCATGGTTCCAAGTTTGTGTTGTTTTGAAGGTTTTGTGAAGATAGATCCTTTCAAGAGATTAGGGTTCTAGCCTTGGAAATGTTGAAGAACCTAGTGTAGTGAAGAGACCAATTTTTCCCATGTCATCATGTGATTGTGTTGTGTATCAAGCTTCCATTATATTTCCTGCTATCATGAGAGAGATTACTTCTTATTGTAAATTGTTGCAAATGTGCCAAGAGAAAGTTGAAGTTATGCATATAGTTGTCTTTGCAAAAGAGATAATTTTCATGTAAGAGAATACCTATTATTGTGAGAAGCTAAATTGAAGTTATGTAAATTAGCTCTTGTCTTTACCTAGATACTAGTATGCAAACAATGGCTAAACCTTATGGAACTCTCATGTGAGATAAATATTGTAATGATTGTTCAATCTAGAATTGAGTAATTTCAATTCAAGGTTCTTGGTTATGTATCTTGGTGCAATGAAATATTAAGTTCTTAATAGATCTTATGTATGTATAAGAAGTGAATTCAGTATGGTCTTTAAAATAAATAATCTCATTTAGAGGTATATTCATCTTGGAAACTATTTATAGTTGGTTGTATGGACACTATGTGAATGTTAAGCCTCTAGCACCAATAAATTTCTACACTAAAGAGATGTATAAAGTTACATAAATTTATCATCACATAAACTAATTTTGAACCCATAGTTAAAATGGAAGAATATAACTCCACATATCACAAGGTTAGAATCCATACAAAAAAGTATGTTGTAGAGGCGCTTTTTTCTCTCTAGAATTTGTATGGAGAGAAGAAAATAATCTCAAATTTTATTATAGACCATTAAAATATACAAGAGAATATTCTCTAGAAGCTTTTTAATAAGGAAAGTTAAAGGTAAAAAATATATTTATACATATATAATAAAGAAACTTTTAATTCCAAGAAGGAGTTATCCCTAATAAATCTATGATGTAGACTTGGCAAGCAAGTCATATAAAAAAAAATAAAACAAAAATAAAAGATATTTATACAAAAATAAATTATAATAATACATTATGAAATGTCCCACCCATGAAGGACCCTATACCTAAGATCTATAAAACACAAAATCCTATAAACTAGCAAGTTTTGAGAAGCCTCCCCTCCTTGGTTAGAAAAGACATCTCTTATAGCCTTTAAATAAAATATATTTTCAAATTCCTTGGAAACCCTCCCAAGGCTGACCACCTTTTGGACCCCTCCATAATCTCTCTCCCACCACATGGGAAGGGTTCCGCTTCCTCAAGGAAGTTGTTATCTAAAAGGTGAGGGAGAAAGAAATTAAAGGTAGGAAGGAGTAAGTCAACAACCTTCCCTCCCGCCAATGCAAAAAACCTTCCATGAAAACTTAGGAGAAAGGGACGACCAAAAAGGAGGCCATGGAATGAATAGTGGTATCATGCATGTCACATGGGTTTTGGGGAGAGGGGACCAAGTTTTGGAGAGGGCAATGAAAGTAGGTGTTAGGGTATGAGAGATAGGAAAAAAATAATTAGTAAGAAGAGTATATTTAAATATAGTTAGGAAAGCCAATATGATTGATTAAGTAGGGGGGTAAGCATAAAATAACTAGAAATTAGATTAGTAAATAAGTCAAGGTTATGAGTCATAAGTAAGTTTAGTTAGTTCACTAGCAGGGTTATTATATCTGAATATAATTGATGTAAAAAGGTTAGAAAAAAGATTATTATTAAATAAGCTCATAATTATATTTTTTTTATGTAGTTGTTTGTACAAACTTATATGCATGCATATTATGTATTATTTAGTACTTAGAATATCTATGTTAAATTAGTATAGCTTGTGAGGACACTTTACCAAGTATATTTGATTTAAATATTAAGTAATGTAAAATAATTTCTAATAATAATAATGAAAAAATTAAATTAAATAAATTTAAAAACAAATAAATTGATATATATATATATATATATATATATATATATATATATATATATATATATATATATATATATATATATATATATATATATATATATATATACACACACATAAAACTAATGACCCATTTGATAGGATATTGATGAGATTAAGGTGTAACTAAGGAAATTTAAGGATCTATTTTAAATGAAAGTTACCTACACAAGATAAAATAAAATTGACTAAAATTGACATGGAATGAGTTAAGGTAAGATGATTGAATCAGGTTATATAGGGAAAATATATATACCTTTACACATTTGTAGATTATTAAGTTTTTGAAACTATATTGATGAAGGGAATTGGTGACCCACATATACATACACAACATCTTATTACCATGCTAGCTTGAGGAAATTAAAATAATAACATTGGCTATCTCTTATGCTATAGCTTCAATTTTCAGCTATTGTTAAGACAATTAATTGGTCTTCCTTGAAACTTGAATTCCAAAATTTCCATATGAAACAAATCCTCCTACACCAACTAGAATCATTACCACCAAACTATACCTTGGAATTCTACCTATGAACCCTAGGAGAATATTGTAAATTTTGTTTTCTAAGTGTTATTTAGTACTACTTCCTACTTGAAAATCAAATAAGTGATATCCTAATATCCTTGAAAACATGATTTATTATACTCCAAACATAGTTCAATAAAGTATTCATAGAAAAACATAGGTCTATTGGTAACATCCTTTAGTTCACTTAAACACACAAAAAAGAAAAAAAAATTGCTTGTGTTTTGCCTTGTAAAACTCGGTCGTGACATTTCCAGAGTCACCAAGTTAGCTAGTTAATATGTTTTTTTTTAAATTAGTAATTTGATTAATATGTTTAGAGTTTTTAGTGTATTTTAGTGTGAATTTAAAGTGGTATTAACTATTGTTATTAAGATTAGTTTTCCTCTTATATGTTAAGTTATTTAGTTAAGTTGTTTTATTAGTAATTAATTAAGTTAGTTTAGATTGTTTTATATTAGTTAAATTAGTTTAGTTTAGATTTAATTTAGTTAGTATTTTAAAATATAGTTTAGTTTAGTTTTGTATTAAAAATTAAGATAGAATTAAATTGAAGTTAGTTAATTTTAAATTTAATTAAGTTTAGATTTAGTTAGTTTGATATTTCTTCTATGACTTCCATGTTCATTCCCATTTCTCTATAGCATAGCATTTCTTGATAGGAAAATCCATCATGTTCATTAGTCAAATGAAAAATACACATGCTTGCCTTCCTTAGGGAAGCTCCTTCAATTGCTAGCCTCTGATTTTTGGGAAACATATGTGGTTGTCTTGCTTGCATTCTAGGTTGACATCGTTCCAGGGGATATTGTGATAAGTCATCCCAAGCATCTTCCTCTTCATTTCAGAAATGTCATTTAATAATCTCTAAACTAAAGGGTCATTTGGACTGGCAGTGGATGTCTAATTTTTAGGTTGTTGCATTTCTTGTCTCCACTTCCTTGTGGCCAAGAAATCATCTTCTAACTCCACTACTAATCTCTGTGCTACATCAACGGCTGCCACCTTGTCTTTTCTCAAGTGGAAGCTAATATTAGGAGGCATAGCATTCATGAAGAAATCTTTTGAATTTTATATATTAGGTCTTTTTGCTGTAGGGATTTTGTAAAGAATCTTGTTGAATTTGGCTATAAAATCCTACATGGGCTCTTGAAATTCCTTCTTTAATTGTGAGAGTTGTTATAGAAGGGTGTGTTCATCATTGACCACTTTGAACCTAGATTCAAAGGTAGTCCTCATGGCAGCATAGTTGGTGATAGACCCATAAGGGAGATGATGAAACTAGTCCACCACAACTTCATTCAAAGTTTGGACAAATAATCTACCACATTTTTAGTACTAATAGCAATAACCCCACAAGTGGTGTTAAACACATTCAGATGTTCATCAATGGATTTATTTCCATCCCCATTAAACTTAGGAAGCATCTCTCAAGCTCCTTTAGGTAGAGGATCAATATTTTCTCTTAGGGCCAAAGGTCCTACTTGGGCACCCCAATGATTGGCAGCCATGAATGGTATCTAGAAATTAATAAGTTGACTATTAAAGTATGAAGAGATGAGGATACTATTAGAAGCTATAGTTTTTACTGCACCAAAAGATTGACCTATCAATGCCCCATACAACCACTAAATTTATAGAACACAAGAGGTATTTAAGTACATCATGAATCCTAAAGGGGAACATTGGCAGTTAGTCCAACAATCCCCCCTCAGTAGTACCTAAGGAGATTCAAATGAGTGACCAAGCTCTAATACCACTTGTTACTCTTATACCACTTGTTAGAGTGGGGTTACCATTATACCAAAAGACCAATCTATCACTGTCTGATACAACCACTAGACTTATAGAACACAAGAGGCAGTTAAACCATGTCACAAATCCCAAATGAGAATGTTGGTATTTAGTCCAATAGGTACCAAGTGAAACTAAAGCATGTAGAGAAGTGACAATGGATTGAGGTTTGATGGGAGAGGTTGGGCCACTATTACACTTAATATCTTTCTTCCTCTTGAGGGTATGTGTTGGGGGCAACATTTAGGGATTTTGCAAAGTCAAAAAGGTTGTTTGTGGTACCTTTGTTTTTATCACCTTGGGAATATTTCCCTGTAGCTAGCCTAATAGGGGAAAGATCAACTACTAGGCTAATGGAGTAGGATTAGGGTTTGGGGCTAGTTGAGCTAACATTCCAACAACTGCTTCTTCTTGTGCAATGGGTTCTCCCCTAATTATTTTAGCCCTTTCTTCTTCATCTTCAAGGACCTGACTGACTTCCAAGTATTATTTTTTCCTACTCCTACTATTCTATGCTAGGGTGTTTAAGTAAGAGATAATGGGTTCTTGAGTGTTATCAAACCATAAACTAGGTTGGAGAACTAGGATAATTTCTTGATGAGGCAAGACCATCCTAAAATTAATATCATGTATACTCCCCAACAGAGTCACCAAAAACTTTTAGTGAATGGTTTTCCCCCTAGTTACGTATGCTTTATTTAAAAGAAAAACATACTTTCACAACAATTGAGTCTTCATAATTGCAAAGACTCTCTATGTTTCAAAGGCACAACTTCCTTCTAAAACAATTTGCAATATAACTCTTTCTACAAATGAATCATTAGTGTCATTCTTTTCACTAGAAAGAACTTAAGGAAAGATGTAAACATTCTTTTATAACCATAAAAGAACATTGCAAATTTGAATAACTGTAACCAAACATATGTCATACGACACAATATTTGGAATCTCAAATTTGATCAAGCTCACTAGAATGAAATGAAAGATTAAAAAAAAAAAATAGAATCAATGAAATAACATCTATATGGCATGAACCTCACACAAACTCCATAAACTAGAAAGATAACCACACAATTATTAGATGGATGCCATAAAAATAACCAAATGATCAATATCTATTATAATTAACTTGTTCATAAAAACACAAATGAAACTAACTATACTTACTTAATTCAAGAACTATCTAATAAAATCTAGAGAGTTAACCCTTAAAATGGCTTAAAAGACTACATCTATAGCCACTTCAAGATTTTTGAATTCCAACCAAAAATAACTCCATGCAAGGAGTTGAAACATTTCTTGCAAAATACCAACAAATTTTATAAATGTATTAACTAAAAATAAAAGAAAGAGAGAAAGTGTCACTTTTTCTTCTCTCAAGCTCCAGTTGTGCTACTCATAGCCTATGGTTTGTGGGCATCAAAGCCATTGTCATCAATTTCTTTCCACACAATATGAGCAACAAGTAAACTGACAAGTTCTTGCTACTATAGAATGCCTCACTATTCTAGCCTAAATTTCCACATCTTCATGATTTGGCCAATGTGATCCAACTTCTTGTCTTGAACCTCTAGGTGGTCAGCACAAATAATCATCATAGAGTCCACCCTAGAAACTATGGTCAGATCATGTACTAATACCTCACTTGTTTCTTTCAACAACTTGATTCTCATGAAGAAGGTTGCCTCTACTTCTTTAGGAATTTTTTCAAAGTGGTCTTCATTCCCCATGATTTTTACATTGATGCATTTTATATTAGACATTAAGATTTCCTTCAAGTAGCCCACCTCCTTTGATAGCTCAGAACATTCATCCAGTGCTTGCTCAATTACTATGTTTCTCCATTCCAAGTTGGTGCAAGCAATGAACTAGAAGTCAATGTCAACCATAGTCTCTAAATTCTCCTTCACAAATTTATTGATGCCATACTCCTGAACTTCAATGACATTAATGATGTACTTGTACCATTTGATCTTCTCAGACTCCCAAGCTTTTGTTTCTGAATCTAGGACTATGGTAAACATATTTTCCCTCTCACTAGTATTACTGAAATGAGAAAAGTGAAGGGTTGCTTGAGTATGCACCATGCTCAACCATTCATTAAATGATTGTGAAATTGAAGGGTCTCCCTTGACCTATTTAAGGAATCTTTTATTCAAAGGAGATTCCACATCAATAATTGTAACAACATTAGGCAATGCTTCTGCATGAGGGCTCTATAGCTCATGTATGTACTTAGCCATCTTCCACATGGATTTTTTTTAATTCTTGATTTTCCTTCTAGTATTTTCATATTCAATGAGAGATCCAATAATTTCATGCACTCAAAATCTTCATGTGAGTAGACCTTGAAGTAGGGTTGAGTATCAGTCTTTAGGTTGTATTTCATGTATACTTTTCTCGATTGTTGGCTTTAGAACCTCTACTACCCACTACCCTATTTCATCATCAATGTTCAATATAGTTTCTATCTTGGGATTTTTGGTTTTATGGATCTTCCCAAGGCATTTTCTAACCAAGTATCTAACTAGGAGGGTCGTTGGTACTAAACTTCTCTTCTTGCTCATGGACAACTCGAACCAATTAGGTATTGGATGATTATCCTTAGGGGGAGGAGTCTGTACTATAGGTGTACAACTAAGAGACATTGCACTTGATGTGGTAGCACATTTTATGATTTTTTGATAGCTCTGTTCTACTCTTCCAATGAAAGATTCCCTTATCATCATGCATTTATGAAATGTAGAGTCTAAGTAATCTCATCACATATCAACTGAATCTGTAACAATATCTGATAATCTCAAAATAATGTTACTAATAATAAGCATAAAATTGACCTAAAGTGTTCACCAATGATAACAAAAATGCGAACTAGGGGCAGGCACTATAGAATGTTAAAGTTGTTAGCACACCTTTACCTAGTCATTTGAAGTTGACTAAGGAGATGTTTCCCATGAAACCAAAAGAGGAGGATAAGATGTCTAAGGTACCCTATGCTTCATCTGTAGGAAGCTTGATGTATGCCATGGTATGTACCAGGCCAGATATTGCACATGCAATGGGAGTTTTTAGCAAGTATATGAGTCATCCAGGAATTGTACATTGGAATGCAGTCAAATGGATTCTCAGATATTTGAGAGGAACATCCAATAAGTGTTTACACTTTGGCGCTCTACTACTAATTTATAGGGCTATGTTCACTTAGATTTGGTAGTGGATATTAATACCAAGCATAGTACTGTAATACTCCAAAATTGGCTCATTGCCATTATACCAATTCTGGTCAATCTGATCAATTCTAAAGTCCTATTTAATTAGGACATTCTCATTCTGATTGTCACTACTTGACTTAATTGGCAGATACAGAAAACCTTAATCTACATTCATCATGCTTATTATTTAATTCCTATAGTATTTACTCATATTAGTCACATTAAAACCTATTGATTAATATTTAATTTAATTATTAAGTATTTATACTTTAATTAAATTAAATCAGCACCTAAGGCTAATGTACTAAGGAATTAAATTTATTTAATTTAATAAATATGCCTATTCTAATTAATTGAATGAAATTATTTAATTAAATAGAAAATGTATTTATGAGGTCATATCTCATTTTATTAAATTAAATATCTTTCCTAATTCTACTCTTCAATTCTAAATGGAAACTCTGAGTGAACTATCTCTCAAATTAGAATCAATCTAGTTAACTTGATCTCTCACCTATGACAAGTTCAGATAACTGCTCATCACACTAAGATCAAAAATAGTTCACTTCACTTACACAAGGAAGTTTCCATCTTAACTAAATCTTTACTTCAATCCTGACTGTTGATCCGAGTTGATCTCACCCATTAATGGATTCCATGAATTCTATTTAAGGGACTCATAATTCCTCATTATGAAGGTTGAATATTGTTGCTATCGAATCGTTGCTGCATTTTATACTCATTTTAGCTCACATATTCTTATATGTTTACATTTTTAGCTTAATCTCATCTGGTTCTTAAAAATGCATATGGTTAATCTAGTTTGATTTACATGTTCTTAGATTAATTTCATCTTTCATGTAGAGTAATTGCATATCACATAGATCAACTAAATTCAAAATCCTTCATTCTTAGAGGGTTTGGTTGCCTATACCTTGAATCTGAGGATATTAAACAGGCAAAATTCCTTTAGATAGAAGGCAATGGGTTGCACTATCGAGTGTCTTGGATGAACAATTCAATGGTCATTCCAAGATTACTTCATGGGTAATGACCATGTTGAAGTGTCTATGAGGTTTAGAGGCCCACATTTTCATGCATACAAGTACTATAGGTTATGTCTTTACTGTTGGTGGGGTAGCCGTCAGCTAGGTTTCTAGGTTATAGAAGATTAATGCTCTATGTACTACAGAGATAGAGTATATTGCTGCTATAGAGGCAGAAAGGGAGATGATATGGCTTCAATTCTTCTTAGAAGAATTGGGACATACTCAGAAGGATAATTATTTGTTTACAGATAGTCATAGTGCCATTCATCTTGCAAAGAATTTACCTCTACATTCAAAGATAAAAGACATACAGTTGCGGTACCATTTCATTTAGTCAATTTTGGAGGATGGATAGTTAAAGTTGGACAAGATACATAAAAATGACAATCTAGAAAATATGTTGACAAAGGTAGTAAAAGGGAGAAGTTGAACTCATCTTCAACTTTGGTTGGTCTTCTAAACTAAACATCAATAAATGTACACCAGGGTCTAGGGTGGTTTGATCCAATGGGAGTCTCATGGAGTAGCAACATAGCTATAGGATTAGTCTCTGAGTGGGATGTTGTTTAGTGTGGAGCTTGATTAGTCCCTAAGTGAGAGATTATTAGATTGTGGTGACTAATTAGGGAAGTACTGTACATACTTCATAATTCCTTTCCTAGGCCCTATTTTATCAAGATTTTGGGTTGACATGTAATTATTAATTATAACCCTAAAGTGTTAAATATACTTGTATAAAAGGGCTTAGGGTTAGGGATTGTTTCATAGTTGTGATGTGAAAATTGGTTCTTGTGGTGGTATTGAGCTATAAGGGATTACAAATCGTAGTCAGATTATAATCATTGGATTGTAATAATATCAGAGTTTTTTTTTGGTGGATGTAGCTCAAGGATTGGGTGAATTACATTAAATCTTGGTGTCTTTTGTTCTTTTCTATGTGATCTATTATTTTCTAATATTGGTTATATTTGCATGTAATTGTTATTTTTGTTTGTGGTTTAATCTTAACATTCTGAACAACAAACAAACTGAAAAATAAATCCCCTATGTACTCTTGCTTGAGAATTAGTTCTTATTGCATAAACTCATAGAAAGATAAAAATTATGTAATAAAATCTCAATTCTGACTCAATACATGAATAACCCTAGGCTTGCCTCTTAGATACTCAAAATCATCCTTAGGTAATTGATTTATAAATATATCTATAAAATTCTTCTTTGATATGACATAATTCATCCTTGCTTCCTTTCCCTATGTCTTTTCCCTTAGAAAATGATATCTTATTTCTATATTTTTTGTCCTTCGATGTTGAATTTGATACTTTGATATAGTGGCACTTGTGTTATCATAATAGATAGTCACTAATCCAGTAACCTTCTCATTTATGTCTTCCAACACTTTGTTGATCCAAAAAAATTGTGAACAATTACTTGAAGAAACAACATAATCAACTTCATTTGTTAACTAAGATATGCAATATTGTTTCTTACCGATCTAAGAAACAAGTCTTCTTCCTAGAAAAAATCTCCACAACTTGTGTTCTTTCTATCATCAGCATTTCATGCCCAATCTATATCAGTTAGAATTTTTAAATCAAAATCATCGTATGAGAATAGGAAAGATCATAATCTATTATTCCTCTTAAATATTTGAATATCCTCTTTACTACCACCATATGTGCCTCATTTGGATTAGACTAAACTTGTGACTATTCCAACTGCATAAGCAATATTATGTCTACTATGAAAAATATTGTGCAACTTTCCAAAGGCAAAGTTGTAAAGTGTCGCATTAACTACACTTGAAGCATCATCTGTAGAAAATTTATAACCTATGACCATAGGTGTACCTGTTATCAATTTTTGGAATGACTTGGGGGGTGTGGGGTGAATCAGTTATGCAAGGTCCTTAAGTACCATTTGAACTTTTAAACAATAAAACTCTTCTTGTTCTACGTATCATATTGTTGCTCGATCTCTACTATAAACAAAATTTACTATTCCAAATATAACATGCTTTCCTGAATATAAAATGTAAACCATATAAAGCATTCAACACAAATTTGACAATAGGATTTTTACATGGAAACCCAATTTGGGAAAAACCACTAGCAACATGCCACCAATTTTTCACTCTTTCAAAGTGAACTCTATTAAGAGCTAACCCTATTAACAGTTCTAATACACACTATTAAATGTGACATGGTTAGAGGATTTAATCACCCTATTAGAAGTCACCTTATCAGAGGACTTTGATAATTCCATTTAGAATGTCACCTTGTAAAAGGATTTACATAGACTATTACATCTTTCATATGACTGTTAGGTTAACCTCTATTAAAAGGATTTCAATACAAACTATTCAAAATGATTAGAAAGAAAATAATAGGGTTTTGATCTATATGATTACAATTGACTTTGCAAGTTCAGTTCTCTGTTCAGTCTAGGTGTTGATTCAGTGATAAGTTCTCCACTATCATCTCTCTTCTTGATTTGCTTGGCAACCCTTCAAGAAATCAGTCTTCCCCCTTCAACAATACTTAAGCCTTCTTTCTTAGATTTCACTTATCACTATCAGCAACATCTCTACAAGCTTTCTCCTTTATCTTTTCATTCACTCACACACTTGTGCATCTCTAATCCACCCTATCTATATGTGCCTCTTGCATATACTTGCACTCCACAATTATTATTTTTTGGCTCTATACCTCTTTAAATAGGCAATTCTTGCTTAACCATTTTCCACAATAACCATAGATCTTAGGGTTTATGATCAGTTCATTTTATCTATCCATCTTCTTAATCTTCTTCTAGAAAAATCTCTGAAATCTATCTTTTAGGTATTTACCTAAACCTTTCCTTGAATTTAATGATCCAACTCATCAATATTATCTTCAACATGATTTATATCTCCCAATAAATTAATTGATTCAGTTGAGAATCATAATTTCATTAAATTCATCTTCAAAAGTGTTACTCAATAATCACTAAGTTATGACACATGGTCATCACTAAACACTTAGGCGTCATAAATATTTTAGAGCTCAACATCGACTAGATTTCTTAGTCGATACTGATACTTGGTCAACACTATATTTTATTCACACTAATTGTGGCTCAGTTGATAGTAGCATCACTCAACATTCCTTTTCCATTTACTCTATTTCTCGGCTTGGCTTAACTTTCTTAACATAAACAATCACTTTTCTTTATCAAAGTTTATCTAATCAAATGTCCATTGTAGCTTCCTTTTCATAACTCAGTCTTTCCTCTAGGGACTACTATTATGAGAAATTTCTCAAATCCTCTTCATCAATCAAATAGATATGTCATTTAGATTAGGTAGCAATATGTCTCATCAATAGATTTGACATCAATGACAAAACAATAATTGTTCCAATTATAAGTTTCCAACAATCTCCCTTTTTAACATTGATGTTAATATTTCTATATTCTAACAATCTCTTCATCACAATGTATCAAATGTATCTTACTTGGTTACCATACAATCCAAAAAGATTTCTCCCTCTTTGATATAACTCTCTTCTTTGTCTATCTCTCTCTCTTTGACTTATGTCTCCCTCTGTTGTCTATCTCTCCCTTTATATTTGTCTATCTCTCTATATATATCTCTCCCTCTTTGAAAAAATGCCAAATACACTAAGCTTTATTGGCTTTAATCTTTTCATAAATATGATTTATGTAGATTTTTCATGTCAAGCTAATTTTTTTCATCATATGATTTATGTAGATTTTTCATGTCAAGCTAATTTTTTTCATCTATCTATGAGTGATCTATTATGTTGTAGGTTACTATCTACCTTAAGCATGTCCCTAAGTAGAGTTGCATTACATCAATCTGTAAGATATTTTGATTAGCACATTTGATGCAATGCACCTTACATCCTTAATTAGCTTTGGTTAGGGGAATCACCCCTAATTTACCTTGAAGATATTCATGAGCATCTTTAGGTAAGGGTTTTGTGAATATATCAAAAATGTATTCTTTGGTGTTCACATATTCTAGCTTCACTTCTTTATCTTGTACTACTTCCATCAATTAATGATACTTGATAGCAATGTGCTTTGTCTTAGTGTGCATCACTAGATTCTTTGAAATGTTAATAGCACTTGTATCATCACTATAGATAACCACTAGATCTATAATTTCTTCTTTCATGCTTTTCAATAATTGCTTGATCCATATAATGTTTGAACAATTCACTGCAACTGCCACATACTCAACTTCAACTATTGATTGGGAAATACAAATCTATTTCTTGCTTGTCCACAACACCAATCTCTTTCCTAGAAAGAATGCACCTCCACTAGTGTTTTTTCTATCATCAATATTTCCTACCTAATCTGAGTCAGTGAATACCTTGAGTTGAAAATTATCACTTCTCTTGTAATACAATCCATAGTATTTTTTACCTTTCACTTTAGGATTTGTTGAAAGTCTAGCAACTATCCCATTTGCTAAAGAAATATATGTTCTACTATGAACAACAAATTTCAATTTTCCAATCATGGATTTGTATAAGGCATGGTTCACATTAGAAAATTCATCACTATTAGATACCTTATGTTGTGTTGACATAGGTGTGCTCACTAGTCTTGAATCTTCCATGCCAAAAGTCTTTAGTATCTCCTTGATGTATTTGGATTGTGTCATGAAAATGGAAAACTTAATTTGCAATACTTGTAATCCAACAATGAATTTGATCTCACCAAACATAGACATTTCAAATTCTTTGTTAATTTCATTAGTAAATGATTTGCATAATGCTTCTCTTCCTCCAAATATAATGTCATCAACAAATATTCCAGATAATAGTACTTCATTGTTTATATCATTCTTCAAATATAGATTGTTGTTAATAGTTGTCCTTGCAAAATCAATCTTCACTAAATAATTATGCAATCTTTCATACCATGCTCTTGGGGCTTACTTCAATCCATAGAGGGCTTTGTTTAGTTTACATACCATATTCTTACTGTTAGGTTCTAAAAATCCTTTAGGTTGATCAATGCATACCTCTTCCTCGAGTATACCATTGAAAAATGCAAATTTGGCATCGATCTAATATACCTTAGAATTCTTGTAGGTTGAATATGCAAGTAGAATTTTGAATCCTTCAAGTCTTTCCATAGGAGAAAATTTTATCCATAATCAACTCCTTCTTCTTGAGCATGACCCTTGCATAACATTCTTTCCTTATTTCTTGTTTCTTCACCATTCTCATTGATTTTTTTTATGAAAACCCACTTTGTCCCAATGACATTTTGTCTTTAGGTCTTGGTACCAAAGTCCAAGTATTGCTCTTCATATTCTGTTCAATTTCCTTGTTCATTACCTGAATCCAATCTTCATTCTCCAAGGCATCTTTCACTATTTTGGGCTCAAATTCACAAAGTAAGCATGTGTAATCTTCAAGTTTTTTTCTTTTCATAACACTTGATTTAGTGTCACCAATGATTTTATTAGGTTTGTGACATCTTCTCACATATTTTTCTAGCATAGGTAGTTTCTTTCTTTTTTCTACTACAAGTTCATCTTGAAAATCAATCTCAAGCTCATTTTCTCTCTATTGTTCAAGTTATGGTCTAGATTCTACATGCTTGGAATTTTCAATCTAATGGTTAGAATTCCTTGTCTATGATTCGATATCTTAAGTCTATTGCTTGACACTTGCTCTTTGTTGCTCAACAATTTGTTGCTCTACAACATTTCTTCTCTACTGAGAGACATCTTGGTTTTCTTATTCATTATGAATTCTTGGAGAATCATCATCCACATAGATGAATGTAATATAGTCTTAAAGTTCTTCTTTGCATGTAGTGTCACTTATTTCTACAAAATCATCAATATTCACATGTGCACTTTTCACAAGTTTGTTAGTGTTAGAGTTCAAACACTTATAAGCTTTGATCTTAGTGGGATATCCTAGGGATATGCCTTCCTCACTCTTTGCATCAAGTTTTCCATTTTTATTATCCTAAAGTATATATCATCTACTTCCAAATATTTTAAAATATTTAACATTAGGAGCATCCATACACTACCGTTCAAAAGGTGTAGCATTTGTACCTTTCTTGACTTGTACTCTATTTAGGTTGTAAATAATAGTACTAACAACTTCTCTGCAATATTTATTTGATACACTCTTCTCCATCATTAATGTCCTTTCATCATCCATTATTGATATGTTCCTTCTTTTAGCTATTTCATTCTAAGGAGGGGTCCTTGGTGTTGACATATGTATTTTAATTCCTCTATTAATGCAAAATGCATTAAACTCATTGAAAATGAATTCACCACCTATGTCAGATCTCAAGCACTTCAGACTCTTTCCTATTTCTTTTTCAACTCTAGCTAAATACTACTTGAATAACTAAAAAGCATCAGATTTAGCTTTAAGAAACATCACAATCATAATCCTAGAGAAATCAACAAAAAATAGAATGAAGTACTTATCTCCACAGTAACTTTGAATGTCAATGGGTCTACATAGGTCAGTATGAATCAATTCCAGAATATCTTTAGAAGTATATGTTTTTCTCTTAAAACTAGACTTGGTCATTTTTTCCAGTTGACATTGTTTACACATGGCATTGTTAGGCTTCTTTAGTTGAAACAATCCTCTCATTTTGTTTATCTTATTGATATCCACCAGATTGTCAAAATTTACGTGATATAATATCTTGTGCCATAACCAAACATCTTTTTGTTGTGCAAACAAATATGTCTCATTTGATAAATCAAGATAAAACAAGTTACCTCTCGTATGTTCACCACTTACAACTAGCTTACCATCTACATTATGCATCTTGGCCTTCTTGATGTGAAATTAAACTCTGTAACCTAATTTTTTCAGCTATGAAACACTCAAAAAATTATAGTTATGTCCTTCATCCCAGTAAAAATGTCACATTTTATCTTATCAATCAGTTTAATAGTCTCTTTACCTTTTACAACACATGGAATGTTTTTACCAAATTTTACACATCCACCTTTGTATGGACCAATGTCCTCAAAAAAATTATTTATCACCAATCATATGATTTGAACACCCACTATCAATTATCCATCTATCACTTTTGTGTACATATGAAATCAATGTAGTTTTCTCATCCTCATTATAGTCTTCTTTCATAGCAACATAGAATACTTCATCATCGTTACTTTTAGATTCATTATCATTTTCTTGTCCAGTAATATAACATGATTTCTTACCTTTGTCATCTTTGTTTCTCTTGAATTCTTGGCCATCTCTTCTTCCTTTGTACTTTCTTTCCTTCCTTTCATCCTTATCCTCTCTATTAGGACACCTAGCAACAATATGACCTACTTTGTTGCATGAAAAATAGATAGAGGTAGTTTACCTTTGTATTTACCTATTCCTCTTCCAAATTGTTTTGCAATAAGGGCTTCAAGTTCATAAATTTCATAGAACTATCAATATCACTCATCCCATGTTTTCCTTTCTTTTTTCTAAGAATTAATCATCACTTAAATGTGGATTCAATAGTAGTAGGTATGCAATTATCAAGGTTAGACATTTCAAAAGTAGTAAGTCTACCAATTACACCTTTTAAGGTCAAAGTGTTACCTAGTGTGCATCTCAATTCTTGGATTTTAGACACTCTAATGGCATAAATAGGGAGTAGAATCCTCAATACCTTGTTTACCATAGTTTTATCTTTGATTTCTCCATTTCCACCATGAATATCATTAACAAACTCTTTAATTATTGTGTGCTATTGTACTATATTCTCACCTACCATCATTCTCATGTCATCATGATGTAGGAGCATCTTGGATTTATTTGGTGACTACTTTGGAGTTCATGGGAGGAGGCTCACTAGTTTCTTTGTAGGGTCTTTGGAGCTTGGCATGGTCTAGGGAGCTTGACATGGTCTATGGAGCTCCACATGGTCGAGGGAGCTCAGCATGGTCTATGGAGCTCGGCATGGTCTTGGGAGCTTAGCATGGTCTATGGAGCTCAGCATGGTCTAGGGAGCTTGGCATGGTCTATGGAGCTCGGCATGGTCTTGGGAGCTTAGCATGGTCTATGGAGCTCAGCATGGTCTAGGGAGCTTGGCATGGTCTATGGAGCTCGGCATGGTTTAGGGAGCTCGGCATGATCTATGCAGCTTGGCATGGTCTGAGAATTTGGTGTCTATTTTAGGCTATATAACTAATTTTCCACAATGAATTAAAGGATTAAAATTTCAAATATTGAAGAGGACCTAGACTTCTACCTATGGTTCGAAGCTCAAGTTCTAATTCATTTGGAGCTAGGAGATATTGCAATTTTACTAAGACATCAATTTTGGGAATTTAATTGTTGTAGGAGGCCGACTTTGGCATTTAATTTGTATTTTGGGCTGATTGGTGGCTTAGATTGGTATAAGTATGGGTTGTGTGGAAGTCTCTAGTCATTATTCATTCATTCAAAAGAGGAGTGGGTGTGGGAAGTAATTGAAGAGCAAGTTTTTCTAAGTCTATGAACAGAGCACTAAATGTGAGGTAGTTTACAGTAGGATTGTGATGGAGTTGTGAATGTGTGGATAGAGTGCCAAATGTGAGGAAGTTTACACTTGGATGAAGTTGGATCAAAGCTAGTATCTATGGCTTGGAAAATAAGGAGATAGCTTGGTAGGCTTGCAAGCACAAGTTGAGATCTCTCTTGTGGGTTTCTACCAGAGTGTGGATCTAGACTAGCTAGGGTTCTGGATTGGATCTTGAGGGATCTTGTAGAACTATTACTTGCTATATATTTGGCCATAACTAGGAAGTCCTTATAGCCTTGCACATTGCATATAATCAATTATATTTTATATTATTATCATTTGGTATCAGATCTTGTTTATTGCTTCTTGTTATTGTGTTTTCGCTACATGGTTTTATAGTAGGGGCTAGGACATATCCTTTGGGGACTCCCCTACCTTGCACTACATCAGGTGGTATCAAAGTGAAGTTTGTTCCTAAGTGTGTAGATAGATCATTGAAGTTGAGGCAGATTACACCAGGACCTTGGGAGGACATGCAAATTGATCGATGGATGTGAAGATGGAAGTTTGATCTTGTTGAGGCATGATCGTAGAGAGTATGTGGATTATAGATCTATGGTCTTAGACTTGTGATGTAGTTCCTGATTATTCATGCAAGGTGGCAGGTTGCAATCTGACTTGAAAACAATTCAAGGTTGTCACAAGGAGTGTGGGAAGGATTTGTTGCAAGGGGTTTTCAAAGATCTTAGGAGATGGCTCTAAGAGGATTGGACCTTTAGATGCTTGCAAATCTTTGTGATGTGGTGGAGAGGAGGTTTTCTGAGATGATTGGTTGATTTGAAGCTAGCTTGGTTGATCATGTTATGAATGGGGTTTTGTTGATGAAGCATTAGTTTCAGTTTATTCCTAGGATTGAGGATGATGATTGGTTGGATGAGATTCTAGTGTTTGATAGAATGATGTGGATGTGGATGATGTGTAGATTGGTTTTCTTATCCCTATTGGAGTGGAAGCCTTTGGTGAAGATGAAGTTGGTTGTTGCTCTTTCTTTGGGCATCAAAGTGTGGGACACACTTTTCTATTTACTTGGGGAGTTTGATGTAGGAGCATCTTGGATTTACTTGCTGACTACTTTGGAGTTAATGGGAGGAGGCTTAGTAATTGCTTTGGAGGGTCTTTGGAGCTTGGCATGGTCTAGGGAGCTTGGCATGGTCTATGGAGCTCAGCATGGTCTAGGGAGCTTAGCATGGTCTATGCAACTCGGCATGGTCTTGGGAGCTCGGCATGGTCTATGCAGCTCAGCATGGTCTTTGGCTGCTTGACATGGTCTAAGAATTTGGTGTCTATTTCAGGTTGTATAACTAATTTTTCACAATAAGTTAAAGGATGAAACTTTCAAAGATTAAAGAGGCCTAGATTTCTACTTACGGTTTGAAGCTTAAGTTATAATTCATTCAGAGCTAGGAGATATTACAATTTTACTAAGACATCAATTTTGGGAATTTAATTATTGTTGGAGGCCGCCTTGACATTTAATTTATGTATTTGCATTTAATTTGTGTTTTGGGCTGACTTGTGGCTTAGATTGGTATAAGTAGGGGTTGTGGGAAGTCTTTAGTCATTATTCATTCACTCAGAAGAGGAGTGGGTGTGGGAAGTAGCTGAAGAGCAAGTTTTTCTGAGTCTATGAACAGAGCGCCAAATGTGAGGCAGTTTACAATAGGATTGTGATGAAGTTGTGAATGTGTGGATAGAGTGCCGAATGTGAGGCAGTTTACACTTGGATGAAGTTGGAGTAGAGCTAGTAGCTGTGGTTTGGAAAATAATGAGATAGCTTGGTGGGCTTGTGAGAACAAGTTGAGATCTCCCTTGTGGGTTTCTACCAGAGTGTGTATTTGAAATAGCTAGGGTTTGGGATCGGATCTTGAGGGATCTTGCAAAACTATTACTTGCTTTGTATTTGGCCATAACTGGGAAGGCCTTACAGCCCAACACATTGCATGTAATCAATTATATTTTATATTATTATGATTTGGTATCAGATCTTGTGTTATTGCTTCCTGTTAATGTGTTTCCACTGTGTGGTTTCATAGTAGAGGGCTAGCACATCTCCTTTGGGGACTGCTCCTACCTTGCACTACGTCACATCAAATTTGCCTCTCACAATTTCTAATTTTTCTGTCAAGACATTATCATCATCTTCATCTATGGTCTTTAGTTTGTCTCACATTTTCTTTGTATTTTTACAGTCTTTTAGGTCATCAAATTAAGATAACTTATGGCTGAGGAAATCTCCAACATTACTTGGTTGTGTTCTTGTTTTTGTTTTAATTGTTCAACTATAAGGGGAGTAGTTGTTACCTCCACATACTTATTGTCCACAAATTTGATAGCAACATCACTAATACTATATATGTGCAACCTCATCAAGGTTTTCCATGCAGGAAAGTTCTCCTTATTTAGCTTGGGTACATCTCTCTTGTGAGTTATGATATTTAGCTTTAAGTACCTTCAAACTTCTCTCTATAAGAACTAAGCTTGAATACCAATTGTTAGAAATGTTTAGAATAAGTGAGAGGACAGTTAAATTAGTTACTCAAGGTCCTTAAGTACCATTTGATCTTTTAAACAATAAAAATCTTAGTGGTATGCTTATCTTGTTGTTGCTTGGTCTCTACTATTACTTAGTCTCTATAATAATAAAAATTTATTGTTCCAAATATAACATGTTTTGTTGAATATAAAATGTAAAACATATAAAGCATTCAACATAGGTTTGACAGTAGGATTTTTGTGTGCAAGCCGAATTTGGGAAAAATAATCAGCAACATGTCACCTATTTTTCACTCTTTTAAAGTGAGCTATAGATGTTAGGAGATAACCCTATTAAATGTTACAACACACATTGTTAAATGTGACATATTTAGATGATTTAGTCACCTTGTTAGGATTGTCCTTGTCAAAGAACTTTGATCATTCCATTTAGAATGTCACCTTGTGAAAGGATTTATACAAATGGTTAAGTCTTTCAAATGACTATTAGGTCAACCTCTATCAAGAGAATTTCAATACAAATTGTTTGCGATGATTAGAAAGAAAACAATAGGGTTTTGATCTATATTACTACAACTAACTTTGCAGGTTTAGATCTCTATTCTAGCTAGGTGTTGATTCACTAATAAGTTATACACTATCATCTAAGTTCTTGATTCTCTTGGAAACCCTTCAAGAAATCAATTTTCACCCTCCAACAATACTTAAGCCTTCTTTCTTAGATTTCACTTATCACTATCAACAACATCTCTACAAGCTTTCTCCTGTAGCTTCACATTCACTCACACACTTGTGCATCTTTGATCCACCTCTGTATGTATGGGCCTCTTGCATATACTTTTACTTTTTCATAAATTATTGATGCAGGAGCATCTTGGGTTGCCTTGTCATCCTGCTCAATTTTGTTCATTTTGCAATTTGGTGTCAAGTTACTATAGCACTTAGTTGGTGTTGAGTTACTATAGCACTTAGTCGGTGCCAAGTTACTATAGCACTTAGTTGGTGATGAGTTACTATAGCACTCTTCATGTGATGAGTTAATGTAGCACTTAGTTGGTGCCAAGTTACTATAGCACTCTTCATGTGTCGAGTTACTATAGCACTCTTCATTTGCCAAGTTACTATAGTACTTAGTTGGTGCCAAGTTACTATAGCACTTAGTTGGTACCAAGTTACTGTAGCATTCCTTCATGTGCCGAGTTACCTAATGTATGCTGAGTGTCAGTATTTGGACATGATTTTTGTGAGCCAACTTGTGGGATTTATTTTGTTCACAACATTTATGTTAAGATCTTTTCTTGGGATGAGTCCAAACTATTGTTGGGTCGGCCTTCCTCTTATGTAATGTTTTAGAATAATCTATAAGCCATTTTGGCAAGTATATATAGAGTGTTTAGGCTTAGAGTTAGGCAAGTTTTTGGAGAGTTGATGGAGGCCAGAACTAAAAGTGTGAATTTGTAGTTGGATCTCTAAATCTGAATGTATTTGTATTGGTTGTAACCCAAAAGGCCTTGCAGATGGGAATGTATGTTAAAAATTTGAATAATCAATAAAAGTATTTCATTCTTCTTTCTCCTTTGGTTTTTTTTCCTTGTGTTGCTTCCATTGTGTTAACTCTTGTAGGGTGGTTTGGATAGTTGGGTGAGCCTCTGGCCCTAGTTATTCACCCCTTCCCTATGTCAATTTGTATTATAGATTGAGGTTCATCCTTGTGGAGATTGGAACATGTAGAACCTTGATTTGGATTTGGTTGTAGAGTGGCAAATCTGTGGATTTGACCTATAACTTGCAGAGGGTTACAATCTTGTAGGAACTTGATTTGTGAAGATGGTTCGTGGTAGAGGAAATAATGTTGATAATGCTATATTGGATCAATTGAGACAAATTGTAGCTAGATTAGATGTTGTAAAGATAGCCTAGAGGAGAGGAGTGCATCTTGAAGATGTGAGTGATGATGAAGTAGCAGCACCAAACCATAATCCAGAACCTGAAGAAGATCAAGATGAGGAAAGATTATTGCGAGTGTTTTCTACGGCAAATTCAAAGCCTATTGTAGAATTTGTTCCCTATGATGGAAAATTGGATACCAATGTTGTGCTAGATTGGATCTTTGATATGGAGAAGTTCTTTGACTATGAAAACACTCTTGATAATAGAAAGGTGAAGATTGTAGTCACTAGGCTAAAAGGTCATGCATCACTATGGTGGGAGCACTTGCAAACTGATAGACAAAGGAGAGAAAATGAGAAGATCAGAACTTGGCCAAAGATGGTGAACAAGGTAAAGAACAAATTCCTCCCTACTGATTACCAAGTTAGCCTATTGAGAAAGATGCAAAATTTGAAACAAAAGGACATGATTGTGAAAGAATATATGAAAGAATTCTATAGATTGGACATCAGATCTAGACATGTGAATGACAATGTTGAGAAAATTGCAAGGTACATTAATGGACTAACATCTGGAATACAAGATGAAATAAGTTTTGTGAAGCTGGAAAGTGTAGAAGAAGCATATCAATATTCCTTGAAAGCTAAGGAGATCTCAAGAAAGAAGCATGAACAAAGATAAAGAGGTAGCGGTGGTAGATTCTAGAGAGGCAGAGGTAGATCTTATGGATAAAGTGGTAGATCTGACAATTCTATGCAGGATAAAGGAAAATCTAAATGGAAGAATGATGAAAAAGGCAAGACCAAATGGGAAAGTGGTAATTCTTACCAAGGAGGCACTAATTCTTACCAAGGAAGGGGTAATTCCTATTCTAGAGGTGGATTTCATGGTAATTGTTTTAGATGTGGTGAAGAGGGACATAGATCTTTTGAATGTAGATCCTATGAAAGTGGACAAGGTAACATAAATTTATTGATTCAAGGAGATGATGAGGGTTCACCAAGTGGATCTGAGATTGGAGAAAATCTAATGGTGAGAAGAACCTTATGTAATAAAGGAAGTGATGAGGAACCTCTTTTAAGGAGAATTCTTTTCAAGACAATATGTGAGATGGCTAGAAAATGCTACAAAGTGATCATTGATAGTGGAAGTTCTACAAATTTGGCATAAGAGGAGTTGGTTACAAAGTTGTAGTTGCAGAGGTTGAAACATCCCAAATCCTATCATGTTTCATGGATCAAAGATTAGCATAAGATATTGGTAAGTGAGCAATGCCTTGTGCAGTTCAAAATTGGACATTACTTTGATGAAGTTTTGTGTGATATTATGCCCATGGATTGTTGTCATATTTTGTTAGGTAGACCTTGGCAATATGATAGATATGTTTTACCTGATGGAAGATTGAATCAATATACTCTTTGGGTAAATGGGAGAAAACAAACATTGTTGCATTTGATTGAAAGCCTAGATGAGGTAAATTGTACTACTGTAAAAATTTGCATGGATAATGGAAACAATTTGAAAAGGAAATGAAAAAGAATCAAGTCTTTTTTGCTATAATTCTAAGAAAATCGAGTTTTTTCAATGTAGACCAAGTGCAAGAAAATAGTGTTAATTGTCAATGGTGACCAAGTGATAGATGGTAGTATTGATCGAGTGCTAGAATAAATTGTAGAGTTGTTGAATGAGTATAAAGACATTATTATTGATGATATCCTATAAGAATTATAAGTCATTGTATGGATCTAATTCCTGGAGCTAGTTTTCCAAACAAAGAACCATATAGATTGACACCTATAGAGAATGAAGAACTTAATAGACAAGTGCATGAGTTGTTACAAAAAAATTTGATTAGAGAAAGCTTGAGTCCATGTGTTGTACCTATTGTATTGCACCTAAAAAGAATGGAGAATGTGTACTAATTCCAGAGCTATTAACAAAATCACTATAAAATATAGGTTTCCTATATTGAGGATGGATGACATAATGGATTGTTTGAGTGGAGCAAAGTATTTTGCTAAGATTTATTTGAAGAGTGGCTATCATTAGATCAAAATCAAAGAAGTTGATGAATGGAAGACTGCTTTCAAGACAAAAGATGGTTTGTATGAATGGTTGGTTATGCCTTTTGGTTTGACTAATGCACCTAGTACTTTCATGAGGTTGATGAATGAAGTTCTAAAAAGATTCTTGTGTAAGTTTGTGATTTTTTATTTGGATGATATTCTAATATTCAACAAGAATAAGAAAGAACAGCTTGAGCATATTAGACAAGTATTATAGAGGTTGAAAAAAGAAATGTTGCTGATTAATTTGAAAAAGTGTTCTTTTATGCAAGAGGGGATTGTGTATTTTGGAATTTTGATTTCAGTTGATGGACTAAAGATGGATCCTGAAAAAGTTAAAGCAATTTTGGAATGGCCTACACTTGAGAATGTGAGTGAGGTAAAATCATTTCATGGTTTGGCTAGTTTTTATAGAAAGTTTATAAAGAATTTCAAAGTTATTTGTAATACTATGACTGAGATAATGAGGGGAGATAAAAAGGAATTCAAGTGGACAAATGGCACTGATAAGAGTTTTGAGACATTGAAACAAAAGGTTGTTGAATTACTTGTATTGGCTTTGCCTGATTTCAACAAAGTATTTCAAGTTGAATGTGATGCAAGTGGTAATGCACTAGGAGTTGTATTAAGTCAAGAATGTAAACCTATTTCTTTCTTTAGTGAAATGTTGAATGATGCAAAAAGGAAATTTTTAGTGTATGATCAAGAGATTTATGCTATTGTTCAAGCATTGATGAAGTGGAGACATTATTTGATGCCTAAGGAGTTTGTGTTATATATTGATCATAAAGCTTTATAATACTTGGGAAGTCAACATAAATTGAATCAAAGACATATGAAGTGGGTTGAGTATTTGCAGATTTTTACATTTTTTATTAAGCATAAGAGTGGAGTTACTAATAGAGTTGTTGATGCATTGAGTAGAAGATGTTCTTTGTTGAATGAAATGAAGGTTGAAGTTCTTAGTTTTGATGAGATGAAAGAGTTATATGATGCTGATCCTAATTTTTCTTAGGCATAGAGAGAGTGCACAACACCAAATCTGATAGACCACATAAGTATGATGAATATTTCATTCAAGAAGGTATGTTGTTCAAAGGTATTTAGTTGTGTATTCCTAGAAGTCCTATGAGGTTGAATCTAATTAAGGAAAAGCATAGTGGTGGATTAGTTGGAAATTTTAGAATTGATAAAACATTGAGTTTGCTAAAAGAGAAGTATTATTGGCCACAAATGTATAAGGATGTTCAAAAAAATTTAAAGAGTTGTGGAGTTTGTCAAGTTGCAAAGGGGGTGAGTCAAAATATTGCTTTGTATACACCTATTATTGTTCCTGAGAAACCTTGGATTGAAATCAGTATGGATTTTGTCCTTGGATTGCCTAAGACAGTGAAAGGGTATGATTCCATATTTGTTGCAGTGGAAAAATCTTCTAAGATGGATCATTTCATACCATGTAAGAAGACATCAGATGTTGAGCATGTTGTTGAACTTTTCTTTAAAGAGATTGTGAGATTGCATGGATTACCAAGAATTATTATTTCTGACAGAGATAGTAAGTTTGTTGGTTACTTTTGGAAGACTTTGTGGAAGAAGATAGGTACTAATTAAAGTTTAGTTCTACATTCCATCCACAAATAGATGGTTGGATAGAGGTTGTGAATAGAAGCTTGGGTAATTTGCTAAGATGTTTAGTTGGGAATTAGCCAAGTAATTGGGAGTTAGTATTGGCACAAGTTGAATTTGCATATAACAATTTTGTGAATAGGAGTACAGGGAAGATACCTTTTGAGATTGTTACTAGAATGTATCTTAGAGGTATATCAAATTTGAGAGATGTTGCTGGTGAAGAAAAGAAAAGAACTACAGGAGAAGAATTTGTTGATTTTATGGAGTCTTTGCATAGGGAAGTGAAGTTGAGGTTGGAACAAAGTAATCAGAAGTATAAGGAGAATGCTCATTGGTCTAGAAGACACCATGATTTTCAAGTTGGTGATGAGGTGATGGTTCATCTCAAGAAAGGAAGATTCCCAGTTGGAACATACAATAAGCTAAAGATGAAGAAATTTGGACCTTGTAAGATCTTGAAGAAGTTTGACAGTGGTAATGAGGTGATGGTTCATCTAAAGAAAGGAAGATTCTCAGTTGGAACATACAGTAAGCTGAAGATGAAGAAACTTGGACCTTGTAAGATCTTGAAGAATTTTAAGAGTGGTAATGCTTATGAAATTGAGTTACCTGATGACATGGATATATCTCCTATATTCAATATTGTTGATTTGTATAAGTATCATGAATTAGAGGATGAAGTTCTTGTATCAGATGATTATCCCAAGAAATAGATTGAAGAAGTTGAACAGATATTGGATCAAAGAGTTGGCAAGAGCACAAGAGGAAAGGATTACTATAAATATTTGGTGAAGTGGAAGAACAGACCTATTGAAGATGCTTCATGAATTTCTCAATTTGAGTTGGATTCAGCTCAAGTTGGGACATCTCAATGATTCAAGAGAATCATTTCTTTCAACCATGTTTGTCTGATGTAGGAGAATCCTAGGTTGCCTTGTCATCCTACTCAATTTTGTTCATTTTGCAAGTTAGTGCCAAGTTACTATAGCACTCAGTTGGTGTTGAGTTACTATAGAACTTAGTTGCTGCTGAGTTACTATAGCATGCAGTTGGTGCCAAGTTATTATAGCACTCTTCATGTGATGATTTACTATAGTACTTAGTTGGTGCTGAGTTACTATAGCACTCTTCATGTGCCAAGTTGTTGTAGCACTTAGTTGGTGTCGAGTTACTATAGCACTTGGTGCCAAGTTACTGTAGGACTCTTCATGTGTTGAGTTACTATAGCACTCTTCATGTGTAAAGTTACTGTAGCACTTAGTTGGTGCCGAGTTTGATGTAGGAGCATCCAGAGGTATAAGGGCAATCCTGTGTCACCCAAAAAAAATGTACTTAGACTTAGTTTCTGGTTCATGTGTTTTCATTTTTGGATACCCATTTGGGTCAAATAAAGGTTCCAACTCTCACAGTTCCACTACCAATGTGTTAGAAAATATTGAAAAAGTAGGAGCATGTAATTGGGCCATCATTTTGGTGAACTAGAAGGTGTGAATTGGCCAAATGAATGTAATTGTGATTTAGAGCATTCCAAAAAAATAATCAGGTCAAAAGGCCCCACGGTTTGAAAGTTATTGCACTTTTTTGGGTTTTGGAGGCCTCCTAAAATGCTTCAAAGTTAGGTTTAGGGGCATTAAATGACCTCGAAAAGGGTTGAAAAATGGGGGACAAGAAAAACTGGTCCATAGGGCTATAGAGCACTTCAAGAGCTTTCTAAAAATGTAAACGGTTCGTCAATCGGAGCTACGGTTCAAAAGTTATGCCTCCCGAAAGTTCGGTTACCGTTTTTGGATTCTTCTAGATTTGCGCTGACTTCTAACACAGCTTCTGGAACCTTCTATTTGGTCGGTGGATGCCTACTAGCACTTTCTAGAATGTACTCCTAGTCCTTAACCCTCTGGGGTCTATTTAAGGAGATTTTTGGCATTGTAAAAGGCAGTTCAGAGTGGAGTTTGAGAGGAGGTACTGAAAGGAGAAATTATCTCCAAATTTATGCTATTGTAAGCCCTTAGGGCATGTTTTGAAGTTTATTTTCTCTGTACTATTTGTACTAGCTTATTTTCTCAGTTAACACAATTTCCCTTTTTTCTTGTGTCCATTTTCTTCTTGGGTTGTGTCCCCATCAAGTGGTATCATACCTGGTTTTCCTGAGTGTGTAGACAGAGCGCCGACTGTGAGGCAGTTTTCACCAGGACTGTGTGGTTGTGGGTTCGAGTTAGAAGATGCCTCCATGAAGAGAGCATGGCGAAAGGGCCAGAGCTATTAATCCTAAGGAGGTTAGAGCCCTCCAAAGGCAGGTACAATCATTGCAAGAGGAGCTCCGTAGAGGAGAAAATGTTGCTGCTGGTGACAACAGTGAGGATGAAAATGAAGAAGAAGTTATGGGACTAGAAGGGGAATTTGACTGGGAACTTCTGAATTATGTAGAGGAAAGGCTTTTTAGGGCCATTACTAAGTTTGGAAAAAGACCCACAATTGAAGTGGGTGTATTTTATAGGAAATTTGAAACCAGATGAGTTAATCGATTGGATCAATGAACTGGAAGAATACTTTGAGTATGAGGATATCAGGGACCCAGATAGGGTTAAGTTTGCAAAGGCCAAACTGAAAGGCCATGCCAAAATCTGGTGGCAAGAGGTTCAATTGCAAAGAAACAAAAGAGGAAAGGAGAAGATCATAAGATGGGATCGCATGGTGGACAAATTGAAGAAGCAGTTCATTCCTATGGACTACGAGCTTGATTTGTTTAAGAAGATGCATGGGTTAAAGCAAGTAGGAAGATCAGTCCAAGAATATATAGAGGAATTTTATCGACTCTTGATTAGAGCGGGGCATGCAAAAGCAAATAAGGAGAAGGTTGCTCGTTATATCAGTGGGTTGTGACCTAGCATCCAGGAGGAATTAAGTCTGGTAAGAATGACCAGCATTGAAGAGGCATACCAGTTTTCCCTATGAGTTGAAGAGAAGATGAATAAAAGGTTTGAAGGAAGACAAACAGGGTGTGGTCAAGGAGGAAAGGGAAGCGGAAGATCATCTGGAGGCCACAATGAAACCCAAAAGAAAAATGAAGATGTGGGTACTAGTAGGAACCAAAGGAATGAGGGTTTCAACCACTCCCATGATCAAGACTTTGGAAATCAGAGAGGAAGAGGTAGAGGACATGGAAAAGGAAGAGGAGGCTTCTATGGTACCTATTTCCATTGCAATGAAGAAGGTCATCGTGTCTTTCAATGCCCTCAACGACAAGGAAGGACAGATAGGAGAGCTGAGGGCCAAGCTAGGGTTGCTCATGCGGCTCATGAATGAGGTACTTAAGAAGTTCTTGGGAAAATTTGTTATTGTCTATTTGGATGATATTTTAATTTTCAGCAAGAATTTGGAAGAACATTTATTGCATATTTGTAGTGTCCTTGAAAGGCTAAGGGAAGAGAAACTATTAATTAATCTGAAGAAGTGTAACTTTGCAAAATGGGAGTTAGTCTATTTGGGGTTTGTTATATCACCTGAAGGTCTCAAAATGGATCCGGAGAAGGTAAAAGCCATCTTGGAATGGCCTACTCCAAGGTTTGCTACTGAGGTAAGATCATTTCATGGTCTGGTTAGTTTTTATAAGAAGCTTATTAAGAATTTCAGTGGCATATGTGTACCCCTAACTAATACAATAAGAGGCCATAGAAAAGAGTTCAAATGGACTACAGTAGCTACAAGAAGTTTTGAATTGCTGAAGAAGAAGGTGACAGAATAGCCTGTATTGGCACTTCCAAATTTTAGAAAGGTTTTCCAAGTGGATTGTGATGCCAGTGGCAGTGCTATTGGGGCTGTATTAAGCCAAGAAGGTAAGCCTATTGCATATTTTAGTAAAAATTTGAATGATGCAAAGAAGAAGTATTTTGTTTATGATCAAGAGTTCTATGCAATAATTCAGGCCTTAAAGAAATGGAGGCATTATTTATTGCCAAAGGAATTTGTTTTGTATACTAATCATCAGGCATTACAGTACCTAAATAGCCAAGGTAAATTGAATCAGAGGCATATGAAGTGGGTAGAGTTCTTGCAGAACTATACATTTGTGTTGAAGCATAGAAGTGGAAAATCTAATAGGGTTGTAGATGCATTAAGTAGAAGATAGTTGTTGCTTACAATAATGCAGGTTGAAGTAGTTGGGTTTGATGAACTCAAGAATTTGTACCCTGAGGATCCTGATTTTTCTAAAGCATGGAAAGCTTGTAAAGAACCTGTTGCTGTAGATAGAACCAAGTGGTTAGACTATTTGATTCAGGATGGCATGTTGTTCAAAGGTAGTCAATTGTGCATTCCAAGGAGTTCCATGAGGGAAAATCTGATTAAGGAGAAACATAGTGGAGGGATGGCAGGACATTTTGGTCAAGATAAGACCATTTCCATTCTTACAGAACATTATTTTTGGCCTCAAATTTCACAAGATGTGAAGAATTTTGTACAAAGTTGTCAGGTTTGTCAAGTTGCCAAGGGGTTTAGTCACAATACTGGCCTATATCAGCCATTGCCTATTCCATCAAGGCCATGGGAGGACATAAGTATGGATTTTGTTCTTGGATTGCCAAGGACACAAAGGGGTAATGAATCAATATTCGCGGTGGTTGATAGGTTCTTCAAAATGGCACATTTCATTCCATGCCACAAAACTCATGATGTTGTCCATATTGTAGACTTGTTTTTCAAAGAGGTGGTAAGACTACATGGTCTTCCAAGGAGTATAGTTTCTGACAGAAATACTAAATTTGTGGGGTATTTCTGGAGGACATTGTGGAAGAAGTTGAGAACAGACCTAAAATTCAGTTCCACGCATCACCCACAAACTGACGGCCAAACAAAAGTGGTAAATAGAAGTCTGGGCAATTTGCCGAAATGTTTAGTTGGGGATAAGCCCAAGGGATGGGATTTGATTCTACCACAAGAAAAGTTTTCTTACAATAACTCTATAAATAGGAGTACAGGAAAATCACCATTCCAAATTGTATATGGGAATAGCCCAAGGACTTCACCAGAGATGAGGAAGATAGAGAAAGGGGAGAGGACAAGTGCTGAAGTAGAAGAATTTTTTGAACATATCAATCGTCTACATGAGGAGGTTCAAGCACACATTACCAAGATGAATCAAGAGTATAAAGCTAGGGCTGATCAAAGGAGAAGACATAAGGAATTTCAAGTAGGAGATCTAGTCATGGTGCACTTATGAAAAGAAAGATTTCTAGCTGGTACTTACAACAAGCTAAAAATGAAGAAATTTGGCCCTTGCAAAATTCTAAAGAAACATGACTCAGGAAATGCATATGAGGTGGAGCTACTAGATGGTATTCACATTTCTCCCATTTTCAACATTGCAGATTTGACAGAATATCATGATGATGGTGCAGATGAGGAGCTGGTGTTAGAGCCATGTCCAATTCCTGCTTCTAAGAAGGAGGAGATATAAGACATTCTAGATCATCGTGTGGGTAGGAGTACCAGAAATAGGTAGTATGAAGAGTATTTGGTGAAGTGGAAAGGACGATCGATCAAGGACTCAACTTGGATTTCAGCAGCTGAGGTTTCCCATTTGGGATTTCCTCTATCGTTCATAAAGTGACAGGGTCACTTTTCAATCTACCCTGGGTGTCTGATGCAAGAGCATCTAGAGGTATAAGGGAAATCATGTGTCACCCAAAAAAATGTACTTAGACTTAGTTTTTGGTTCATGTGTTTTCATTTTTGGATACCCATTTGGGTCAAATAAAGGTTCCAACTCTCACAGTTCCACTATCAGTGTGTTAGAAAATACTGAAAAAGTAGGATCATGTAATTGGGCTATCATTTTGGTGAACTCGAAGGTGTGAATTGGCCAGATGAATGTAATTTTGATTTAGAACATTCCAAAAAAAGAATTAGGTCAAAAGGCCCCACGGTTTGAAAGTTATTGCAGTTTTTTGGGTTTTGGAGACCTCCTAAGAATGCTTCAAAGTCAAGTTAGGGGCATTAAATAACTTCAAAAAAGGCCAAAAAATGGGGGGATGAGTGAAGCTTTTCCATAGGGCTATAAAGCACTTCAAGAGCTTTTCAAAAATGTAAACGGTTCGTCAATCGGAGCTACGGTTCAAAAGTTATGCCTCCTAGAAGTTCGATTACCGTTTCTGGATTCTTCTAGATTTGCGCTTACTTCTAACACAGCTTCTGGAACCTTCTATTTGGTCGATGGATGCCTACTCACACTTTCTAGAATGTACTCCTAGTCCTTAACCCTTCGGGGTCTATTTAAGGAGATTTTTGGCATTGTAAAAGGCAGTTCGGAGTGGAGTTTGAGAGGAGGTACTGAAAGGAGAAATTATCTCCAGATTTATGCTATTGTAAGCCATTAGGGCATGTTTTGAAGTTTATTTTCTCTATACTGTTTGTACTAGCTTATTTTCTCAGTTAATACAATTTCCCTTTTCTGTTGTGTCCATTTTGTTCTTGGGTTGTGTCCCCATCAGAGTTACTGTAGCACTTAGTTGGTACCAAGTTACTATAGCACTCCTTTATGTGCAGAGTTACCTAGTGTATGCCAAGTGTCAATATTTGGACATGATTTTTGCAAGTTGACTTATAGGATTTATTTGATTCATGACATTTATGTTAAGATCTTTTCTTGGGATGAGTCTAGACTATTGTTGGGTCAGTCTTCCTCTTATGTAATGTTCTAAAATAATTTGTAAGCCATTTTGGCAAGTATATATAAAGTGTTTAGGCTTAGAGTTAGACAAGTTTTCGGAGAGTAGATGGAGGGCAGAACTGAAAGTGCAAATTTGTAGTTGGATCTCTAAATGTGAATGTATTTGTATTGGCCATAACCTAGAAGGCCTTGTAGCTGGACATGTATGTTGAATATTTAAAGAATCAATAAAAGTATTTCATTCTTCTTCCTTCTTTGGTTGTTGTTCCTTGTGTTGCTTCCGTTGTGTTAACTCTTGCATGGTGGTTTGGATAGCTAGGTGAGCCTTTGGCCCTAGTTATTCACCCCTTTCCCTGCATCAATTGTTCAGCTCTATACATCTTTAAATAGGCAATTCTTACTTTAATATTTTCCATTATCATCGTAGATCTTAGGGTTTATGATTAGGTTCAACATGATTCATTGTATCTATCCATCTCCTTGATCTCCTTCTAGAAACTTCTCTATAATCTATCTATTAGGTCTTTACCTAATCCTCACCTTGAATTTAATGAACCAACTCATCAATCTTATCTTTAACATGATTTACATCTCCCAAGAAATCAACTAAGTTGGCTAGGAATCACGACTTCCTCAAATTAATCTTCAATAGTGTTACTTAGCAATCATTAAGTTTTAACACTCAGTCATCACTAAACACTCAAGCATTGTAAAAAAATTTGGGCTTGGTACTGACTAGCTTGCTTGGTTGGTACTTATGCTCGGTCAACAATAGATTTTCTTGGCACTAACTATGGCTCGATTGACACTAGCATGACTTGACATCCCTTTTCCATTTACTCTATTGCTTGGCTTGGCTTGGCTTAACTTTCTTGACATAAATTATCACTTTTCTTTATCAAAGTCTATCTAATCAAATGTCCATCATAGCTTCCTTTTCATAACTTAACCTTTCCTCTAGGTGTTATTGTTATGAACAATTTCTTAAATCCTCTTCAACAATCAAATAGATATGACATTTAGATTAGGTAGCAATATGTCTCATCAATAAATTTGACATCAATGAAAAAACAATAATTATTCCAAGTGTAAGTTTTTAATAGTACCTACTAGTTTTGAATCTTCCATGCCAAAAGTATTCAACACTTCCTTGACATATTTGGGTTCAAAAATGAAAATTACATCTTCCATTTGTTAGAATAAGTATATCAGAACCAAGATACTAGTATCGGTTGGGTGAATTGAGATCTTAAACATTTATCTTCAAAACCAATTATAATATAAATTCACACTTGATTCATCTCACATATCTACCATTAATATTGAAATGATGTAACATAAATTAAATACATCACACCCATAAATAGTCCAACACATAACACAATGATTTGGTAAATGCAAAAACACTTCAAGCTAAAAGTAAAAATGGGGTGGGGATGAAACCCAAAAATATTCACTATTGCAACAATAAAGTTAACCTGTTAAGGTTACAATGTTTGATTATAAGATATGATCTACCCTATGATAGTTCTACCTTGTTAAAATCTTAAGACATACTAGGTTTCACCTTGTTAAAGGATTTTGCAATCACAATAAAGTAAGGACTTTGTTGCGAGATTTACATAGGCCTTTTTGGACCATTATGTTAACAAAACTACCCTATCTCAATTACAAAATAACTAATTTAATACTTGACCCTCAGGTTTCTTTGTAAGCTAATATTGGGTTTCCTCTTTCCTATATCTTTGATTTGATTCTCCTAATCTGATAACTTTGTTCAATCCTTCACTACTCTAATTTCTCTCTATTTTCTATGCTCTCAAACTTTTCCTTCTTCATATGCTCACAATCTCTTTTTCATTCTCATGTGATTTTAGGGTTAGAATCCTCCTTAAATAGATATTTTGTGAAGGTTCTAGATCTTGATCAATGGTTTACACTTCACCATCTTTTTCTATTTACATCCCTTTTTCTGATTGGTTGAATTACTTGCCCAGGGATCACTATCTTTTGCAATGACATGTAATCAAAATCTTATTCGGTTCTTCAGCTATTAAATATCATAGAAGAGTCAGCCAAAATGGTGTGTGTATATATATGAATTTTTTCCATTACAGACTCTCATATCAAAACTAAACTACTTGGTACTTGAATTCTCTAACACTCGATCATACATAAAACTTTATGCTATTACTCAGCTTCTATATAATTATTTGTTTATCTCTTGATAAATTATTAGTATACTTGGTCTTCATTGTATTTCTTGACTCATACTATATTTCTCAATTCATATCTCTTCTTAGTCTCTACCAAATGCTCAACAATAACTCTTATACTTGGTATAAGTGTTGTATGCTCAACCTTTACTAGATAATGTAGTCAAAGTAGTGACCTTGGAATATTTCCTAGTAAATGACCTATAAATGACTAAATATTTGGATACTAATCAACAAAATAGGCTTAGAGATCAGCAATCTCCCCATTTGACATTAGTGGCAAAAACACTTTGTCATGAAATCATTTTGTTCCAAAAATGTATTCTCCCCTTGAGACCAAAATTTGATTATTATTGTGTTCATATCTCCTTTATTTCTTATCTCCCCTTTCTCATTATTTCATCTTTCCCATCAATCTCATCAATCCCCCTTATTTTTGTCACTGATGGAATTTAGGGCTTTTGCGGTGAATTGGAACTTCTCAAAGAATTGTTGATGACTTGTCACAATATTGGCATAGTCATTATTCTAACTTTCTTGTACCTATTCCAAACTCTAAAATTGGATTTCTAGCTTGACAAATAGATCAATGAATCCTATAATATTGGAAAAACGTGTCTCTTTCATCAAAATATCTCTAGCAACAAAGATTACCTTCTGAATTATCTCTATATGCAACAATAAGTGAAGTTGAATCAATACCAACTTGTGCCTTATCTTTGTATCTTTATCCATGAGCTTGGCTAACCTGTTTTGGTTAAATGTCAATTCACAATAAGAGGTTGAGCTTGAACTTGCATTCTTTCCCAATATAATAACATTAGCTCTTATATCCACATGAAATAACTCTAATGAGTTTGTAGTCTCTGTTGTAAAGAAATCTATATCACACAATTTCAAATATAAAGAATTGGTGGTCTTCAAAATTGTTTCCAATTGTGTAATAGATGTAGAAATATTGGGATTTCTATTTACAAGTTCATGTAAAACTTTCTATAGCACTTTTATGTTCCATTCTTCCCTTAGATCATTGTAATAACTTCTCATTTTTCTTTATGTCATCTATTTGAATTGTGTCAACTACATACACTAGCTAATCCAAAATTATATGTTGGTTGTTCACATCTATGATTCCTAATGCATCTATAAAAATATCTCATATAGTATGCAATACCTATCTTCTCTTATGGTCCCTTCTTAGTTGTTCCTTTTTTTCCTTATGACTCAATAAGATTTAAAATTCTCACATTTTATCTAGCATAATATTATTCAAATCATATGTAGGTAATGTAATTACTTCATTAAGGTTCACTAACTTTTCATCTTCCTCGTCTGCATGAGCCACATCTGGAGATCTAGAGGGCATATCACTTGTTAGTGAGTATGAATAGAAAGGATCTATAATAATTAAAGATGACACTAACACCCCTCTACCCAATCCAAACATACCAATAGAAGAAGAGATTCATTGTTTAAAGATAGACTCAAGAAAACTCTGTACTAACTCAATTTTGGTACAAATATTTAAATATCCAAAGCTTGAAGTCAAGAAGACTGATGATGTTAATGTCACATCAGTTGTAGAGGATACAAGTTTCAAGCAACTTGTTAAAGCATTAATTGTATCAAATTTGTTTAAAGAGATTCATTTTTTAAAGATAGACTCAAGAAAACTCTATACTAACTCAATTTTTATACAAATATTTAAATATCCAAAGCTTGAAGTCAAGAAGACTGATGATGTTAATCTCACATCAGTTGTAGAGGATACAAGTGTCGAGCTATTTAAAGAGATTCACTATTTAAAGATAGACTCAAGAAAACTCTGTACTAACTATATTTTGATACAAATATTTAAATATCCAAAGCTTTAAGTCAAGAAGATTGATGATGTTAATGTCACATCAACTGTAGAGGATACAAGTGTCGAGCAACTTGGTAAGGCATTAATTCTATATACTCCACTAACGTATATGCTAGTTTTGAGAAAGGAAGCAAATTTTGATAAAGATTCATGCACTAAGTTGGTAGAAGCTGAAGTAACACAGAAAGAGCAATAGTCTACTCAAGCTCTTAACAACTGTCAAGTGCAAAGTTTGCAAAACCTACACAAGTGATACCTATACAATAGGTGATTTCTACACTAGTGCAACAGCCAAGGTGAGATCAAGTGAAAAGGGGAAGCAATTATGACTATCACTAAAACTAAAATGTTGTAATATAAATGAAATGCATCACATCCATAAATAGTTCAACACATAACACAATGATTTGGTAACCTAGAAACACTTCAAGATGAAGGTAAAACTAGGGTGGGGATGAAACCTACGAATATTCACTATTGCAACAATAATGTTAACATGATAAGGTTACAATGTTTGATCATAAGATATGATCTACCCTATGAATGTTTTTCCCTATTGAAAGCTTAAGAGACTATTAAGTCTCACCTTGTTAAAGGATTTTACACTCACAATAAAGTAAGGACTCTATTAGGAGATTTACATAAGCCTATTAGGACCACTTTGTTAAGAGATTTACCCTATCTTAATTACAAAACAATTGATTTAGTACTTGACCCTCAATTTTCTCTACAATTTGATATTGGGTCTCCTCTTTCCTATATCTCTGATATGATTCTCCTAATCTGATAACTTTGTTCAATCCTTCACTACTTTGATTGCTCTCTATCTTCTTTGCTCTTAGACTTTTCCTTCTTCATATTCTTGTAATCTCTCCTTCATTCTCATGTGATTCTAGGGTTAGAATCCTCCTTAAATAGACATTTTGTGAAGGTTCTAGATCTTGATCAACAGTTTACACTTCACCATCTTTTCTCATTTGCATTCCTTTCTCTGATTGGTTGAATCGCTCACCTAGTGGTCATTACCTTCTGTAATGACACACAATCAACATCTTAGTTGGCTCTTTAAATATTAAATATCATAGAAAAGTCAGCCAAAATGGTATACATATGAGTTTGTTCCATTATAGACTCTCATATCAAAACTAAACCACTCGACAGTTGAATGCTTTGACACTCGATCATGTATAAACCTTCATATTATTACTCGGCTTCTACATAACTATTTTCTCAGCTCTTGATAACTTATCAGTATGTTTGGTCTTCATTGTATTGCTCAGTTCATACTATATTTCTCAGCTCATATCTCTGCTTGGTCTCTACTAAATGCTCAATAATCACTATTATGCTTAGTATAAGTGTTGTATGCTTAGCCTTTACTAGATAACTCAATCATAGTGGTGACCTTGTAATCTTTCCTAGTAATGACTTATAAATGAGCAAGTGTTTGGACACTAATCAACAACATAGAATTAGAGATCAACACCATTTTCTTTACATATAACCCAATAAACAATTTTATCTCACTAATCATTGACATCTCAAACTTTTTCTTTATCTCTTTAGAAAAATCCATACTCATTCTATCATCACCTCCAAACGTAATTCTTGGAGTTGATGAAAGATCAACTCCACAACTCCCAAGAATCACCTACATGCAAACACCTATCATGAAAGAGAGAAGCAGAAGCTATTGGGACTAGAATTCCCAAATCCATAGATGAGACATTCTTGATGAGGAAAAAAAGAGATTTCTATTATCAAAAGTGAATCAATGTTACCAAGAGAGATAATCCTTATAAAGGAGATCAAAACACTAATAGTTCTGACCTAGGTTACATCATAATAATTGATAAAAGAATTAATTATTAGATGCCTAAAGTTTAGCTTAACAAAACTAGAGTTAAATAGGAAATATCTAATTACTCTAACACACCACCCTTAAGATAAACTTAAGGAGTAGCTAAAAACCTAGAAACTACTACTAAAATTAAATTTGGGTCCCTACAAGAAAGCCTAATGAGGTACCCAAGCACAAAAAATCTCTGAAAAAGAGGAGAAATAGAGAAACATGCATGGGAAAAACCCTACTCAAAAAGAGATGAAAATAATGTTGAAAAGGACTAGTGAAAAACTGAAGAAGCCTCCAAACTTGAGAAACTCCTAGAAGATAGGAACAAAAGATGACCATGAATAACACCACTAAAGCATGTAGAAGCTACAAAACTCTATTAAAAGTAACTATTGATATGAAGAAGCTCCACTAAAATAGAACCTAACTAGGTAGAGAAGACTAGAATTTGCATCAAATTAGGAGGCACACAAAGGAAAAAAAATATAATCTTGAAGATATAGATGGCATAAAACACCAAAGCCTGAAGAGTTGATCAATTGAACATGGAAGGCTACAACCAAAGTAGGAACAAAAAGAAGAGTGTCTATATGGTAAATGATCCATCTCACTGAAATGCATAGGTACTTAGGTACTACATCTACCTAGTACGTAGGAATAGATATTGAATACATAGCTCACTCCATCAAATGTAGGAAGCATGAAAAACAACATAACCCCTCCCCCATTGCAGACAAGGGCGAGGTGATAGTAAACTAGAATAGTGGTCCAAAATAATTGCATGTCAAGGAACCACAATAAAGATACAAAAAAGAGTACATATGTGTGTACTGAGGTGATCAATCTTAGACACATCATGTGGCTAATGTCATAGAAGGGAAACTCACTAGACAAAGGAAGATGGAAAATAATAGAAAAACATCAACCCCATGGCATTTTAATTAGAGTAGTGCATGCACAATCAGGCACAAGATAGAGTGAATCCCAAGGATACAATCATCTATACAAGTATCCTCAGATGACACTGCTCGAATTAGAAGGAAAACCAAGACAAAAATTACTAAAACAAAAATACAGATGGAATATGACACTTTATCTCAATGCATTTGCAAGAATTCATACAAAGATGTCTAAATAGACTAAAAGATACATAAGGTTGATATAATAGATAGTACAACCCATGAAAAATCATCTAAAGCAACAAAATCAATCACTAGACTTAAAACAATCAAGATATCCACCAGAATGTAAAAATGCAAAAGACTGAACAAAATGTGTTATGGGGACACAACCCAAGTACAGAATGGACACAACAAGAAAGGGAAAATCTTATTAACTATAAAAATATGCTAGTACACTTAGTGCAGAGAAACAAACTCCAAAACATGCCCTATGGGCTTACAATAGCATAAATCTGGAGATAAATTCTTCTCCCAGTACCTTCTCTCAAACTCCACTCCAAACTGCCTTTTACTATGCCAAAAATGTTCATAAATAGACCCCAGAGGGTTAAGGATTAGGAATACATTCTAGAAAGTGCTAGTTGGCATCCACTGACCAAATAGAAGGCTCTAGAAGTCACATTAGAAGTCAGCACAAAATTAGAAGAATCCAAAAATGGTAACCGAACTTTCGGGAGGCATAACTTTTGAACCGTAGCTCCAATTGGTGAACCATTTACATTTCCAAAAAGCTCTCAAAGCGCTCTATAGCCCTATGGATGAGCTTCACTCATCATCCATTTTTCAGCCCTATTTGAGGTCATTTAGTGCCCCTAGCCTGACTTTGAAGAATTCTTAAGATGTCTCCAAAAATCAAACAATTGCGATAACTTTCAAACCGTGGAGCCTTTTGACCTGATTCTTCTTTTGGAATGCTCTAAATTACAATTATATTCATTTGAAAAATTTACATCTTCTAGTTCACCAAAATGATGGCTCAATTACATGCTCCTATTTTTTTGGCATTTACACGTATCCCAAGGTCATTAAAAACTCTAACCTAGAACATTGATAGTGGAACTGTGAGAGTTGTAACCTTTATTTGACCCAAATGGGTATCTAGAAATGAAAACACATGAAATAGAAACTAAGTCTAAGTACTTTTTTTTTGGTGACACAAAATTGCCCTTATACCTCTGGATGCTCCTGCATCAGACACCCAGGATAGATTGAAAAGTGACCCTATCACTTTATGGATGGTAGAGGAAATCCCAAATGGGAAACCTCACCTACTGAAATCCAAGTTGAGTCATTTATCAGTTTTCCTTTCCACTTGACCAAATGCTCTTCATACTGCCTATTTTTGGTACTCCTACCCTCACGACTATCCAGAATCTCCTCTATCTCCTCCTTTTTAGAAGCGGGAATTGGACATGGCTCTAACATCGGCTCCTCATCTGCACCATCATCATGATACTCTATTAAGTCTGCAATGTTGAAAATAGGAGAAATGTGAATACCATCTGGCAACTCCACCTCATATGCATTTTCTGAGTCATGTTTCTTAAGAATTTTGCAGGGGCCAAATTTCTTCATTTTCAACTTGTTGTAAGTACCAACTAGAAACCTTTCTTTTCTTAAGTGTACCATGACTAGATCCCCTACTTGGAATTCCTTATGTCTTCTCCTTTGATTAGCCCTAGCTTTATACTCTTGATTCATCCTGGTAATGTGTGCCTGAACCTCCTCATGTAGATGCTTGATATGTTCAGCAAATTCTTCAACTTCAACACTTGTCCTCTCCCCTTGCTCTATCTTCCTCAATTCTGGTGCAGTCCTTGGGCTACTTCCATATATAATTTGGAATGGTGATCTACCAGTACTCCTATTTATAGAGTTATTGTAAGAAAACTCTACTTGTGGTAGAATCAAATCCCACCCCTTGGGCTTATTCCCAACCAAACATCTCAGAAAATTGCCCAAACTTTTGTTTACCACTTCTATTTGGCCGTCACTTTGCGAGTGATGTGTGGAACTGAATTTCAAGTTTGTTCTCAACTTCTTCCACAATGTTTTCTAGAAATACCCAACAAATTTAGTATCTCTATCAGAAACTATACTCCTTGGGAGACCATGTAGTCTTACCACCTCTCTGAAAAACAAGTCTGCAATATGGATAGCATCATGATTTTTGTGGCATGGAATGAAATGTGCCATTTTGGAGAATCTATCAACCACCACAAATATTGAGTCACTACCTCTTTGTGTCCTTGGCAATCCAAGAACAAAATCCATACTTATGTCCTCCCATGGCTTTGATGGAATAGGCAATGGCTGATAAAGTCCAATATTGTGACTAAATCCCTTGGAAACTTGACAAATCTGACAACTCTGTACAAACTTCTTCACATCCTACAAAATTTGAGGCCAAAAATAATGTTCTCTAAGAATGGCAATGGCCTTATCTCGACCAAAATGTCCTGCCATCCCTCCACTATGTTTCTCCTTAATCAGATTTTCCCTCATGGAACTCCTCGTAATGCATAATTGACTGCCCTTGAATAACATACCATCCTAAATCAAATAGTCTAGCCACTTGGTTCTATCTACAGCAATAGGCTCTTTACAAGCTTTCCATGCTTCAACAAAATCAGGATCCCCAGGGTACAGATTCTTGAGTTCAGCAAACCAAACTACTTCAACCTATATTACTATAAGCAACAACTGTCCTCGACATAGTGCATCTGCAACCCTATTAGATTTTCCACTTCTATGCTTCAACACAAATGTATAGCTCTACAAGAACTCTACACACTTCATATGCCTCTGATTCAATTTACCTTGGCTATTTAGGTATTGTAATGCCTAGTGATCGGTATATAAAACAAATTCCTTTGGAAATAAATAATGCCTCCATTTCTTTAAGGCCTGAATTATTGCATAGAACTCTTGATCATAAATAGAATACTTCTTTTTTGCATCATTCCATTTCTCACTAAAATATGCAATAGGCTTACCTTCTTGGCTTAATACAGCCCTAATAGCGCTACCACTAGCATCACAATCCACCTGGAAGACCTTTCTAAAATTTGAAAGAGCCAACACAAGTTGTTCTGTCACCTTCTTCTTTAGGAATTCAAAACTTCTTGCAGCTGTTGCAATCCATTTGAACTCTTTTCTATCCCCTCTTATTGTATCAGTCAAGGGTGCACATATGCCACTGAAATTCTTAATGAACTTCCTATAAAAACTAACCAAACCATGAAGTGATCTTACCTCAATAGTAAACCTTGGAGTAGGCCATTCTAAGATGGCTTTTACCTTCTCTGGATCCATTTTGAGACCTTCAGGTGATATAACAAACCCTAAGTAGACTAACTCCCTTTTTGCAAAGATACACTTCTTCAAATTAATTAATAGTTTCTCTTCCCTTAACATTTCAAGGACACTACGAATATGCAATAAATCTTCTTCCAAAGTCTTTCTAAAAATTAAAATATTATCCAAATATACAATAACAATTTTTTCCAAGAACTTCTTACATACCTCATTCATAAGCCACATGCAGGTGCTTGGGGCATTTGTCAATCCAAAGGGCATGACTAACCACTCATAAAGACCCTCCTTGGTCTTGAAGTTTGTTTTCCACTCATCTCCTTCTCATATCCATATCTGATGATAGCCACTCTTGAGATCTATCTTTGTGAAGTACTGAGCTCCACTCAAGCAATTCATAAGATCATTCATTCTTGGAAAAGGAAACCGATACTTGATGGTTATCCTATTTATAGCTTGAGAGTTTGTACACATCCTCCACTCTCCATCCTTCTTTTGTGCCAGTACTGCAGGTACTGCACATGGACTCAGGCTCTCCCGAATCAAACCCTTCCTTAATAGCTCATGAACCTATCTATTTAGCTCCTTAGTTTTAGTAGGAGTCATCCTATGAGCAGCCTTGTTAGGAAAACTAGCTCTTGGGATTAAATCTATCTGATGACTGATTTTCCTTATCGGTGGCAATCCTTTTGAAACATTATCAGAGATTATATCTCCAAACTCACCTAGTAAATATGAAACTTCAAGTGGTATTTCACTATTACCTTCTTTATCTTTCCTAGGGATCAAATCATAGCACATAGGCTGATGTTTCATGCCATCTAAAAACTTCCTTCCATCAACAAGACAAATCCTAGCACTGCTACATACCTTTTTGCCTTCCTTTTTTATGGGCTTCAATTTGTGGTGAACTCCATCCTTTGTTAGAGAGTATGTGTTTGCATGACCATCATGTACTGCATGCCTATCAAATTGCCATGGTCTACCCAACAATAGATGGCAAATATCCATTGGAATGACATCACAGAGAACTTCATCATGGTAACTCCCAATTTTTAACTTAACTAAACATTGTTCACTTACCAAGACCTTATGATCATCTTTCACCCAAGCAATCCGATAGGGCTGGGGATGTTTCTCCCTCTTGAGCTTTAGCTTAGAGATCGTCTCCTCTGATACCAAGTTATCAGTGCTACCACCGTCAATGATCACATCACAACATTTATCCTCACACTTGCACTTGGTACAGAATAAACTCCTCCTTTGTCTAGGTTCAATCTCACCACTTAGTAGGACCCTTTCATTTACTAAAGTCTCTCCTCTTTCTGCATCCTTTGAATGTGATGATTATGCATCCTCATCCACATGAGCAAACCTAGCTTGACCCTCAGCTCTCCTATTTTTCCTTCCTTGTCATTGAGGGCATTCAAAGGCATGATAACCTTCTTCATTGCAATGGAAATAGGTACCACAGAAGCCTCCTCTTCCTTTTCCATGTCTTCTACCTCTTCCTCTTTGATTTCCAAAGTCTTAATCACAGAAGCTTACAATAGCATAAATCTGGAGATAAATTCTTCTCCTAGTACCTTCTCTCAAACTCCACTCCAAACTGCCTTTTACAATGCCAGAAATGTTCTTAAATAGACCCCAAAGGGTTAAGGATTAGGAATACATTCTAGAAAGTGCTATTTGGCATCCATCAACCAAATAGAATGCTCTAAAAGTCACATTAGAAGTCGGCACAAAATTAGAAGAATCCAAAAATGATAACCAAACTTCTGAGAGGCATAACTTTTGAACCGTAGCTCCGATTGATGAACCATTTACATTTCCAAAAAGCTCTCAAAGTGCTCTATAGCCCTATGGATAGGATTCACTCATCCCCCATTTTTTTCCTTGTTTGAGGTCATTTAATGCCCCTAACCTGACTTTGAAGCATTCTTAGGATGTCTCCAAAAATTGAAAAACTATGATAACTTTCAAACTATGGGGCCTTTTGACCTGATTCTTTTTTTGGAATGCTCTAAATTACAATTACATTCATCCAACCAATTTACACCTTCTATTTTACCAAAATGATGGCTCAATTACATACTCCTATTTTTTTGGCATTTGTAATATCCCAAGGTGATTAAAAACTCTAACCTAGAACACTGATAGTGGAACTGTGAGAGTTGGAACCTTTATTTGACCCAAAGAGGTATCCAAAAATGAAAACACATGAAATAGAAACTAAGTCTAAGTACATTTTTTTTGGTGACACAGGATTGCCCTTATACCTCTGGATGCTCCTACATCAATGTGTTTGGAGCAAAATTTGGAAAAATAACCAACATCACTAGAAATATATTGGAAAGACCTTTCCAATGATATAAAGAATTCCCAAATTAGAGATCAAATGCTCAAGATATATCTCCCAGAGGGAAAAATTGAACCCCTGACTTTGATAGTATAAAATTCATAAAAGGGCATCAAAACTAAAAATCACCTATACCACTATGACAAAATCAAAACTATATTTCTGTTGATATTTTGTTTGCAAAAAAAGGAGTCCTTATGCCCAAGATATGAGCAAAAGCATGAAGGTAAGTCCAAATAGAGCTTGAAGGATAAATAGGTTGATAATGTAGTGCTAACATGATGCTAACATTAGTAAGGGATGAGACCAAATTTGATGGTCAAATGGTTGTTGAGGCAAAAAAAAAAAGCCTAAAAATGATCCATACCGAAAAAAGTTTTTTTTTTTTTTTTTTAAATCTGATCACCAAGAACAAGCCAAAAAACCAAGGTTCAGTGATGGAATAAAATATCAGTGGCCAAAAAAATCCTCTAATGATGTGGCTTGAGGTGCTCTATTGTCTCAATCAATAATAGTGACATTGCACAAAGGAAGGCATGCTTCAGAAAGAACATTTGTTGGTCTTCAAAAGTCTTTGTGGCCAAAACTACTAATCAGTGGACTCAAAAAATGCCATAAACCACCAATAATTTTTCTCATGAAAAAGTGTAGGGCCTTGCACATAGGAAGGAGTGAATTCTCCACCAAAAAATGCATTACCACAAAGTTTCCACAAAAGAAATTGCATGAACCAATAACAAGGCACATGGAAATCACCATGAAACAAACCCAAAAAACTTTGTCCAAGTTGTACATACGGACAAAAAATAGATAATGAAGAGAGGATTGGTGAGTTTCCCAAGGGTTGAGAGACATGAAATTGATGCTAAAAAATGTATCTCATAAACTAATTAAAACTCATGATCTGTGGTGTTGAACCTCCTCACAAACAATGATGTTCCCACCTAAAATGGGCACCAAAAACTAGGCACTACCACCTACCAAGAATGGAGCAAGCACAAAGTAAAAGAGAGTAGGGGGCTCCTTGGATGTTGCATGGTGGTGCTAATTGGATGTGTGGTTTGCAATAATAACCTTTGAACCCTATTTTGTGACTAGTGTGAGGCCTACTCTTCCAATCAAAAAAATAGAGACATTGGAGATAGTGCACTAAAGGTGGACACATGTTAGATTTGAAGGAGCCAACCAAAAAAACCTTTACTCTCACTAAAATGCATTTTATGGGCACGATTTACCAAAAACACCAAGCGTCAAAAAAAAATTGCATGGGACCCATCCAAAGTCCATCAGCCTACTTGGAGTAGAGGGTATTAGGCCTAAAAAAGTGGACGCACGTATAAAGGGAAGTACGAGTGTTGTTGTATTTATAGTGTAGGACCCACAAGGAAAGGTCAACCCAAAATATAGGTGGAGACCATAAAATTCCTAGCACGAGTTCCAGAGTGGGGATCCATAAAAAAAGCATGCCTCCTTTTAAAATCACCTCCTTCCTACAACCCACAAAAATTTTGAACAAAAAAGAAACTTTTGTCAAAGAAAATATTTCAATATAGTCTCATTGATTTGTGTGTCTAGGTCAAAATGACCTAGGTGCAAAAAAAAATTCTCTAAAGTCAACAACGTCCAAACTTGACATATTTTATATGGAAATGAGGGGTTTCGAACACTCTAAGCTCAACGATGATGTTTATTTGGGATCAAACTGCTCCAAAAAAGAGGTCCTCCCTAGATCCAATACAAAATCATTTTAAAAAGTGAAACCCTCTAAAAAACATAGATCCAAACGCCAAGCTAAGCTCCTCATAAATAGAACAAGGGTATGAAGATTTGGAGCTCTGATACCATGTTGAATTTGATGAATATTAACCCTAAAGATCCCAAGAATTACCTACATGCAAGCACCTTTCACAGAAAGAGAGAAGAAAAAGCTATGGAGGCTAGAATTCCCATATCCATAGAGAAGACATTCTTGATGAGAAAAAAGAGAGATTGCTATTATCAAAAGTGAATCAATGTTACAAATAAATATTCTCCTTATAAAGGAGATAAAAACCCTAACAAGTCTAACCTAGGTTACATAATAATAATTAATAAAAGAATTAATTATTAGATGCCTAAAGTTTAGCTCAGACAAACAAGAGTTAATTAGGAAATATCTAATCACTCTAACAGTAATGTCATCCACAAATACTTTAACAATCAACAATATATCACCATTAAATTTAGATACACATTGTTATCTTCATTTCACCTTTTGAAACTAATCTTTACTAACTATGAAAGTAACCTTTCATATCATGCTCTTAGATCTTACTTCAAGCACTATAAATCTTTCTTCAAATTTTGAATCATATCTTCATCTCCTAATAAAGAAAACCCATCTAGTTTCTCAAAATATACCTCTTCTTCCAACACACCATTCAGAAAAAAAGACTTAAAATCCATCTATAAAATTTTGAACTTCTTATAACTAGACTATGCATGTAACATTTTCAAACATTCAAGTCAAGCTATTGATGCAAAATTCTCATAGTTATCCAAACCTTCTTCTTGAGCATATCCTTTACACACCAATCTTGCTTTCTTCCTGAAAAAATTTTCATTCTAATTCATTTTTTTCCTAAAGACCCACTTTATACTAATCACATCCTTGTTATCTAGCCTGGGCACAAAAGTCAAAGTAATATTCTTATCAATCTGATCAAGTTGTTCATCCATTTCTTTAACCTAGTCATCACTTTTCAAAGCTTCATTCATTGTTCTAGGTTCAATATCTAAGATCAAATAGGTACTTTCTCTAATCTTTCTTCTTATTTGAACTCCTAAATTTTTGTCTCTAATTAATTTGATTGAAAAAATGATTCAATCTCAATTGCCTTGGTATTACCAATTCTTCTTCTTCTCCTTCTTTTTCTTCTTTGATTAATTGCACCTCTACATTTTCTTGATTTTTTTGCACAATAATTTCTTTCACTTTCAATTGAACAAATATCATATCCTAACCTTTCTCTATTTCTTACTTGAATCATTATTCACTTCAAATATAAGTCTAGAAATTCATCTACCTTTATATTAGCAAATTGTAATCATTTTATTAGTTTTGTTGTTCCAACGTGTGTATGTTTTACTTTTGGTAGAATAACCTAGGAATGTCCATTCATCACTCTTTGCATCAAACTTTCTTGTTAAATCATCTCTATTGATATAACATTTTCTTCCAAAAAACTTTAAAATAATTCACACTAGAGATATGACTCTACCATAGTTCATAAGGTGTCTTAGCAATTCAATTCTTGACTTGTATCTTTTCAATGTATAGACTGCACTACTTATGGTTTCTCTCCAACACATATTTCAACATTCCCTTGAAACAAAATTGTTCTTGCAACATCAATAAATATTGTATTCCTCCTTTCTACTACACCATTTTATTGATGAGTCCTTAGAGGTGACATTTTCCTCTTGATTCCTATTCATGTGATAGTAATTAATAAATTTCCAAGAAGTGTACTCACCACTCTGTCAAATCTCAATAACTTAGGGTTCCTTCCACTTTCCTTTTCAACCAAATCTTTAAAGAATTTAAACTTATTAAAAGCTTATGATTTTTCTCTCAACAAAGTAACCAACATCATTGTAGAATAGTCATCAATGAATAACATGAGATACTTGTCAACATAATGATTTCTTGTCCTCATTGGCCCACAAAGATTTGTATGCACCAAATCAAAATTTTCTTAGATGAAAAATATTTTCTACTGAATGTAGTAATTTTTAACTTACTTAATTGATATTCCTTACACATAAAAAATCAAAAAATCCTTTAATTGAATAAATCTTCCTTTCCAATAACAAACTATCAAAGTTCACACAATAACATCTTATATGCCATAACCAACTATCTTCAATATTTCCAACCAAATAATTCTTAATAGTAGAGTTCAAATAAGATAAGTTTTCTTTTATTTGTCTCCTATTAGCAATCAAATCTCTTGAGCTTCTTAGAATCTTGCACACCCCTCCTTTAAGATTTAAAAAAATAGACATCGTGAGCATTACTCTTTCCATCAACAAAATTGATCGTTTACCACTAGCAATACAAGGAGTATTTCTTTTAAATCTCACAACACCACCATAAAAATCTTTAATCTTGATGAAATTTCTACTATCACCAATTATGTGATGTAAATAACCACTAATAATTACCCAATCTAAATTGGGTTCCACAGAAAAAGAAAAGAGAGAGAGAGAGAGAGATTTATCACCATCAATGGTGTTTATCTTTAAACTACAAAAGAATACAATTTATTATCTATTATTTTCATTAGATTCATTATCATCAACTGCAATATAGAATCATTTCTTTTCTCTATATAAATCTCTTCATTTTCTCTTTTTGGCCTAAATTAAAGTTAAGACATCTTGTAGTAATATGATTAGTATTCTTGCATGAGAAACAAAATGATGGTAATTTGTCATTCTATTTACTAGTTCCTCTAGGTATTCTCTATTGATATATGGTGACTGATCAAGAAAGTATTGTACAATTTCATACCCATGGCGTTTAGGAAATCACCCCAAAAAAAAAATTAAATTACTAGTAAAGGATTTTTTGTGTTGACTCGTCAACCATTTTCCAAGGTTGATTCTTCAAGTATGTTTAGGGTTGACTTGTTAATCTAACATAAGTTATGTAATATTGTCTTAGGGTTAGGGTTTCCTAAGCTAAATATATAGACTTTTGCAACCATATTGAGTTGTAAAGGAGATTGAAGATTGTAACATGCTGAAGTTACTTGAAAATAATAATGGACTCATTATTTGTTGGATGTAGCTCAAGGATTAGATGAACCATGTTAAATCTTTGTGTCTTCTATCCATTTTATGTGTTCTTTATTCCTTTTTTATATTGGTTATATTTGCATGTAATTATAATTTTTGTCTCTCTAATGCTAACAAGTGGTATCAGAGTGAGCTTGTTTAACTTAACCTTTTCAAGAAATTCTCATGATTGAGTGGGAGTCTCATGGTTGAGTTTGAGCAATGGAAGATGGGGGTAAGGTAGAGGTTGGGAAGTTCAATAGATAGAACTTTTAGTTATGGAAAATGCACATGGAGGGTTTCCTTTATCAAAATGATTTATGGTGGTCATTGGGAGGAAAATCCAAGGAGGGCCCAAATATGTCAGATGAGGATTGGGATATTTTGGATAGTAAGAAACTTGTAAATATCTATCTATGTTTGGCACAATTGATGGCATATAATATCACAAAAGAAAAAAAAATAGAAGAGTTTATGGAAACCCAATAAATTTTTATGAAAAGTATTTTGCTTCAAATAAGGTATTTCTCATGAAGTGATTATATAAAATGAATATGGTAGAAGGTGGATTTTTTGTTGATCATTTTAATAGGTTTAATATGGTTACTAGACAACTATCTTTTGAAAATGTTAATTTTGATGAACAAATTAGGGATCTATTGATTTTGAGTTCTTTTCTTGAAAGTTGGAATGGCTTGGTAATGGTTGTTAGTACCTCTTTTCTAGTTCTAATACCATAAAAGTTGATGAAGTTGTTGGTTTTATTATGAGTGAGGAAACTCATAGGAAAATATCAAGTGGATCCACATCAAGAAGTGTCTTGAATGCACAAAATAGAGGCATAATTAATGAGAGAGGAAACAATTCTAAAAATTATGGAAAATCAATAGGAAAATGAAAGGGAAATAATTCTCAATCTAGGGGACTAAGAGATTGTTGGTGCTATGGGAAACTAGGTCATAAGAAGAAATATTGATGGTCTCAAAAGAATGATGAAGGAGATAAATAAGAAGGAAATAAGGAGGAAAATGTGGAGGATGCTTTGCTTCTTTCCATAGAAAATGTTGATGATTCGTGGATTATAGATTTTAAGGCTTCATTTTATGGTACACCTCATAGAGGTTATTTTCTTGATTATGTCCAAGAGGATCTTGGGATGTTAATTTGGGAGATAGTGAACCTTGTCAAATTATTGAAAAGAGAAGAATTAAGATTGAGTTTCAAAATGGGAATTATTGGCTACTACAAGAGGTAAGACATGTTCTAAGGATAAGTAAAAAAATTAATTTTAGTAGAGCAACTAGATGATGAGGATTATACAATTACTTTTAATGAAAATTTTGGCATAACACTTTGACATAATAGACTTGGACACATGAGTGAAAAGGGTATAAAATTACTTCATTGAAAGAAGGTTTTACCAGGTCTAAAATGTGTCAATATGGTTTTTTTTTTTAAGTTATGTTTATGGAAAACAAAAGAGAGTTAGAACTTTTTGAAGAGTGAGAAGGAAAAGAAAAATGAGAAATTAGATCTTGTGCCTACAATGTATAGGGACCAACTCATGTATCTTCCCTTGGTGGCTCTATGTATTATGTTACATTCATTGATAATGAAAGTAGAAAAGTATGGTTATATTTCCTTAGAAATAAACCTAATATATTTTTAAAAAATTAAGAAATGGAAAAGGTTGGTTGAGAATGAGACTGGTAAAACACTAAAATGTCTTAGATTTGATAGTGGTGGTGAGTATTACAGCAAATATTTTGAAGAATATTGTTCCTCTAATGGTATTTGTAGGCAGAGAACTATTCCAATGACTCCACAAGAAAATAGAGTTGTTAAATGAATGAACAAGACAATAATAGAGCATGCAAGGAGTATGAGGTTGCATGTTGGGCTGCCCTTAAACATGTGTTAGAATTCTTTAGAATAACTGAGAGTAGGGGGGGTGGGTGATTGTGAATCAATTATCCAAGGTCTAAATGCCCTAATAATACTTTTTCACCAATTATAGTGAGCCCATTAAACTATTCATCCATCCAAGCTTAATACAACCATCTTAGCAAGTTACAGCAAATCAACATGCAGGAATAAAATAGGCAAGATCAACACATGACACAGTGATTTACATGGAAACCCAATTTGCGAAAAACCACCAGTAACATGCTACTCAATTCTCACTCTTCTAAAGTGATGCCCTATTAAAGGCTTACAACACACTATTAAATGTGACCTTGTTAGAGGATTTCACCATACTATTAGGAATGGGCCTGGTCAAAGGAATTTGGAACATTCACTTGGAATGTCATCCTATTAAAGGATTTACAACATAGCTATTAAACCAACCTAAGTCTATAGGATTTATATTGACTGTTACAATTTCTAGAGAGTAACAATAATGGATTTTGATCTGTTACAACTTACAATATATCTTGCAGATTACAGATCACACTTAAGTTCAATCCTTTGCTTGGCTTTAATCACTTCAGCTCTGATAGCTTGTCATTTCAAGCTTTGTCTCCTTGAGTCTTCTTGCTCATCATATCAATGCAATCATATTTGTGGTCATCTATCAAAACAAAGTATATGTGTTCTCTTTCTCCTTAGCACCTTCTTTAGTACTTCATTCTTTCATGCTTGACCATCTACTTTGCTTCATGACCTTATGACTCCTTAAATAGAAATTTGGAATACCTTTCTTGCTCGATTCTCCCTCTCCAACTTTTAGGGTTTCAATAGATTAGGTAGGATACAATGTATCTATCCCATATCTTGTTCTTATCTAGAAACTTCATCTAGAATCCAATTTTATTTGCCAAAAATGTTTTACATAGATTTCTATACCACCAACTCATCATTCTTATCTTCTATCTGATTCACAAAATTCTAGATAACTACCATGTCGACTAAAATTTGGCAAATCTTCAATTTTCAAATTAATGCAGCAACTCGACATTATTGGTTTATTGATGCTTGACTTCTTCTATGTTACTCAACACCTGTATCATGCTCAGCACTTGTTCTTTACTCGGCACCTAAAGATCACTCAGCACCTACTAAAGTTGAACTTGCTTGGCTTTAATTGAGAATCTGTTCAGCACTAACTAGCTTACTTAGCTCTCTCTAATGAACTTAGTTAGGCTTTATATATGACTTAGCTAAACCTTACATCTTTGATGTGTTTTAGTGTGCCCATTCCCTATTTCTTAGAGTATGACATCAATACACTATTTCATCAACAGCTTAGCTGATCCTTATATTTTATTATAACATCATAACTTCAACCTTTCTCTAGGTGCTCTAGTTACATCTTATTGATTGCCTCCTCCTTGTCAATCAACCAATTGATAGTATTTAGATCACTAAAGCAATTTTCATTCCTACAAGTAGCAAGTTTGACATCAATGACAAAAAAATGATTGAAAACATTCTTTACCAGTTCCATTACTTTTCATTCATGATCTTTTCAATCATTTCCAACAACATGTGGGCAGAGGTTGTTAATACTATTACCTATTTAATCAATAAAGGTTTGTCCACTCCTTTGGGTTGTAGTATTCTAGAGGAAGCATGTACACAGGTAAGAAGGTGAGTTATTCTTCTCTCAAAACCTTTGGTTATGAAGCATTTGCACATATAGATTCTGAAGATAGACCCAAGATGAAAGATAAATCTAAGAAATCTGTATTTTTTTAATATTTTATTTGATGAATTTGATTATAGACTTTTGAATTTTGAAAATCATAAAATTGTAAGAATCAAATATGTTAGATTCAATGAGAAAGTGATCTACAAATATTTTTTGTAGTAGCATGAGAAGAAAGAAAATGATTATATAGTGTTGGATGATACTACAAAAGATGATGTTCCAATAGCTCTTCATGCTCTACAAAAACAAATACCACAAACCCCAATAAATGTTAGATGATCAAAAAGTCTAAGATAACCTCCAACAATATTGTCTCTCTTTGTACTCTATGTTTATTAATAGATTCTTGTGAACCAGAAGGATACAATGAAGTTATGCAAGTGCATACAAAGCTTCAGTGGGAGTATGGAATGACAAAAGAAATGGACTCCTTGCTAAAAAATCATACTTGGAATTTATGTAAGTTGTCAATGGGTAAAAGGGATTTGCAAAATAAATATATTTATAGGTTGAATGAAGAGGGTGGAGGTCAGAAAAGATATTTTTTAGTTGTAAAAGGATCTACATAGAAAAAGGACATTGATTTTGATGAGATTTTTTATCCAGTTGTTAAAATGACTTCTATTCACATTGTTCTAATTATTGTGGTTGCTGAAAATTTGCATTTGGAACATCTTGATGTTAAGGAAACTTTTCTTCATGGTGATTTGGATGAACAGATATATATGGAACAACCACATGGATTTAAGGTCAAGGGTGGGGAGAACTTAGTGTGAAAATTAAAGAAAAGTTAATATGGCTTGAAGCCAGCACCTTGACAATGGTTATTTTAAATTTGAGAATTTAATGAATGAGAATAGATGTAGGTGGGGGGGGGGGAGATAGTTGGGGGCATTGTTGGACTATAACTAGTTAGGTGTATGACTGTGGATAGTAAGAGTAGTCGGTGTGGGAGTTGTATAGATAAATTGATAAATTAATAGGATGCCCTAGCCTAAAATTTTATGGCCTATAATAATTATTTTAGGGGGAGTGGAGGGCCTATAAATTTTAGGTATGGATATGCCCCCATTTTTTCTATAGGTGTCTAGGTGGCCCTTACCCTTACCCTTCCCCTCCCTTCCCTTAATGTAACTAAGACCATTGTGTTTATTTTAAGAGGTTGGATGATGGTAGTTCCATTCTTTTATGTTTATATGTTTATTATATGCTTGTAGAGGAGTCTAACATGGATTGCATTAAGGGGGTGAAACAATAATTAGCACATTTATTTGCTATGAAGGATTTGTGGGTATAAAAAAAATTGGTATGAAAATTTGCAAAGATAGGAATTTAAAAAAAATTGACATTATCTTAGGCTAACTATATTGAGAAGTTGTTGCAATATTTCTATATGGAAAATTTCCAAGTTGTCAATATACCTTTTTCCTAGTCATTTAAAACTAACTAAGGAGATGTGTCTAAAGACATAGGAAGAAGGGGATAAAATGTCCAAGATACCTTATGATTCAGCTATAGGAAGCTTAATGTATATCATAGTATGCACTAGGCTTATTAAACATGTTATGGGATTCGTTAGTAGGCATATGATTCATCTTAGAACTGAGCATTGGAATGAATTCAAATGGATTCTCAGATATTTGAAAGGTATGTTCAGTAAATGTTTATATTTTTGGGGCTCTAATACTGATTTACAAGGCAATATTGACTCAAATTTGGCAGGGGATCTAGATATTAGGAGTAGCATAAAATATGTATTTACTATTGGTGGGGAAACAATGAGTTAGATATCTTAGTTATAGAAGGTGAATGTTTAATCCACTATTGAGGAAGAGTATGTCATTTCTATAGAGGTAGTTAAGGAGATAATTTGACTTTTTTTTTTATGGAAGAGTTGGAACACCCACAAATAGAAAATTATTTGTATATAGATAGTGAGAGTGTATTCATCTTACCAAGAATTATGCCCTAAATTTAAAGATGAAACACATACATCTGTGGTGTCATTGCATTCTGTCAGTTTTAGACGATGGAAAATTAAAGCTGAAAAAGATAGCTACATATGATAATCCAACAAATATGTTTATAAAGGTAGTAAAAAGGGAGAATTTGAACTCCTCTTCAACTTTTTTTGGTCATCCAGACTGAACAAAATAATAGAATAGTTGATTCCAGGGTGCATCAATTCACTGGGAGCTTCAAGGGTAGTTGTGTGGCTACAGGGTCAATCTCCAAGTGGGAGGTGGTTTGGTGTGGAGCCTAATCAATATCTAAGTGAGAGATTTTGTATATGTGTTGACTGATAAGGAAAGAATCTTACAATTCATAACCAATGGGATTTGAGGAATCACCTCAATATTTTTCAACCATTTCCCAAGGTTGACTCATCAAGTATGTTTAGGTTAACTTATTAAGTTGACATAAGTTATGTAAAATTATCTTAACGTTATAGTTTCTTAAGGTGAATATATAGCCTCTTACAATGATTTTGAGCTATAATGGAGATTGAAAATTGTAATAGGTTGAAGTTACTAGACAATAATTTTGGACTTGATGTTTGGTGGACGTAACCCAAGGATTGGTTGAACTAGATTAAATCTTTGTGTCTTCTGTTCATATTTGGTGTTCTTTATTCCTTTGTGATATAGGTTATATTTGCATGTAATTTTTATTTATGTCTCTCTAATCCTAACATTCTCTTGAAAGGAAAGCTTCAAACTCATCTCATTTCCTATCTTCATTAAAGAATGACTCAAGATCTTTAAGACTAGACTGAGTAGCAATTTTCTTACCTTGACTTCCCAAATTCAGTGATAATGAAGCTTTGAAAGTAGCTTCAACCTCATAATACTGTTGTCATAATTTTAATCTCAAAAGCAGTAAGCTCACTAATTAGTTCATTAAGAGAGACTTTCTCAAAAGTTTTTAACTCATGAATTGCAAAAATTTTGATTGTATGAATAGGTAGCAAGATTCTCAAAATTTTACTTAGCACAACTTCATCTTTAATAACTCCAAAACTATGTTTTATTATAACATCTATCTATTTCAATCTATTACCATATTGAGCAAAAGTTTAACCTTCTGCCATTTTTATGTCATCGTATTTTCCTTTCAAACTATGTACTCTAGTCTTTTGAACATAAGCATATCTTCCATAGACTGACTTAAGTTGAAATCAAACATCATGTATATTATTATATCAATGGATATCAAAAATTTATGCATTAGATAGAGTACTTACAATTACATAAAAAACTTATATTCTTTTTGTTTCCATATTTTGGTCATTTGCGCTTAGATTCCCTTTAGGTCTTGTACACTTGTGTTCCACATGTGTCCCATAATATTATCCCATTTCTCTAATATAAAGTTTCATCTTATCACACCAAACTAATTAGTTTTCCTTGGAGAATTTAGGACCTTCCTTCTTCAACATCCTAATCTTTTCCTCAAGATGTTAGGCTTCCCACAAAGAGGACAAAAATCTATTACACCAATTATTAATATATTTAAGGTCTAAGATTACTAAAAGGGGGTGAATAAGTGAACTACCAACTACAAAATTCAATCACCACTTGACAAAATTGATTAACTAATACCAAATGTAACATCTAATATTTCATTCATCCATTCCATATTAACTTGTAAAACTAATAACAAAACAACTCATTAAAGCATCCACAAAAGTAACACAATAACACAATTTTTTTTTGTCAAAACCCTTGGTTAGAGGGAAACCCACAATAAGAATTGGAACCCACAAGTAGTTTGCACTCTTATAAAATGTGCCGAAATGAATAATTAACCTCTTCAATCATGCGTAAATCCATCATAGAACTTATGACCCTTTCATTTTTTCAAATAAGCATACATAGTTGTAAAAAATTCTATCACAATTCCCAGTGTATAACTAATCCTTAAAAATATATTGATTCCATGTCATTTTCACATCATCAACCAATTCATCATTGTGAAAGATCTACCAAAAATGGCCTACATGTTACTAGTCCAAGATCAAACACAAGAGTTTAGCACATTCTTCACTTTTCTTCTTAAACTATGTTCAATTGGTCAAAAACTCAAAACCATAATTTCTTGTAAACCAAATCAAACAAAACTTTTGTTGGAATTCTGATTGAAAAGATCATTGTTGAAGATAAAAGAGGGAGATTTTTGTTAAAATAATGTTTTCAATCATTTTTTTGTCATTGATGCCAAACCTGCTATTTGTAGGAATGACAATTGCTTATAAGATCCAAGTACTATCACTTAGTTGATTGATTGATGGGGACACAACAGAAGAAGGGAAATTGTATTAACTAAAAAATAAGCTAGTACATTCAATACAGAGAAAATAAACTTCAAAACATGCCCTAAGGGCTTACAATAGCATAAATGTGGAGATAATTTCTCCTATCAGTACCTCCTCTCAAACTCCACTTCGAACTGCCTTCTACAATGCCAGGAATCTCCTTAAATAGAAACTGGAGGGTTAAGGACTAGGAATACATTCTAGAAAATGCTAGTAGGCATCCACCAACCAAATAGAAGGCTCCAAAAGCTGCGTTAGAGGTCAGCGCAAATCTAGAAGAATCTAGAAATGGTAATTGAACTTCTGGGAGGCATAACTTTTGAATCGTAGCTCCGATTGACGAACCGTTTACATTTTCAAAAAGCTCTCGAAGAGCTCTATAGCCCTATGGAAAATCTTCACTCATCCCCCATTTTTTAGCCCTTTTCAAGGTCATTTAATGCCCTAACCTAACTTTGAAGCATTCTTAGGACGTCTCCAAAACCCAAAAAATTGCAATAACTTTCAAACCGTGGGGCCTTTTGACCTAATTCTTTTTTTGGAATGCTCTAAATCACAATTACATTCATCTGGCCAATTCACACCTTCTAGTTTACCAAAATGATGGCCCAATTACATACTCCTATTTTTTCAAGATTTACTAGCACACTGATAGTGGAACTGTGAGAGTTGGAACCTTTATTTGACCCAAATGGGTGTCCAAAAATGAAAACACATGAAACAAAAACTAAGTATAAGTAGATTCTTTTTGGGTGACACAGGATTGTCCTTATACCTCTGGATGCTCCTGCATCAGACATCCAAGGTAGATTGAAAAGTGACCCTGTCACTTTATGAATGGTAGAGGAAATCCCAAATGGGAAACCTCAGCTGCTGAAATCCAAGTTGAGTCCTCGATCGATCGTCCCCATTTGACCAAATAATCTTCATACTGCCTGTTTTTGGTACTCCTACCCACATGATGATCTAGAATGTTTTCTATCTCCTCCTTCTTAGAAGCAGGAATCGAACATGGCTCTAACACTAGATCCTCATCTGCACCATCATCATGATACTCTATTAAATCTGTAATGTTGAAAATGGGAGAAATGTGAATACCATCTAGTAGCTCCACCTCATATGCATTTCCTGAGTCATGTTTCTTCAAAACTTTGCAGGGGCCAAATTTCTTCATTTTCAGCTTGTTGTAAGTATCGGCTGGAAATCTTTCTTTTCGTAAGTGCACCATGACTAGATCCCCTACTTGGAATTCCTTATGTCTTCTCCTTTGATCAACCCTACCTTTATACTCTTGATTCATCTTGGTAATGTGTGCCTGAACCTCCTCATGTAGACACTTGATATGTTCAGCAAATTCTTTCACTTCAGCACTTGTCCTCTCCCCTTGCTCTATCTTCCTTAATTCTGGTGCAGTCCTTGGGCTATTCCCATATACAATTTGGAATGGTGATTTTCCAGTACTCCTATTTATAGAGTTATTGTAAGCAAACTCTGCCTGTGGTAGAATCAAATCCCATCCCTTGGGCTTATCCCCAACTAAACATCTCAACAAATTGCCCAGACTTCTGTTTACCACTTCTGTTTGGCCATCAGTCTACGGGTGATGCGTGGAATTGAATTTTAGGTCTGTCATCAACTTCTTCCATAATGTCCTCCAGAAATACCCCACAAATTTAGTATCTCTGTCAGAAACTATGCTCCTTGGAATGCCATGTAGTCTTACCACCTCTTTGAAAAAAAAGTCTGCAATATGGACAGCATCATGAGTTTTGTGGCATGGAATGAAATGTGCCATTTTTGAGAACCTATCAACCACCACGAATACTGAGTCATTACCCCTTTGTGTCCTTGGCAATCCAAGAACAAAATCCATACTTATGTCCTCCCATGACCTTGATGGAACAGACAATGGCTGATATAGGCCAGTATTGTGACTAAACCCCTTGGCAACTTGACAAACCTGGCAACTTGACAAACCTGGCAACTCTGAACAAACATTTTCACATCCTATGAAATTTGAGGCCAAAAATAATGTTCTCTAAGAATGGAAATGGTCTTATCTCGACCAAAATGTCCTACCATTCCTCCACTGTGTTTCTCCTTAATCAGATTTTCCCTCATGGAACTCCTTGGAATGCACAATTGACTACCTTTGAACAACATGCCATCCTGAATCAAATAGTCTAACCACTTGGTTCTATCTACAGCAACAGGTTCTTTACAAGCTTTCCATGCTTTAGCAAAATTAGGATCCTCGGGGTATAATTTCTTGAGTTCATCAAACCCAACTACTTCAACCTGCATTACTATAAGCAAAAATTGTCTCCTACTTAGTGCATCTGCAACCCTATTAGATTTTCCACTTCTATGCTTCAAAACAAATGTATAGCTCTGCAAGAACTCTACCCACTTCATATGCCTCTGATTCAATTTACCTTGGCTATTTAGGTACTGTAATGCCTGATGATCAGTATACAAAACAAATTCCTTTGGCAATAAATAATGCCTCCATTTCTTTAAGGCCTGAACTATTGCATAGAACTCTTGATCATAAACAGAATACTTCTTCTTTGCATCATTCAATTTTTCACTAAAATATGCAATAGGCTTACCTTCTTGGCTTAATACAGCCACAATAGCACTGCCACTGGCATCACAATCCACCTGGAAAACCTTTCTAAAATCTGGAAGTGCCAACATAGGCTATTCTATCACCTTCTTCTTCAACAAGTCAAAACTTCTCGCAGCTGCTGTAGTCCATTTGAACTCTTTTCTATCCCCTCTTATTGTATCAGTTAGGGGTGCACATATGCCACTGAAATTCTTAATAAACTTCCTGTAAAAACTAACCAGACCATGAAGTGATCTTACCTCAGTAGCAGTCCTTGGAGTAGGCCATTCCAAGATGGCTTTTACCTTCTCCGGATCCATTTTGAGACCTTCGGGTGATATAACAAACCCCAAATAGACTAACTCCCTTTTTGAAAAGATACATGTCTTTAGATTAATTAACAGTTTCTCTTCCCTTAGCCTTTCAAGGACACTATGAATATGCAGTAAATGTTCTTCCAAAGTCTTGCTAAAAATTAAAATATCATCCAAATAGACAATAATAAATTTTCCCAAGAACTTCTTAAGTACCTCATTCATGAGCCGCATGAAGGTGCTTGGGGCGTTCGTCAATCCAAAGGGCATGACTAACCACTCATAAAGACCCTCCTTGGTCTTAAAGGCTATTTTCCACTCATCTCCTTCTCGAATCCATATCTGATGATAGCCACTCTTGAGATCTATCTTTGTGAAGTACTGAGCTCCACTCAAGCAGCCCATAAGATTATCCATCCTTGGCAAAGGAAATCGGTACTTGATGGTTATCCTATTTATAGCTCAAGAATCTATACACATCCTCCACTCTCCATCCTTCTTTGGTGCGGGTACTGCAGGTACTGCACATGGACTCAGGCTCTCTCAAATCAAGCCCTTCCTCAATAGCTCTTGAACCTTTCTATTTAGCTCCTCTATTTTAGTAGGAGTCATCCTGTGAGTAGCCTTGTTAGGCAAACTAGCTCCTAAAATCAGATCTATCTAATGACTGATTTGCCTTACTGGTGGCAATCCATCTGGAACATTATCAGAGGTAATATCTCCAAACTCCCCTAGTAAATCTAAAACTTCAACTGGTATTTCACTACTACCTTCTTTACCTTTCCTAGGAATCAAAGCATAGCACATATGCTAATGTTTCATGCCATCTAAAAACTTCCTTTCATCAACAAGACAAATCCTAGCACTGCTACATACCTTTTCACCTTCTTTTTTCATTGGCTTCAATTTGTGGTGAACTCCATCCTTTGTCAGAGAGTATGTGTTTGCATGTCCATCATGTACTGCATGTCTATCAAACTACCATGGTCTACCCAACAATAGATGGCAAACATCCATCGAAATAATATCACAGAGAACTTCATCATGGTAACTCCAAATTTTGAATTTCACTAAACATTGTTCACTTACCAAGACCTTATGATCATCTTTTACCCAAGTAATCTGATAGGGCTGGGGATGTTTCTCCCTCTTGAACTTTAGCTTAGAGACCATCTCTTCTGATACCAAGTTACCAGTGCTACCACCATCAATGATCATGTCACAACATTTATCCTCACACTTACATCTGGTATGAAACAAACTCCTCTGTTGTCCTGGTTCAATCTCACCACTTAATAGGACTCTTTCATTTACCAAGGTCTCTCCTCTTTCTACATCCTCTGAATGTGATGATTGTGCATCCTCATCCACATGAGCAACCCTAGCTTGGCCCTCAGCTCTCCTATCTATCCTTCCTTGTCGTTTAGGGAATTCAAAGGCACAATGACCTTCTTCATTGCAATGGAAATAGGTACCACAGAAGCCTCCTCTTCCTTGTCCACATCCTTTACCTCTTCCTCTTTGATTTCCAAAGTCTTGGTCATGGGAGCTGTTGAAACCCTCATTCCTCTAGTTCCTGCTAGTACCCACATCTTCATTTTTCTTTTGAGTTTCATTTTCGGCCTCCAGATGATCTACCGCTTCCCCTTCCTCCTTGACCGTGCCCTCTTTGTCTTCCTTCAAACCTTTTATTCAGCTTCTCTTCAACTCATAAGGCAAACTGGTATGCCTCTTCAACGTTGGTCATTCTTACCAGACTTAATTCCTCCTGGATGCTAGGTCGCAACCCACTGATATAATGAGAAACCTTCTCCTTATTTGCTTCTGCATGCCCTACTCTAATCAAGAGTTGGTAAAATTCCTCTCTATATTCTTGGACTGATCTTCCTACTTGCTTTAACCCATGCATCTTCTTAAACAAATCAAGCTCGTAGTCTACAGGAATGAACTGCTTCTTCAATTTGTCCACCATGCGATCCCATCTTTTGATCTTCTCCTTTCCTCTTCTGTTTCCTTCCAATTAAACCTCTTGTCACCATGTTTTGGCATGGCCTTTCAGTTTGGCCTTTGCAAACTTAACCCTATCTAGGTCCCTGATATCCTCATACTCAAAGTATTTGTCCAGTTCATTAATCCAATCGATCAACTCATCTGGTTTCAGATTTAGGGAAAATACACCCACTTCAATTGTAGGTCTTTTCCCAAACTTAGTAATGGCCCTAAAAATCCTTTCCTCTACATGATTCAGAACTTCCCCATCAAATTCCCCTTCTGATCCCATTTCTTCTTCTTCATTGTCATCCTCACTGTCGTCACCTGCGGCAACATTTGCTCCTCTATGAAGCTCCTCTTGCAATGCCTGTACTTGCCTTTGGAGGGCTCTAACCTCCTTAGGATTAATATCTCTGGCTCTTCTGCCACGCGCTCTTTATGGAGGCATCTTCTAACTTGAAACCACAACCACACAGTCCTAGTGCAAACTACCTCATAGTCGGCGCTCTGTCTACACACTCAGGAAAACCAGCTCTGATACCACTTGATGGGGACACAATAGAAGAAGGGAAATTGTATTAACTGAAAAATAAGCTATTACATTTAGTACAGAGAAAATAAACTTCAAAACATGCCCTAAGGGCTTACAATAGCATAAATGTGGAGATAATTTCTCCTATCAGTACCTCCTCTCAAACTCCACTCTGAACTGCCTTCTACAATGCCAGGAATCTCCTTAAATAGACCCTGGAGGGTTAAGGACTAGGAATACATTCTAGAAACTGCTAATAGGCATCCACCGACCAAATAGAAGGCTCTAGAAGCTGCATTAGAGGTCGATGCAAATCTAGAAGAATCCAGAAATGGTAAAAAAACTTTCGGGAGGCATAACTTTTGAACCGTAGCTCCAATTGACGAACTGTTTACATTTCTGGAAAGCTCTCAAAGTGCTCTATAGCCTTATGGACTAGCTTTGCTTGTCCCCCATTTTTTGGCCCTTTTCAAGGTCATTTAATTCCCCTAACCTGACTTTGAAGCATTCTTAGGAGGTCTCCAAAACCCAAAAAATTGTAATAACTTACAAACCATGGGGCCTTTTGACCTAATTCTTTTTTTGGAATGCTCTAAATCACAATTACATTCATCTGGCCAATTCACACCTTCTAGTTTACCAAAATGATGGCCCAATTATATACTCCTATTTTTTTAGGATTTACTAGCACACTGATAGTGGAACTGTGAGAGTTGGAACCTTTATTTGACCCAAATGGGTGTCCAAAAATGAAAACACATGAAATAGAAACTAAGTCTAAGTACATTCTCTTTGGGTGACACAGGATTTCCCTTATACCTCTGGATGCTCTTGCATCATTGATGAAGAGGATTTGATCAACAAGATGTAATAAGAACACCTAAGGGAAAGGTTGAGCTATGATATTGTAATGAAGTGCAAGGATCAGTTAAGACAATGGTTAAATGATGTATTGGTAACATACTTGAAGATAAAGAGGTTGGTCACACTTAGAAACATTGAAAGAAGAAGTTGTAACAAGGTTAATTGTAAAGCTTAAACTAAGTTCATTAGTGTGTGTCGAGCAAGCTAGTTGAAGTTGAGAAAACTTTTAGTTAGAACTGAGCATTAGAAAATCTAGTGTGTGCTGAGTAAACTTTAGGTGTCGAGTGAAGTTCAAGTGCTGAGCAAAGTAATAGGTGTCAAGCATCAAAAAATTCTAGTTGGTGCCAAGTGAACTTCAGGTGTCAAACATCAGTAAAAACTTAGTTGATGCCAAGTAACACAATATGTGTCGAGGATCAGTATTTCAATAGTGCCAAGATGCTGCATTTTTGGAAATGATGAAGATTCACCAAATTTGAGCTAACAAAGTTGTTCCCTTGAACTTTTTGAACCAGTTGGAGGATAAGGATGATGAGCTAGTGACACAGAATTTTATGTAAATCATTTTTGAGCAAATTCAAGAGGATTCTTTGTGATGTTTCTAGAAAAAACATAATATGGGTTAGATACAATGAATTCTACCTAATCCATATGAATTGAAATTAGAGAGAAGAATCAAGTAGGAAAGGAACTCCAAGACTTCTATTTAAGGAGTCATAGGCCAAGAAGCAAGAGGTGTTGGTGTGTCAAATTGTGAAAGTGGTTAGAAGGGTGTCAAGGAGAAGACATCTAGGAGAAGGAAGAATAGAGTACAGAGACTGCTTTGTCAAGTGGTCAGAGAGAGATGATTGCACTGGTACATTGAGCATGGAGACTCAACAAGATGAAACTTGAAAGGAGGGCAAGTTGTCAAGAGTTGCAGAGACTAAATGCCAGGTAATGATATGAGCTAAGAAGTGATCTAAGATCTGTAAGTTGAGTTGTATGTTGTAATTAGATCAAAACCCCTAATTGTTACTCTCTAGAAATTGTAGTAGTTAGGATAGAAGGAAGATCCTATGGACTTAGGTTAGTTTAATAGCCATTTGTAAATCCTTTAATAGGGTGGCATTCCAAGTGAATTTTCTAAATTCTTTTAACCAGGCCCACTTCTAACAAGGTGGTTAAATTCTTTAACCAAGTCACATTTAATAGTATGTTGTAACCTTTAATAGGGCAAGCCTTTCATAGGGCATCACTTCAGAAGAGTGAGAATTGAGTAGCATGTTACTGGTGATTTTTCCTAAATTGGGTTTCCACATAAATCATTGTGTTATGTGTTGATCTTTTTATGTGTTATGCTTGCATGTGTATTTACAATAACTTGTTGAACAGGAATGTTTAAGCTTGGATGAATGAATGGTTGAATGGGCTCACTACACTTGATAAAAAGTTTGAATAGGACATATGGACCTTGAATAACTGATTCACCCCCCCTCTTATTTATTTTTAAAGCATTTCTAACAATTGTTATCAAAGCCAACTACTAATTTAGTTTCAAGGTACTAGAAGCAGGAAGATCAAGATGTCCAAAACAGAACTTCTCAAGCTCAACAAAGACAACTTTGTTGCATGGTAGAGTATAATTAAATTGCACCTTGGATAAATAGGAGATTATGCAAAAACCTCAATTAGAATAGAACATGTAGACCCAGCTAAACCCCTTACTATGAATGATTTGAGTAAAAGGAAGGAGCACAATCAGGCAATGCTAGAGATTGCCTCTACACTCAATTATGTTAAACTTGATGACATCAATGGATGTGATATTACATTCAAAATGTGGAAAGCCCTATCAAATATATATGGAGGAGATCAACATGTTCAAAGATCAAAAAGAGAAAGCCTCAGAGGAAATTTTGATGACATGAAAATGGAGGAAGGTGAGAATGTTGGTCAATATGGATCCAGAATGAAAGAAGTGGTAAGTGCAATTAGAAGTCTAGGTGATCAATTGGAAGAAGAGACTATCAACAAAATTTACTTGAGAACCATGCTCCCCATCTATGCTATTAAATTTTCAGCCATCCAAGAGCTAAGGTGTGTACAAGGAAACACACTAACCTTTGAAGGAATTGTAGGAAGACTTACTGCATTTGAATTGCCCAATTTTGACAACTACAAACCTGAGAACCTTGAATCTACTTTCAAGGCCAAGATAACTTTGAAGGACACTGAGGAGGTGACATCAAACAAGAAGAGAAGAAAAGGAAAATATGCATCCAATGATAGCAACATAGATGAGGAAGATGCAGAATAGTTAGAAGAACTACTAGCTAGGAGATTCCATAGAGGCAAAGTTAAATTCAAAGGTAAGATGCCTATCATTTTTTTTAATTGCAATGAAGTAGGTCATATTGCTACAAGATGTACATAGAAGAAGAGTTACAAAGAAGAAAACAAGTACAAGAACAAAAGAGAAGATGATAGTAGAGATTACAAGGACAAAGGCAAGAGATGCTACATTGTTGAAGAAGATTCTAATGAGAATGATGGTGAAGTAGTGTATGTGGCCATGAAGGATGAATCAGATGAAGATGAAGCAATAGCATTGGTAACCTGTGTGAACAAGAATAACAAGTGGATCATAGACAGTGGATTCTCATGTCACATGACATGAGATAAAAGTAAGTTTATTGTCTTTACTTAATATGATGGAAATAGTGTTAGATTTGGTAATGATGCTCCATGTCAGATCAAAGGAAAAGGTTCATTTAAACTTATTGAAAAAATTTCATGTGATAATGCATACAATGTTGAAGGATTGAACTACAACTTGTTGAGTGCATCACAGTTAGGAAATGTAGGTTCCAAAGTAGAATTTGGAAATAAATCAAACAAAATCTCTAACATTCATGGAAATCTAATAGGAAAAGGTGAAGAAACTAGGATTAACTTCTTTTACCTAGATATGGAAGATGCAACTTGTCTTGTTGTTAGACTTGATGATGTGTGATTGTGGCATAAGAGATTGTGTCATGTTAACTTTAAAAATCTGATAGCATTAGCAAGAAGAAGGTTAGAGGTTTGTCTAAACTGAAGAAGCCTGAAAATAGAATGTGCAAAAAATGTAAACTAGGGAAGATGACTAAATCTAGTTTAAAAAGAAAAACATACACTACCAAAGAAGTACTAGAGTTAGTCCATACAGACTTATATGGTTCAATAGAAGTGCAAAGCTACCTAGGAGACAAATACATAATGCTATGTGTAGATGACTATTCTAGGATGATAACTGCTATGTTATTGAAGCAAAAATCTAATGCATTTCAAATGTTCAAGTGGTATTTGGCCAGAGTTGAGAAGGAAATAGGAAGGAGTCTAAAATGCCTAAGATCATATAGAGGAGGCAAGTTTACATCAAAAAATTTTGAGACATTCTGCAATGATAAAGGTATCAAAAGACAAACATCAACACCAAGAACTCCATCTCATAATGGTATTTCTGAAAGAAGAAATAGATCAGTGATAGACTATGAAATAACCTTGAGGATGGGTAAATATGTTGCTCTAAAGTACTAGAGAGAAGCTATAAGTACTATTGTTTACACCTTGAATAGATTCCAAGTCAAGAAAGGTACCAATGTAACACCTTTTAAACTATGGTATGGTCATTCACGTAATGTAAAACATTTCAAAGTCTTTGGTTGTAAATGCTATATTCTTAAAGACACTAGAAATGGAAAGTTTGATGCAAAAAGTGATGAAGGAATATTCCTTGGATACTCCACTAGAATAAAAGCATATAAGTGTTTGAATACTAACACTAACAAGATTGTGGAGAGTGCAAATGTAAATTTTGATGAGCATGTAGAAATCCAAGTTGATGAGACCAAGCAAATTGAAGATTATAGATCCCTTGTAGACTTCTATGAAGGAATGACTATTGAAGATAATGCTACCAATAAAGTTGGGAATCAGTAATAAATCTTAGTATCAGTCGAGTCAAAGCCAGTGAATGTCAAGCTGCATTCAGAAGCAAAGTTGTAGAATGAAGGAAATGCACATTCTGACTCTGAAATCAGTGCACATAAAAGAAATGATGAAGTACCAAATGGAGAAGAACAAAATGACTCTAAAGTTGAAGGATCAAACATGGAAAGAAGGACAGAACCAAGATTAGCCAAGTATGTGAGAAGACATCACCCTACAAATCAAATCATTGGTGGCAAGGATGCTAGACCAATGATAAGGAATAGACTAAGGAATGAATCATGTCTATTGAGCAAGGTTGAACCCAAATTAGTGAAAGATGTACTACAAGATGATGACCGGTATAAAGCTATGGAAGAGGAGATAGATCATATTGAGAAGAAAAAAACCTGGACCCTAGTTCCTAGACCAGCTGATAAGAATGCAATTGGTACAAAATGGGTGTTTAAGAATAAACTTGATGAGAATGGTGAGATAACAAGAAACAAAGCCAGATTAGTTTGCAAAGGTTATGCATAAGAAGAAGGACTGGATTATAGGGAAACATTTTTCCCTATTGCAAGAATGGAAGGAGTAAGAACACTACTTGCATATGCTTTTTACAAAGGTTTCAAAGTCTACCAAATGGATGTGAAGTCTACTTTTCTGAATAGTATACTGGAAGAAGTCTACATAGAACAACTAGAGGGATTTTTTGATGACGACAACAAGGATATGGTCTACAAATTGCATAAGGCACTTTATGGTTTGAAGAAAGCACCTAGAGCATAGTATGAGAGAATACACAAATATCTTGTGAAGATAACATCAAACCAAAAAAAGGTAAAGACATTTTGATATCTAAAATATTTGTTGATGATATAATATTTGGATGAAAAGATGTTCTATGCAAAGATTGTGTTGATCAAATGAAGCATGAGTTTGAAATGTCAATGTTTGGAGAAATCAAATTCTTTGTTGGATTGCAAGTACATCAACTAAAGCATGGCATATTTGTGACCCAATCAAAATACATCAAGGAGATACTCAAAAAATTTGGATTGGAAGAATCCAAACCAATTAGCACACCAATGGAAATAGGACATAAGTTATCTGAGAATGATGAGTTAGTTGAAGTGAACTAGAAAATGTATAGATCAATGATTGGAAAGTTGCAGTATGTTGTACATAGTAGACTAGACATTACATTAGTTGTTGGAATAGTAGCAAGATTTTCTACAAATCCAAGAGAAAATCATTTGATGGCAGTAAAGAGAATACTGAGGTGCCTAAAAGGGACTGATGACTTTGGTTTGTACTACAAGAGAATTAAAAATTTTGAGCTAAGAGCCTACACTGATGCAGATTGGGGAGGTAATATTGATGATAGGAAAAGCACCAGTGGAGGAGCACTTTTCTTGGGAAAAAATTGATTACATGGACCAGCAAAAAGAAAAGTTGTACCTCACAGTCCACTACTGAAGCTAAATATATTGTAGCCGCTATCGATTGCACCAATATTGTATGGATCAAACATTTTTTGCAAGGTATGAAGGAAGAGGTAAATGAGCCTATGATAATACAAGTTCTATCAACATATCAAAGAACCCTATAATGCATGCCAAAAGCAAGCATATTGCAATTAAGTATCACTATGTAAGAGAATTGGTGGAAGACAAACAAGTGAAGATGAAATATGTTTGCTTAAAGGAAAAAATTGCTGACATCTTCACAAAAGCACTACCTAAAGATTCTTTTGAGTATCTTAGAGGTAAGGTAGGGGTGATACCCCTAGCCAAGGCTAATTTAAAAAGCAAGATTGCCCTGCATCAAATGAGCTAATTGTTAAAATATTACACATTGATGTAGATGATATTTACTTTAGGATTCATGCCTAAGGTAATTGAAGTGATGAAGTTCCAAATTAGTCACAAGAAAGGTGACAGAAGGAGAAATTGAAAGTACCTACAAATACTACACTTACATATTAAGATGTTGAAATAGTATGTCTTTGGCATTGTTGTCAAAGAGGGAGAAATGTCAAGAAACTAATCGACAACTATTGAGAACATAAACAATGAAGAAAAAGGGAGAAAATGTAAAAATTGATCAAATGAAGATTGAGGGAGAAATTAGATAGAAGCTGATCAGAATAGAGAAATAGTAGAAGATGAGCTATACATACAGAGGGGAGAGAATGAAAGAAAAAAGGATACGGTAGAAATGAAGCAATCAAGATAGTAGATCAAGAGAAGGAGATGTGAAAAGTGATGGTAAAACAATTACTTTTTGGCATTTGACTTACTGTTCTAACTTAGTTAGCATGTTGATAACTTGGTTAAATAGTTTGGTCTGACAGTTGACCAGTTTGGTTTGCCATCAATGTCAAAGAGGGAGATTGTTGGAAATTCGATTGAAAAGATCATTGTTAAAGATCAAAGAAGGAGATAGTTGTTAAAAGAATGTTTTTAATCATTGTTTTGTCATTGATGTCAAACCTAATATTTGTAGGAATGAAAATTTCTTATAAGATCCCAGTACTATTACTTAGTTAATTGATGAAGAGGATTTGATCAACAAGATGTAACAAGAACACCTAAGGGAAAGGTTGAGTTATGATATTGTAATGAAGTGCAAGGATCAGTTAAGACAATGGTTAAATGATGTATTGGTAACATACTTGAAGATAAAGAGGTTGGTCACACTTAGAAACATTGGAGGAAGAAGTTGTAACAAGGTTAACTACAAATCTTAAACTAAGTTCATTAGTGGGTGCTGAGCAATCTAGTTGAAGTTGAGCAAATTTTTAGTTAAAACTAAGCATCAAAAAATCTAGTGTGTACTGAGTAAACTTCAAGTGCCAAGTGAAGTTCAAGTGCCGAGCAAAGTAGTAGGTGCCAAGCATCAGAAAATCCTAGTTGGTGCCAAGTGAACTTTAGGTGCTGAGCATCAGTAAAACCATAGTTGATGCCAAGTACCACAATATGTGCTAAGCATCAGTACTTCAATAGTGTCAAGCTACCGCATTATTGGAAATGACGAAGATTCACCAAATTTGACCCAACAAAGTTGTTACCTTGAACATTGTGAACTAGTTACAGGATAAGGATGATGAGCTAGTGGCATAGAATTTTATGTAAACCATTTTTGAGTGAATTCAAGAGGATTCTTCATGATATTTCTAGAAGAAACATAATATGGATTAGATACAATGAATCCTACCTAATCCATATGAATTGAAATTAAAGGAGGGAAGAATCAAGCAGGAAAGGAACTCCAAGACTTCTATTTCAGGAGTCACCGACCAAGAAGCAAGAGCTACTGGTGTGCCAAATTGTGAAAGTTGTTAGAAGGGTGTTAAGGAGAAGACATCTAGGAGAAGGAAGAACAGAGTATAGAGACTCTACTTCATCAAGTGGTCAAAGAGAGATGATTTCATTGGTACATTAAGCATGGAGACTTAAGGAGACTAAGCTTGAAAGGAGGGCAAGCTCTCAAGAGTTGTAGAGACTGAATGCCAAGCAATGATATGAGATAAGAAGTGATCTAAGATTTGCAAGTCGAGTTGTATGTTGTAATCAAGTCAAAACCCCTAATTGTTACTCTCTAGCAATTGTATCAATTAGGATAGAAGGAAAATCCCATGGACTTAGCTTGGTTTAATAGCCATTTGTAAATCCTTTAACAGGGTAGCATTCCAAGTGAATGTTCTAAAGTCCTTTAACTAGGCCCACTTCTAATAGGGTGGTTAAATCCTTTAGCCAGGTCACATTTAATAGTGTGTTGTAGCCTTTAACAGGGTAGGCCTTTCATAGGGCATCACTTTAGAAGAGTGAGAATTGAGTAGCATGTTACTGGTGGTTTTTCCCAACTTGGTTTTCCACGTAAATCACTATGTTATGTGTTGATATTTTTATGTGTTATGCTTGCATGTTGATTTACAGTAACTTGCTGAATAGGAATGTTTAAGCTTGGATAAATGAATGGGCTCACTACACTTGGCAAAAAGTTTGAATAGGACATATGGACCTTGAATAACTGATTCCACCCCCCCCCCCCCCCCCCCCCCCCCCCTCTCAGTTATTTCTAAAGAATTTCAAAAAAATTGTGGCCATGATCCAACAGCTTTGTAACCATCATAAATCATTGACTTCATCACTTGAAACAACACAGATTTAACAAACTAATCAAATTATTCACTTACTATCATTAACTCATTAACTCAATTAAATTGTCTCACTTCAATCAATCATAACTCAATTAATACTAATGTACAATGCATGAAATTATGTATACAAATGGGAACATCTTAGTGATTCCCATACCAATCACACACTCTAACACTTGATTTGTCAACACAATAACTAATTCAATCACTATTAAACATGTGAACGAAGAAATTTACATCAATTATATCAACATCTCTCTCTCTCTCTCTCTCTCTCTCTCTCTCTCTCTCTCTCTCTCTCCTCTCTCTCTCTCTCTCTCTCTCTCTCTCTCTCTCTCTCTCTCTCTCTCTCTCACTCACTCATTTCCTTCATTCGTAATACATAAGGGGTTTTTCTATGCTTTTACCTATCAAAATCTCTTGTGCCTCTTCATCTTGCATGATAGCATTGCTTCAATCAATAAACTTGAATTATTTTCTTGTCTCTCTTGTATTTCATTTCAAGTACTAAAAGATATCTTATTTATATCTTATTGGCAAAAGATTCACCACCTTTCACAAGAATTGTATCACCACCCTTCATTGTTATATTTACATAATAAAATATTATGTATCAAGTTGTTTGGATTCCTTTTAGTATGGGTGTAATTGTAAAATCTAATTCTAAATTAGTTTACCTATTAAAAATTTGATCTCCTTGTTATTTCTTAAATTAGGAACGAGCCCTACTTTTTATCATTTCTACCTTTTGAAAGAGTCACAACTATTCATCCTTAATTCTTTCTTTTTTAAAATAATTATTTATATTTCCTTAATTAACTTATATTTTTCCTCCCTTTCCCACTAAATTAGAAATCAGTTCACTCCTTATATACATTTAGCTCTTCCAATCATTATAACCTTTATTCATTAAAAATTAATTAAATTTTTGTTTCTATTATTATATGTCATTTTATTTTTTATTTTGGTGCCAACTTTTAGTCTTTCCCCTTTGGTTTTGTAGTTGTTGGTAATTCATTGTAGTTTTCTTCATATTACTTGTTGAGGTAGCCCTAGGTGACTCACTTATCATCAAGTTCTTTAGACTCCTACTTTCCATCTTTTTTTGAGTTTGTCCTGCTTTACTTTTCCTTATTCCTCCATGCAGGATTCTTGTCATTTTAATGAATTTGGGGGCTTAGGTGATATAGCTATGGTTGGGGATATGTTTTAAGCATCTTCCTAATGAGAAGTGAGTCTTCCTTGTTTCCATAGCTTCTTTCTTTCTCCAGCATTCTCATTTCCTTCATATTTCAAGTAATCTAGGTAGCTATGTAACTTGGCAAAATTCATCATGCATGTACCCAAAGAATAAAGTAATGATAGTATTCATAGATCTACACTTTCTTGACTTGTGATGCAAAGATCTAGGAAAGTGCAAGATAAAGCTAAGAAGCTCTCAAGTCAAAGTTCCAAGGTAAAATCCTTTTCTATGAAGAGAAATGGGTCTGTAGGATTTTAGCTGCTCACCAATGGAAATGAAAGCATTTTGTTCTATTTTTGAAGCCAACATGGCTTGTTCTCAATTCAAAAGTTTTTATGCATGAATAGGACCTAGGTGTGATACCAAAAATTAACTAATATGAGCCCATGATGGTGAATCCATGCTTGAAATCTCATCTCAAGTTATTTGATCAAAACAAGGAAAAATGCTTCAAAGTGTTTCTTTCCTTGGAAAGCATTGCTTTCAAAGGTGTTTTCCATACTATGAAAATAAAAGGCTACTTCTCTGAAGACTTGAAAATAAAGAGCTATGTGACTATAATATGATAATATTTTACAAAGATCCCTAAAAGATACTTCCAGTAAAGTCAGTCAAAGAGGTGCAATCTCGATAAAAAGGAGATCAAGTGTTTGAATGCTCAATGTTGAGAATAAGAAGATGAAGTGTCTAAGGTATTGAAAGGATCATTCCTTGCACTATGATCCAAAATCAAAGGAAAGATAGGCTTGCAAAAATATATATTTGTGCTCTCCCCTCCATATATAATGATTTATTGTATGAATCCTTATTTTGGAACTTGAAGTAAACAAGGGACTTTCTATCAAACTAAAACCCCTTGGTTCGATAAGTGGCTTTTAACAATACTACTTCACTTTAAGTGAAGTAATATGACTTTCAGTTTTATAATCTTTATGTGCATAGAAATGGAAAGTTTTAAATAGCCATTGATTATTAAATTTATTGTAAATCCTATCATTATGATCATCAGTCACACTTAATTTTATTCGTGTGCCACCAACATTTGGATTTATGCATCTATTTCATGAGAAATGCCTCAAACTTGTTTCCTCATTATTTTAATGGCTATTTATCAAGAAATTGTATCCTCTTTAAAATAATAGAAAATGGAAATCAAAGAAATAGGTTATGATAAACTTATATGCTTGAAAACTGAATTAAAGGATATTACTAATACTTCATTCAAGTTCTACAATTTAGGTGATCTTCACAGAAGGCTTAATTCTCAACCCATCCACCTGATTACCCAAAAATTGAAAGAAAGTGGATTGGTGGAAGATGTTAGGTTTCCCATGGCTATGCAAGCTCTAGTGCTAGTGAGGGAATGCATTGAGAGATATAACCTAGAAAAATAGAAAATCTTCCTTCCTGATTAGTCTATCCTTCTCTCAAAACATAAATCCTTGATGCAATCTGCATTTTGTGTACCAGTAAAGAAAGAGTGCTGTAATATTGATTTTAGTTCCTCTACATCTATGTTTAACAAGAAGAAAGCCTTGAGAAGAGAGGATATGCAAAGAACCTAGTTCCAAACATGTCATTCCATGAAGAGAAAAATGTCAAAATCTCTTTTTGGGGCCAATTTGAAAAGAGAAATCTTTGACATCCTGGTGCTACTTTTAGATTAAAAGGAAAGGAAGAAATTCTAGATTTATTGAGCATCACTTCTTCCATGTGGAAGCCAGATGCATCGAGGGACTACAAATCAACTAGGCCAAAATCATATGTGATGAGATTTCCTTGTGGTTGAATTCAACTAGGGGATTCAAGAAGTTTTATATGTCTTGGTATTTAATCTATGCCTTAGCCACACATCACCTATGGCCAAGCATTCCCAGCATTAAAGAATACGATGAGAATTTGAGGGTGTATGAGTTCTATCCACACCTTCAACTGCACCAGAGTTTCAAGAAGTATGTAAAAGTGAATGATGCCTTTACTATGAGATTTTGTTAGGAATTGCAAGTCCCAGGTGAAGATTCTCACCCAAAGCTATTTTGACTATTGGCTAGTTGAGATGCTCTTTCATCCAATTCTTGGGTTTCTCCTACCTATGGATTGGTGCTTTTGATGGTTTTCCCAAGAGGCTCCTTGGTACCCTAAGGACAAGGTTGTCCTTGTCAAATTGTGTCAAAAAATACTAGAAGTGAACATCTCGTGTTAAAATGTAAAGAAGATAGCCAAGATTTCCTTCCTAATAGTGGTTAGACCCTATTCTTATGTCTCTAGATCTGATACTTGAAATCTAGTCAAAAGCTTTGAGAGTGAGATCAAGTTGATTAACTGTGAAGTTCTCAAGCTTCAATATGACCCAGTGGACTACATGAGAGATCATTTGAAGTTGGGATATGCTCACAAACATGTTCTAGACATTGAATATTATTAGGTTGGATGTCATAATGTGAACCAAACTAGGGAGAGGTATTGGTCCAAGCTCACAATTGATGAAATTAAGTTGTATAATGACTTTGTTGATGTTTTTTATCTTGATGATGATGGCTCATATATGTATCCTTCATCCTTTGAGTAGATCAAGGGAACTCCCATTATGTCTACCCTACCTAAAGGTCCTATCATCGACATAATGGAGGTCATTATGCATGGGATCATTAAAAGGATAGAAAAATGGGTGGAGTGAACCCAAGTGAGATGAAAAGAATGGGAAGCACAGGCTCTACTAGTGGAGTTTCTTCTAGAGTTTCTCAGTCAATTGTAGCTACCTCCAACACCTTGCCACTTCAACTTTTATAAGCCCAACCCAGTCTATCATCCAAGGTAGAGATCAACCTCTAGAGAAGAATGTTCAAATTATCCCTACTTGGGGAGGAAGATTTCTTCTAGATATAGGAAAATTTGGGAACAAGGAGAAGGATAAAGAGTAAGAGCAAGAGAATTTGATGGCCAAACCTTCCTCCCTTGTCCAATTCAGCTAGCTTAATGGTGACACCAATCCCATGGATGGTCAAGAGTAGGATGCATCTCAATAGGGTGATAACTTGGCCCTCTTGATTAATGAATTGGTTGATTTCCCTACTGCTACTTAGAGAAAAAAGACACCTCCAATGGCAACGAATCTCTTCAATCCCACAACCCTTCAATCAATAATCAATGTCCTCTCAAAAAATTCATGGTTGGAAGAGACCATCAATAAAAAAGTGTGTAGATATGATGAAGTTGCACCATCCAAGGACCTCATCATGTAAGCTACTTCTTCTTAGCCATAATCACAAAAGAAGAAGAAGCAAAAGTCTATAGTGGCATTGGCCACTAATCCTTCTACTAGCCACATGTTGATGGAGATAGAAAACATTAGAAGGAGGGAAAGTTTCATTAACTCACTACCAATGAATTTCAAATTAGAATGATCAAAATTGGTATTCTCATGCATGATTCCATGGTTAATCAATGGAAGTCTACCAGGCTAGAGGAGTTGAGGGCAGAAAAAGAGGTATTGAAGTCCTCAAACAAAGAACTAATGGATTGCATTATAACTATACTTGGAAGCACTTCAACTAGTACATTTGATCCAAATATAGAAGAGAACAAGAACTTGCTTTTGAAGCTACAGCAAGAAAGGACATTCGATCAAATTGGCTGATCTTGGAGTGATCAAGTGAAGACCCAAGGTCCCCCACTCATCAAGAATTTGGAAAATCTCCTGCTAGATATTGTTAAGGGAAGAAGTTTCTAGTCATGAAACTACCATGCACAAAGAATCAGAGAAACTAATGGAATAGTTGGCATTGTTGTACGAGGTGATTGATATGAAGACTAACATCACCATCACCCACAAGATCCTTAAATCAGGTCAAGAGCCATTGCTTCATTGGAAGCAATCTTTAAAGTTCATAGTGGAAAGTTCTATAAGATATACAAATGAAATTAAAGATGTAGATGATTTAGTGCAGAAGGTCATAGAGAATTTTTTTTTAATACTTAAAGGTGTTGCACGTAGAATCGTATTTATCTAGCAATGGCCAATTGGTGGACATTGAGTGACTGAAAGCCAAATTCCTAGTATTTTTTGATGAGGCCATTGATCTAGTCAAATTCTAGGTGTCAAAGAACTAGGAGCTTTCATTAATAGATTCCATCTTAAGGTGATCATCGGAAAAGTTACAATCAAAGGTTGCCAGAGTGGATGAGTTGATAGAGATGCATGAGTACTAGATGATTTGAGCTGATAAAATTATAATCCCAGGTGTTGATGAACTGGATAAAGTAACATATGCAATGAAAGCTTATAGAGCTAAGGCTATGACCCCAAAGAAAACATGATGCTTTAATATTCTCTTAGACATATTTCACCCTCTCTTCTTTCTCAATTCTCTTTTGTAGCCATTATTGGCACATTCTCAGTAAGCTTAGACTCTGTAATAGATGATGACCTAGTCAATTCCTATTTTTAGCTTCCTCCATTTAGATATTCTCTGCAATGAAATCATTGAATGTAATTGGTCATTTTGAAGAGGCCTATATATGTAACTTTTTGAGAAATTAATAAGATCGACAAATTATTTTTTGGGCAAGCCTCAGTAGCTAGGACTACTATGTGTGACTCTGAGTCTACATTTTAATTTTTTTGTTCATTTAGAAACTATACAATACTTGGGATGAATGTATTATAATTGAAAATAGAAAGATTTCAAGTAAACTTGGTTTTATTTGTTTCATTATAGTGGATTGTAAGCTTTACTTTCCTCAGCATAGTATTGTTATTTTCCCTTGTGTTGTGCATGATAGTTCATGTGTGTTTTTATTGATTGTATGAGAGGCTCAAGATTTTATTAATGAAGTAGCTAAAAATGGAATACTAATCTCAATTAATTCATCAATCCAAAAATTTCCCAATTAGTCATTCTTTCTCCTCTCATTTTTTGGTAGGTATTGCATATTTTTTAGTCCTGCATCCTAGTTATAATAAGTTACTTTTTAGGTGTTAGTCTTCATTTCACAATTTTCCTAGATTATTTGAAGCGTTAAACAATCTTGTTGTTGGCCTCTTCTGCTCTCTAGTTAAGAGAATACCCCAAAAACTTTTTAAAAAATCATTACAAATCTTGCATTTAAAAGGGATTTGTACCTTTCAATTCAAGGGTCTTTAATAGATTACTACACTGACCCATTCTATTGCTAGCTACTTTGTTTTCCATTTCCCATTGGGCACACTACGAGTCAAGGTATAAACCATAGAATTAAGGAAGACTAACTATTAGCCAACATATTTTTTTAATTTTAATTTATTATTATTATTTAATACATCATAATCCAACAATATGGAGACATTACAAAACCCCTCTCCCACTGCTAGATTTATTGCACTTACTATTTTTCTATGAATAGTCCCTTTCTATTAATAAAATATGAAGTTACATAATCACACAAAAAAAGATCTAGGAGATATAGGATCACCCCATTAGAGTCCATTTGACACCAAGATTGGAAAACTATAAACTATTCATTAAAAAAATAGCTTTGGAATCCCTCACACTATAAGAGTTGTGTCAACTGAGAGAGGAGGATCATGGTGATCATTAAAACCCCATTCATTACATAGATTAATAGGTGGGTTGAGTAGATACTGCCAATTATTAGCAGTTCTTTTGTTTTTTTTTTTTCTTCCTTGATCCTAAAAGGAAAAATGGCCAAGGCAAGGTGAGGGAATGACCATTTAGACAATATGGCCCCTGGCCACACAGAACCATGACCAAGGGTAGACCAAACAACTACAGGAATAATAGGACTAATAGGACCACTAGGGGACCAACCAAAGTTGTACCACAATAGAGAAGCCAAACAAGGACACCAATTATCATTCTCACTACCAAGAGAACAACTAGGATCCTAAGATTGATAATTTTGGGAGTGACGAGTGGATGATGGCAATGACCATAAAGTAGAGTGTGGTCAAAAAAATAAAATCTAATGGCACCCTAATCACCATACATGGGGTGTTACCCTAGTGGTTTACAAGCTCCTGCAAGTAGGCAACCTTATTGGCATGTACTTGAATATGCATCATTATATTATGCATATACAAGTTTCAATGTACATAGAAACATTTTTATCAAGAAAGTTGTGAGTGAAAATAACACCATTCTTATATTTCCAAAGAGTAAATAGAATCTCCATCTTGAAAGCATGCAAAATTTGAGTGTATTTGAAGGGGATTTCAGGAGAATTTCCTAGCAAAATCATATGCCAAGAAAAAGGATTGGGTTGAAAAGATTAAAAAAACATGAATCTAGAGCCAATGTTGTTGAGCTCTCCAACTAAACCAGAAAATACAAAGAAAGGTCCATGGTTACCCACAAAAGGGAACCTAGGATCAAGAATTCTTAGATGTTTAAGTTGAGTACCCAAGGGAAAACCTTGGAAAAGAATAAACCAAAAAAAGTGTGCAATATTGGGCTCAGTAATGGCAATCCAAATAGTGTGAAATCTTAGTCTCCAATTTTTCTAAGAAGGTACAATTGGGAAAATGTGGCACCAACTAGAGGCATCCCATCTTGGGCTTGTAACTAGAAAGAGGAGTGCATGAATACCATTGTTTATCCTTCCTCTATGGCTTAACAGGCTTAACACCCAACTTGTGAAGCATGTGAGGAGGAAAAGTAGAAAGCAATAGTTGTGATGTGGAGCCTAATCTGACTCAGAGGTTTATTTGGTGTTTTTTCCCTACAGATTATTTCTATGGGGATTTTGGAATAGAGCTCCCAAGATGGGGTCAAGGGGCAGCACCCCAAGTGTGCTCCCTATCACAATATAGGGTGGGGTTGAGGGGAAATGCCCCCATGGGGGTTTTCGGGGGTAGCACCCCTAAAGCCAAAAATGCCCTTATATTGTAAAAGGCATCAACTACTATTTTTCTATTATTCTAGCCCTAATTTTGTACGTGACAAAAATCTTGTATAAAAAGGCTTAGGGTTGGGGATTTCATAATGTAATGGTGATATTGTAGCTTCTTGCAATAGTATTGAGCTATAAGGGATTACAGATTGCAATCACTAGATAATAATAATATTGGACTTTTTGTTTGTGTACGTAGCCCAAGGATTTGGTGAACCACGTAAAATCTTGGTGCCTTTTGTTCTCTTTTATGTGATCAACTAGTTTTTGTTATTTCTATTTGAGATTAATCCTATCACCTACAAGTCAATCATCTATCGATCTGGGTGATACAAATAAAACTAAACTTGCATGTCTTCCCATGTTCTAAGGCTCATGGTAGCTTTGGAGTACAAATATTTAGGTGTCTTGATGCCACCTTTATGGAAAAGCTAAGAAGTAACATCCTAAACCTTAACAAGTGGGACCCCTTGCACAACAACAAGAGGAGACCACCAAATATTAAGCTAGTTCATAGAGATCCCATCCCAAAACCCATAACTAGTATAGTGAAGCCACAACTTGATGGCTTCCCAGGTTCTCCAAATTCTTTTGACCAAAAAAATGCCTTTAATTTACTAATTTTGACATGATGAGAATGGTTTGAAGTCCAATCCCCTTTTATGCTAGTCTATTAATTAGAAAGCCTATAGAAATACAATACCAGAGAAGAATCTTTTAGGCCCCATTCTCATTGAGGACACAAATGACCCACTTGGCACATAAAGAAATTCTCTATTTATGTATGGAAAAGCATATCAAGCCTCCAAACTCATCGAGAAGACAACAATACTCCCAGGAAACTTTGTAAAATTCACGATGATTAGCCCTAGAAGCCCAGAAGAAATCCAAAAGGATTTTATCTTGCTTCATGTATGAAGCTTTGGAAGGATCCCAACAAGAGTAGTAGTAGACATGGGTGGCTGCCAACATCTTAAAACAAATCTAGAGCTTATCAGCCAAGGAGAGTGGCTTGGTAATCTAGTAGTCAAATTTCTTTTCAATCTTAGCAAGAAGCATATTCCACAACTCAATAGGTGATGCCTAGAGGGAAAAAGGAATTCCCAGAAAGTGGAAGACCTCTCTATGTTGAATTCATCTCCAACCATACTGGGAAAGAAAAGGAGGGTCAAGAAGAAAAGACTTCCTATAACATAGAGTATTGTTTCATTGAATATCCAAACTAGAGGCAAGACAAAAAGTGTCAATGCATTGGATAGAATTAGAGACATTTTCCTTGTCATTAATGAGAATGACAAAGGAGTTATCAACAAATTGCCCATTGAAAAAATGGGTAAGTGACTTAGGCAAGGAAAATCCTTTGACAAGGCCAAAGGAGATAGTATTGGAAAGAAAGTATCCAAACCCTTCAGTAGTGAGCACATGAAGAGCTAAAGCTAGAGGACAACCCTAGCATATGAATCTAAAAAGGCCAAAGCTTCATATTGTTTTTTATTGATGGTAATACAAGAAAAAGCAAAAAAAAATGCATTTGGATCAACTAGATAAAGGTGGGACCAAAACTAAGGGATTGAAGTATCACAAGAATGAGGGTCACTCAATGCGATCATAAGCCTTAGAAAAATTAATTTTAAAAAAGATGACTTTCAATTTGGATTTTCTAGCCCATTATGTGTCTTCCCAAACTACAATACTATTGTCTAGAATGCATAAATATATTTAATGAATCCAATCAGTTCAAGGCAAGTAATTAGTGGTAAGTTGTGGTCTATTTTGAGAGCCAAGGCTTTAGCAATATTCTTGTGGGAGACTTTAAGAAGAGTGATTGGTTTCTAATTAGAAATATCCTTGAGATCTCTAGCTTTAGGTATGAATTTAATATTTTCTTTCCTCATAATGGTATACCCAACTGATACTATTCTTAATTTATTTGAAAGAGTTATATCCATTGTTATGTTGTTATTGATGTCAAGTCTTAGTTGGTTGGACAATATGCTAATTCAATAGAGCGTCATATCGTTTGATTGATGAAGAGGATTTGAAAAATGTATGATGATGTAAGTGTTGATGAGTATGGTATTCAATGGGCACTTAAATGAGTTAGACTCTGACAGTTTAATGTTGGTTTGATTATTTTACATGATTTGATTAAATGTTGAGATCATGTATAACCAAGATAGATTTCTTGGTTAATGAAGAACTACAGTATTAATCGAGCTATTACAATTATCACTAACCACTTGATGATGATGTGAAGAATATCTAGTGTCAACTGAGCAATATCAGTGTTAACTAATTCTAGTGTTCAGCAAGAAAAATATAATGTTAACTAAGCATGAACATGAAGAACAACTTTAGATAAGATTTTATCTAAGGCTGACATCTGATGAAAATAAAGATTGTTTGAGAAGTTTAAAAGATAAGAAAAGAGTTTGTTATGAGATCAACAGTTGGAGAAATTCAAAGATCTTATGAAGGAGATTTAACAATTGGAAATGGAGCACAAATTCCAAGGTCTAAGTATATTTCCTAAGTCTATTTTCAATGAATCTAAATCTGATGAAGAACTAACAATTGTGGTTAAGCGAAAAAAACTTGATATATTCTAGAGGAATGGAAAAAGATTTATATTTAAAGGATAAACTCAATGTTTATTATTTCTCATTAACTCAGTCTTGTTGATTAAGTTCATATTATTGTAGAAGAAGTAAATGAAAATTGAGAAACAATGCATTGTGAATATCAAACAAGGAAAGTACTAATTTGATGTGTAGAGTGTTTGAATCAGCCTAGAAGGGGTCAAAAGTTAAAAGAGGAAAGACTGAGTGACACAAAGATTTGAACAAGAAAGGTAGTGCAAAAATCTAATTGATCATTTCACTATTACTATCTAATCATTGTACAATAAAATCTCTTAATTGAGTGGACCTAACAACCTTTTGAAATCCTATACGATGACATTCTTTTGAATGTTTTGTAACTCCTTTAAAGCATGTCACTCTTTTAAAGTTTCAAGGAATGAACAAGTTCTAGATGATTTTTGGTGAAAATCCTCTAACAAGCTCACATTGATAATGTGTATGTAACCTTTAACAAGGTTGGTTCTTCAAAGAGCTCATTTTAGAAGAGTGAGAATTTTTGGGTTTCAGTTGCCATGTGGTTTTTCAATTTAAAGGATTTTCACATTACATACTTTTGTCAAATTATGTGGCAAGTTTATTTCATTTTTACTGTTAATTTTTGTAACTCGGCATAAGCTAGAAGATAACTCTGATACTCGATATATTAAGTTGACACTTAAATGCAAATTTTATATTAGTTTATATTTTGTTGTTAGATTTTATTACTAAGCTTATGGCCTAAAATATTAAAGTGTTTGAGTTGACAAAAAGTGTTTCTAAGGCCTATAGGATAACTAGTTATAACTGGTTCACCCCCTTGCTCCCCTCTTTGTTATCTAACAATTGGTATCAAAGTTGAGTGATTGAAGGAAAATTTTAAAGGGACTTAAGAAAAGGATCTAATGATGTACAAGAGACAGGTGCCAAAGTTGAACAAAGAGAAGTTATCTTCATGGAAAAGTAGGATAAGGTTGTATTTGTTAGGAATTGAAGACAATACATTATAATATCTTGACAACCAATATGCCACTCCAAACCTTCTTGTGACAGTAGTGGAGATGAACCAAAAGAAAAAACACAATATTTTGATGATCAAGATTGCTTTCACATTTAATGTCATGTTTGACAATTTCAATGACTATGCTACTGATAAAGAGATGTAGGACAAGTTGATACTTGTGCATGGTGGAGATCACAATGTATTGAGAGCTAAATTTGAAAGTCTAAGAGGTAATTATGATGAGATAAGAATGAAAGAAATAGAAAATATTGCTCAACTTGTTAACTGAATCAAAGAACTTGTAAGTGTTGTCAAAATTATTGGAGAAGTCGTCAGTAATGAAGAAGTTCTAAGTAAAGTATTGATAACCCTATCATCTATTTATGTTATAAGAGTATCTGATATTTAGGATTATAGAGCTACCTCTGCTAATGATCTTACTCTTAAAGGTTTAGTCAGTAGATTGACTACATTTGAGTTGAGTAGCTTTGATAATAGTGTGCCTAAATTAAAATAAAAAGTCTTTTAATTCATCATTAACCTTTGGAAGTTCAAAAAAATAGAATAATGGGAAGAATGAGAGTGATTCATATGATAACGAAATGGATGAGATTAAAACACTATTGGCAAGGAGGCTACCGAGAGGTAAAGGAGGATTCAAAGGTAAGCTACCTCTGATATGTTTTAAATGCAATAAATTTTGTCAAATTTTTGCTAGATGTCCTAACAAGAAGATGAGTAACAAAAAAGATAAGAAGAAGAACAAATATAGATAGAACAAGGATTAAAAGGACTACTAGCACAAAAGAAAGAAGTCATACTATATTGATGAGGAGGTGCACATCAAGTCAAATTATAATGATGAGAATGAAGGAGAGTAAGTGGTATATATTGTTGTTAAAGAAGACCCATATTAGGAAAGGTATGAGGAAGGAAAATCTCATATTTATCATGTTAGTAAAAGTGACACATGGATTATTGATAGTGGATGTTCACATTATATGATTGTTGATATTAGTAAGTTTGATAAACTAGAGGAATATGATGGTGGAACTGTTAAACTTGGAAATGATGTTCCATGTCCTATGAAAGGTAGAGGATTAGTGATGTTAAATGATAAAATTAGATCTGATGATGCTTATTGGTTCAAGGACTAAATTACAATTTTTTGAGTGTTGTATAGTTGAATAATATTGTGAGGTGGAGCCTAATCAATATTAGAGTTAATTTTTTCCCAATTTATTTGATGCATTTTCCCCCTAGATTTTACTACGAAGGTTTGCGGATAGCACCCCCAAGATGGGATTTGGGGATACTGCCCCTTGAGGGATCTTGGGGTAGAACTCTAAATGTGCTACATATCATAGTACAAGGTGAAGTTGAGGGACAACGCCCCTATGGGGTTTTTTGGTGGTGTTTCCCCCAAAACATCAACTAACTTAATTATTGTAAAGGCATCAGCTACTATTATTCTATTAGATGACTTATTCTAGCTCTAATTTTGTAAGTAGAAAAAATCTTGTATAAAATGCGTTAGGGTTATGGATTTAATAATGTATTAGGAGATTGTATCTTCTTGCGGCGGTACTGAGTTGTAAGGGATTAAATATTTGTTAGCCCTATTTTTTGAGTTGCCATAGTTTTTTTTCAATATTCTTATTCTTCTCCCTCTCATGATCTTATTTTATCCTAGCCTTGAAAATCAAATTTTCTTTTGAGATCCTTGTGTAAATATTTTGAACCACTTTGAACCTCTTTGAACTCTGGTTCAAAGTAGTTCAAAGTAGTTCAACCAAAGGTGTAAGACTAACTTTTGATCTTGCAGGTAGAACCTCTCAAGTGCATCATCAGCTTTCTTCTGAACCACTTTGAACCTCTTTGAACTCTAGTTTGAAGTAGTTCAAAGTAGTTTTGATACTAAAGATTTTCATTTGGGAACATTATTAGCATATGGAAAGATAGTTGTTCCTAAGGTGTCAAAGGTGACATCCAGATGATGATGTAAATGTCTCATCCAAATTTTCATTAGCATGTATGAGTGCTAAGTTGGTAACACAAGTGGAAAAGGGAAATCCTCTCATTTGGGAACTAAATCACATTGTTAAGAGAATATTGATGATTGCAAGGACATTTTTCCCAAAGTGAGCATTTAATGTATAAGTATCATAATCCTTTGAAGCAGGTGTACCATCTTGCGGTGATCTCACCATAAATAGCTCATTCTTAGGTGGTACTTTCTTTCGTATGATAGTTCCCCTTTTTAATCCCAAGTTAAAATCAATTTATTTTATCCTACTTGAAAGTAAGTCAAAGGAAAAATAGTATGAAAAGAAGGGAAGTGTTCTAGTTTTTAGTGGATCACAGTTGAGAATGTGAAAAATATCTTATTCCCCCATTCTGTGTTGTCATTTTTCTCTTGGAAGGCACTTTGGAAAGTCTATTATTTTCTATTAAAATAATTTTTTTCATGCATTTCTTTAGGAATGTTTCCAGTCTTGAGTGTAGAAGGCTTGTGGTTTCTAATACTAACTTGATGGGGATTGGGGTTGAGAAGTTCCAACGAATTTTCCTAGACTAGGTTGAGGTTAAGGGGTGTCTAGAGGTCTTGACAAGTGGTATCCTTGAGGCAGCCGCCTTTCCCTCTGCATTGTTAAGTCTAGAATTACTTCAACTTTGTAGTGATCATTATGATGTAAAAAATAAAAAGTATACCGAATAGTAATGGGGAAATGGTTATGCCTATCACTAGAGAAACTATTTCATCTGTTTTCAAATTACCTAAGTGTGCCTTTGTTGTTTTTGGTTCCACCTAGTCCTTGGTTAAATACCAAGAGAATCTTACAAAATAGTGCAACCAGATGGCTAGAAAGTGGACATAAACATTTTATCATGTAGGTTCAAGGTTGCCTAAAAAAATCATTAAAGATCATATGCAAGCTCACATACATGACTTGATGGTTTTATTGCACCAAGCCGATGGTTCAGCAGATGTGCTACATTTTTAGGATTGGATGTTTCATTACATAGATATGGTCCTGACTAGGAAACAATTTCTTGACTTGGTGGAATTAATAGCTAGCTCATTAAGGAATCAACTCAAACATTATCAGGTTTCTCAGCAAGAGTTTTATATGTCCTCTTACTTGACCTATTGTCTTGCTAGTGACCTCACTTCTATTCCTCATCAGCCCTAGAATTAGGATATAAAAATATATTAGTATTTTCCCTTGTTAAAAAGAGACAAGAATTTAGGAAGGTGCATGATATCTTTATGGGGAATGTACACCTTAGTCTTGTGAAAGCTCCTATGCAAAGGATATCTCCTAAAGCTCAAAGATTCATTAAAACTTATGGGGCTTTTTACATCTAGTTCCTAAGGTTCACTTATTTGAGAGTGTGAGGATTCGAAGAGGAACATGTTAAACTACCATAGTATGCCTTGGATTTCTTTGTATTAGTAGCGATATGCAGATAGATGTTTTATGTAATGAAAGATAATCTTCCTGAAGAAAGGTGGGAATCTATTTTTCCTATTAAGCTTGGTTCTTTAGCCTATAATACAATAATCAATGTTGCTGCAATTGGAAGTGGTCTATTGAACTTTAATCTTGGTTTCTATCAAGGAAGAAGAGACTTTGATAATAAAAAGTTTGCAACAGTGGTGGTCGAAACTAAAGATAATTTTTAGTCTGTACCTTTTCTTGAAGATTTGTGGGTAGATTGCAGCAATGGATGTAAGATTATTACAAGAGACCACTCAAGGTTAATAATTTCACTAATCCCCTCATTGAAACTCAAATTCAAACTAGAAGGAATAATAGAAGATGGTTTAGATATTGAATAGAAGTGAATGAATAGGTTCAACTTGATATTGATTAGACTTGGGATGAAGAGGATGATATAAACCTCAAGACTAGGTCTATATTGGCTTGCATAGATAACTGGTTAAAAAGGAGAAATATAAAATTAGTCAGTAAAGAACAAGTTGCCAAACATACAAAGGTGATTTCTTTCTCTAAACCTTTAACCATTGACTGATGCAGGAGCATCCTAGGTGTTAGGGCATCACCCAAAAATATTTTATTTTTAGTCTTTTCTATTTTAATAAGGACTAGTAGACAACGTGGTTGCTATTTATGGGAACTTTCTATTTTTAGTAAGTTTTTCATATGAGCTCAAAATTTTCTCATTTTCTATAGGAAGGTTCATTTTAGAGATATAAGCCTACCATAAAAATCCAATTGCTTTAGCTTAAGTATCAAAGAATTTATTATGGATTTTTGGTGGAAAAGTTTGTAGAAAAATCTCCAGGCTCACCATTGGAGACCTTAGATAGCCCAGATGAGTTTCAAAAACTCAACAGAAGGGTGCTCCTATAGTTCTAAACCTATAGATCAGGAGCTAACATTTCCAAAAAGTGGTTATAATAGCCAATCAGAGCAATAATTCATGAGTTATGGCCTTCCAAAGTTGGGCTACCCAAAATTTCTAAAATAATTGTCAAAGATGTATTTGGCCAACTCTATATATTTTGTTAGGATCTTTCGGCCCTAGGTATTAAGTTTGAGCATCTAGAACCTTCCTGGGTGGCATAAAACTGCTTATTTAAGAAAGTTCTGAACATTGTCTAGGATAGCTCTAGGTGATAGTTCACAACTTGTCTTGCAAATTATTGTACTGAAGGTGCCCATGTGGGTTAGCATATTGTACTTATTAATTCTGTAATTCTACATTTGTGGAAAAAATAAGAAGTCCATATTTTGTTCTCAAATTTTATGTTGTTTCTTTGTTTCAGTTATGAATTTATGGTATTAAGCGGAGCACCCTGCATCACTGACATTCCAATTTCATCCAATGGTGTAGGTACTACTTTGATAGCTAAGAAGAAGAAAGAAGAAGTGTCCCCAAATTGACTAATGGCTCCAAAAACAAGGTCTAAGACCAACTTTGCTACACCTACGCAGGAAATAGTTTAAAGATTTGACATCATGGAAAAGGAGAAATAGAAAGTTGAAGAGCTTACTCTATCGGGCACTCAAGAGATGAATGTTGAGACAATAGGAACTCTAAATATAGTTCAATCCAGTTGTATGACTCCTCCTACAAATAGTCAAGGAGAAATTGTGACTAATACTATTTCAACCTAGTTATCTAATTCTGTGAGTAAGAAATCTAGTTTGCAACCAGTGTCACTATTGGTCAAGGATATAGTTACTAAATATGTTGCTTGTACCCTAGAGAAAAAAGGTGAAGAATGATATATGTCTAATTAAGGACCCTATTATGGGGAAGGTGACATTCGAAGTTGCCACATATAGATGGAAGAAAGGTTCAGGTGAAGTGGAAACTAAGGAATTTAAAGTCACCACCATTGACTTGGGAGTTCTTACAAGAGACACCAGTAACCATATTGTTAAGTTATCAAGTGATTATATGTTAACTCAATCAAAGAAGGACAAAAAGGAAAAGAGAGAACTCAAATAGTTGATTGTCACCATGGCAAAATACATAGATTCCTTAATGAATGTTGGTGCCCTCCCTTCAATACAAGTGCCTCAATCTATTAATCCCATTTGTTCTGACAATCATCAATTGGTTAAGCAAATGTAGAGGGGGAGACTGCCTTCAAAGGAAATGAATGAATGGGTAGGATCTATTGTGGAAGAAGGAAGAAATTTTATTTTAGCCTTCACTACCATGTATGTAGAACAAGAAGAGTTATTGGGAGAAGTTCATACTCTTGTTCCTACATGGGAGACAGACCAAAGTTGGTGTCAAGTGGTCATCTTTCAAGTGCATGAAGTAGAAAAATACAATGTAATGAAATTCCTGAACAAAAACCATATGAAGATCATAGATCCTTGTATGCTCTTCATTTTGAAGATTAATATGGGTTGGAAAGAGTCCCTTTACAAATTGTCCATAGAGGAGATGTGTGCAGTTGAATGTAAAGTCACCAAGATGCATAAGGAAATACTAAAGGATATGCAAATAATAAACCCTATTGGCATCTTGTAGTTTGACGATGAGAACAAAGATTCAACAACTTTGACTAAAAGCTTTCAAGATGCCTTGTTTAAAATTAGAGACAATGAGGGTCCTACTTCACATAATTTTACAATAGTGGCTAATATCAAATAAATGCTATGTCTAAGCAGGGAGCTTGTGCCTAGGCAAAGCAAAAGGATCAAAGAGTTGAGGTGGAAAAAGGATGCATGTAGGTCAAATTTGTTTAGCTTAAAGAACCCTCACTCTCACATGGTTCAGGAATTTATGCGCACCTTTTGAAGCTAGAAATTGGTGAAACAAACTACAACAGATGATGAGAAGATTGGCAATGAGATTTAGTTAGAGGCAGTTGTCTATTTTTTTCCTATTTCAAAAATTATTTTTAACTATTATTTTAGGTAACCATTTGTAACCAAAATGGTTGGGTTTTGATGGAGACCTTTTGGATTTTGGAAAAATATATATGATGGGGCATAGAACTTAGAAGATGTTAGATTTTAGTGAGATAGAAAAACAATGTAGTAGTAGCATTTTTTTGGAGAAGCTTTTTATGAAATAGTAATAGATAGAAAGTGATGGTATATGTGATTGTTATTTCTTTCAAGACTTTTTGCTTAAGAAGTTTACACTAATATATCTATCAATATTTGTCATGGTTTGAAACTTGGAGTTTGAACTTAATCACTCACAGTTACTTTGAGAACTATTATTTTGACTATGGATAATATTTATTGTTGCTTAAAATTTGATACAGTTGATCCTTTCTTAATTTGATTCAGTTTCATGTTGTTGAAGAATCTAAATTGTTTCATAATTTTTGTTCTGTCATGGGAAGACTATGCGCTTTTCAATCAACTTTTAATTTCTAAAATTTGTGAACTTTACCTCCATACCTACGTGAGAGATCCTTAAGCACTTTCAAGAAAAAGTGTGCATTTATGTTTATTGTTTGGTTAATTTAAGTTCATTGATAATCAATTGAAAAGGGGGCTATACTTGTAAAAATTTAGAGGGAAATCATGAACATAACATTTATCCAACTGTTGTGAGCATTGTTGATTTCCTACCTCTGACACAGATTAAATTATCAAATTTCATAAGGAAAGACAATTTGTTCACCAATAAAAATTTTGCGACTCTACTAAGGAATCTTGGATAAAGAAGACTAAGCCCTTTAATATTTTTAATGAACTACCATGTTTCTATCGCATAATGATGTTTTTCCCATTTTACAGCCAAATTAAGGTTTCGAGGATACACAAGAAGACATTATCTCTAGTCTAACCTCTGTTGCCTGGAGATTGTGGCAAAACAACCAACAATTCTAGTAAGTCCTTATTGTTCTAAAGAGGGAAGAGGAATGTACTAATTCTTTAAGAGGTGTGCCAGTAATTCAAGAGGTGGTAGTGGTGGATAGACTTGTTCAGGCCTCGACAAGACCTTGAGTTTTCTTTGAAAGAATCATGTCTAGCTGAGAAAAGATATACTAAGGGAGAGAGGGATAAAGGGATCCTTGATGAAAACTTTGAACCTTTGAAAAACTTAAATTTTCTCCCTGATTTTAATACCCTAGGTAAGAGGAGGACCAAATCTTTTAGCAAACCTAATTCCACTCCCAAATTTTCTCCTATCTCACCTCTTGTACAATCCCTCTTTCCACCCAGAACTCTAATCCCCTCTGATATTAATATCCATCCTTTGCATTTTAGACTTCCTAACATGGTTTTCAACCAATCTTGGGGTCAAAATATAAGACCCTTGAACCTCGGGGTGAATCCTGTTGCATTGCCTAAACATGCTACTGATATTTTGCCTAAGTTTAGTGGTGATGGAAAATTTTCTATGCATGATCACCTTAGTGCTTTCCATTCATAATGTAGTGTTATAAGTGTGCCTACTTGGGAGATAGAAATGAGACTTTTTGTTTGAACACTAATTGACACAGTAGCTAATTGGCTCAATCATCTACCTTAGCATTCCATAGCCATTTGGGATGATATGAAAATGGCTTTCAAGACTAGGTTCAAAACCCCTGACAAAGAATATTCATTACTACTTCAATTGAGTCAATTGAAGAAATAAATTCATGAACCTATGAGAGAATTTGTGGCCAAATTCAATAGATTATTACAGAGAATCCATGTTGCCTCCATACCAAACGATAAGATTTAGAAAAACTTCTTTGTGAATCTTGTTCCACCTAACGTAAGTTTTCATTTTCTAAAAGATGCAGTAGCTGATCTAGCTATCACTCAAATACAAGCCATTCAACTAGAAGATGCCCTTATCATAGTGAGAAAATGGAAAAGAGAAGTATAATCATCTAGGCATGCCTCTATGTTTTCCCCTACCAACCCTTTCATGCAAAGATTGATGAACAATATGGCCAGGCTAAAAGGACATCAAAATAGAGCTCGCACTCCTTACCAATCCCCATATCAAGATGTTAGTCAAAGGTAACAACACCAAGGCCATGGAAAAACTCCCTTCTTAACTGCCCTTAAAAAATGGCTACAAATTGAAGAGGTGCCCAAGGAAACTATGTGTTTATTTCACCTAACCACAGACCATGACGGATGAACTTGTACTAATTGGTTGAGATGTGTCCAAATCAACATGATAAAGGGATGCCATTGCTAGAGAGAAGCCAGTAGAAAGTGAAGGATCTAAAACTAAAGTTTTTGGTTCCTATTTTCTAGAATATGAGTTTTACATAGAGAGAGGAGGAGATATTTTAGTCACATTGCAAGATCATGCATGTGCTATCTTAACTTGGAATCAAAGAAATTAGAAATTTTATATAGGAACTGATGTTGTTATTCTAGGTTCCAAAGGCAAAGAACCTGTGCATATTGATTCAACAAAAATTGCAGATTTCAAGATCATATCTAGTAAAGAGTTGGTAGCTAGCTCTTATGCCTTTGATATAGTTGAATTTTGTAAGTATTCATCTATTTTTATCTCTATAGTAGAATATCTGAGGATGAACCCCAAAGAACTAGATAAGCTAGCTCAATATGTGCAAAGGGAACCTCTCGCAAATGCTAAGTTTGCTAATAATATCACAAAGACCTAGATGACTCCCAAAAAAACCATCTTTGTATCAAAAGGTACTCTGCAAGATCCTAATGTTGTGCCTTGTGCTCATACCATGGAAGGGGAAATTAAAGAAAGGAAACCTAACCCTTTTTACATATCTTTGTTGGTAAAAATGAAGAAGCTCAGCAATTCTATTATTGCTTCAAAGGCTTCCAATAAAATCATGCCATCCCCGATGGCCAAAGCCCTTGGCCTTCCTCTCATAAAAAATTTTGGGTGCTACTATTCCATAGATGGGAAGAAAGTACATCTCATGGGTTAGGTCAAGGATGTGCAAGCTATTCTCACTGCCTACCCAAATAAGAGATTAAAACTATCTTGGTGGCTAATATCCCTGCTAGCTATAGAATGTTGCTAAGAAGGACATTTTGCAAAGACATGGGAGGGGAGACTAAGATGGACTAGTCTGAAGCTTTGATTTTGGTGGGTAAGAAGAAGATTAAATTGGAATGGGAACTGAAAAAATAAACATTGTAGTGCCTTTAGATAACCCCAAAACCCAAATATTGTATGAAGAATACCAATTTGGGAACTATGTGATGATACTTGACAGTTCACCTGAAGTAGGTGAAAATAACTCTAAAACATTGGCTTTGTGGATGATGGAATTTGATGGTAGTTGTTCTAATTCAAGTTCGGGTGCTGGAGTGGCTTGGATTTCCCTCATAAAAGATTTATTTCCTTTTTCTTTCTAATTGGATTTCAAGAACACAAACAATATGATGGAATATGAAGCCCTGCTATTGGGATCACAAGAGGCCAAAGAAAAAGGAATAAAGAAGTTGAGGGTAAAAGGTGATGTCGAGTTGATCATGTAATAGGTAAGAAACCAATTCTCTATAAAAAAAAAAGTGATAGATTGAAGCATTATAGGAATTTTTTTTGGGGATTCCTTTGATGCTTTCTCCATTGAGTTTTTTGGTTCCAAAATTCTAGAGCTAATTCCTTGGTTGTCTCTGCCTCGTTGCTTCTGCCACATCCTAATTTTAAAAATGATGATTATATGATAAAAATGATTTATAGGTCTAGTGTACTACATAATGTGAATCATTGGAAAGTCTTTGATAATGATTCACAACAGAAAGATTTTATTGGATGTGTTTGAAACTTCACTGATATTTGTTTTGAAGGGTCGGAGAAAGGTGGTAAGACAGTGGGTGAAGAATTAGATGAGTCTAGAGAAGTGATTCAATTAAAAGGAAATAAAATCCCAAGGGAATTGGTTTCTCTTGAACACCTTTTTAGATGAAAAGATGACAATGCCTTTAGAAAAGATGATGTTCCCAATGATGGTTTAAAAGAGTATGATAAAATTAATATTGGTGATGAAGGTGATCCTAGATAGATTTTGATTGGGAGAACTTGATATGAAAGGGAGAAAGGGAATTCGTTGAAGCTTTTGGTAGGATACAGAGATGTCTTTTCTTGAGGGTATGAAGATTTTTTTTTTTAAATGATATGGGAAGTTTAGACACCATATACCTTTGAAACTCAAGGTGACCCCTTATCGACAAAAACTCAGAAATTATAATCCCAAAGTGTTAGAAGCAATTTTGAAAGAAGTGGAAAAGATGCTAAAAGCCCAAATTATCTACCCAATTCATCATTTGACTTGGATAGTGAAAATTGTTCTTGTAAGGAAGAAGAATGGTGAAATAAGGAATTGTGCATATTTCAAGAATCTAAATAAGGCTAGCCTAAAGGACAATTACCCACTTCCTAGAATGGATCACATTTTGTAGTCCATTATTGGATCTAAAGTCATGTCTATGCTTGATGACTACTCAGGGTATAATTAAATTAGTGTATCTCAAGAGGACCAACATAAAACATCTTTACTACACCCTAGAGTACCTATTCTTACAACAGAATGCCTTTCAACTTGATCAATGCAGGGGCAACATTTTAGAGAGAAATGAACTTTTCTTTTAGCAATTTATGATATAAAATAATTGCAATATATTTAGATGACTTGACCATCTACTCTAAGAGGAGAAAACACCATTTGAGAGATCTTGAAGTGGTGTTAAACAAGTGCAGGAAGCATGGGATATCTTTGAATCCTAAGAAATCAATTTTATTTGTAGAAGAAGGTAACCTCCTGGGACACATTGTTTCTAAACAAGGTATAAGAATTGATCTTGATAGAATTAATACAATTCAATAGTTGTCTCTCCCTACCAATAGATGTGATTTGAAATCCTTCTTTGGTCAAATAAACTTCCTGAGAAGCTTTGTTCCTAAACTCTCAAAGAAGGTGAGACATATGTTAAACATGATGAGTGAAAAGCATCCATTCAAATGGAAAGCGGAAGGGAAAAAAGCCTTTGAAGACATCAAGATAGTCATTTCAAGTGCTCCTATGTTAGTCAGCCCAGACTTTAAGAAGGATTTTATAATATATTTCTATGAGTCAAAACATACCCTATCTAGCATTCTAACTCAGAAAAATGACCAAGATGAAGAAGCTTTGATTTCCTTAATGAACATTCTATTAACAAAGCATGAGTTGAATTATTTCCAGGTGGAGAAACACACATTTGTTGTGGTGAAAGCACTAAAACAATTCAAGTATTATATTCTACATTTTCTTTCGATTGTATAACTACAGTCAAAAATGTGTTAACTCAACAAGAGATCAGAGTGAACAAAATAGATGTATAGGTGGCGAGAATTTAAGAATATGGTCTCGTTCTCAAATCTACTAACTTGGTCAAGGGATGGGGTTTGTGCAAATTGATAGTAGAAAATAAAGAGCCTTTGCAAGAAGCCATACCTACTGAACCCAAAGTCCTGCTTGTCAGTTTGACTGATCCTTGGTTCTCTAATGTGGTATACTATTTGACCTACGACAAATGCCCAAAGAATTTGATTAACAAAGAGAAGCATAACCTCGAGTTGAAGGAAGTGAAATATGTAATTTCATAGGGTATACTTGACAAGAGAGGTGTTGATGGAACCTTCCTGAGGTGTGTGGATAATGAGTAGTAGTAGAAGTTGTTAAAGTTGTAGCATTCAGATATGTGTGGTGGGCATTTCTCTTCTATGGTAATTGCCTTCAAGATTCTAAGGAATTGTTTTTATTAGACAGGCATGTTCAAAAATGCATACCTATATGTAAATAATTGTGAGAACTGTGGACCCTTCATAGGTCACCCTCAAATTGCAACATTACCACTAATGCTCGTAATGATAGATGGGTACTTTCACCATGGAGTATAGATTTTATAGGAGTATTGAATCCCCCATCCAGCATCAGCCATGTCTATATAATGACGGCCCTCGATTACTTCACCAAGTGGGTGGAGGAAATCCCTACGAAGAAAGAAAATTCTCAAGTGGTGTACAATTTCCTGAAGAATTTCATATTTGTCAAATTTGGGGTTCTTTAGAAGATAGTAGTAGATAATGCAACCTCCTTTTCATCTGAAGAAATTTTGATGTTTTTCTATGAACATAGTATATCCTTGGCCCATTCTTCAAATTATTTTCCCTAGGGTAGTGGGTAGGTGGGATCCAACAACAAGAACCTAGTCACAATGATGAAAAAATTGGTGAGTGACAATGCTCAAAACTGGCACAAGAAGATGTATGAGGTGTTATGGGCTGATAGAATCACACCGAAGAGAGCTATTGGCATGGCCCCTTTTGATTTGGTTTATGAAGTGGGAGCCCAAGTATCTATGTTGTTGGAATTATCTGGATCAAAGTTGCAATCAGTGCTTAAGGACCCATTTTTTTAGGATTCATTGGAAAATAGGGTGATGTACTTGAACTATCTTGAAGAAGAAAGGAATAAATGGGTGGATCATATTATTGAACACTAGATGAAGGTCAAGCAAATCTTTGACATAAAAGCCAAAGCTTGCAACTTCATGAAAGGCGACAAAGTTATATTGTGGGATAAAAGAAGGGAGTTGAAGGGTGCACATGGTGGAGATCAAAATGTATTGAGAGCCAAAATTGAAAGAGTAAGAGGCAATTATGATGAAATGAGGATGAAAGAAATAGAAAATATTGCTCAATTTGTCAACTAAATCAAAGAAGTTGTAAGTGTCATTAAAATTATTGAAGTCATCAGTAATGAAGAAGTTGGATTTAAAGTATTGAGAACACTATTGTCTATTTATGTTATAAGAGTATCTGATATTTAGGAATTCAAAGCTATGTCTGCTAATGATCTTACTCTTAAAGGTTTAGTCAGTAGATTAATTGCATTTGAGTTGAGTAACTTTGATAATAATGTGCCTAAAATACAAAAACTCTATTAAGTCATCACTAACCATTGGAAGTTCAAAAAAATAGAAGACTAGAAAGGATGAGAGTGATTTAGATGATAAAGAGATGAATGAAATTAAAACACTATTGCCAAGGAGGCCATCGAGAGGTAGAGGAAGATTCAAAGGTAAACTACCTCTTATATATTTTAAATGCAATGAATTTCATCAAATTACTACTAGATGTCCTAACAAGAACATGAGTGATAAGAAAGATAAGAAGAAGAAAAAATATACAAAGAATAAGGATTCATAGGATTACAAGGACAAAAGAAAGAAGTCATGTTGTATTGATGAGGAGGAACACATCGAGTCAGATTCTAATGATGAGAATGAAGGAGAGTAAGTGGTATATATTGTTGTTTTTTTTTTAAAGAAGACCCATATGAGGAAAGGTATGAGGAAGGAATATCTCTTATTTCTCATGTTACTAAAAGTAATACATGGATTATTGATAGTGGATGTTCACATCACATGATTGGTGATATTAGTAAGTTTGATAAACTAGAGGAATATGATGGTGGAACTATTAAACTTGGAAATGATATTCCATGTCTTGTGAAAGGTAGAGGATTGTTGATGTTAAATGATAAAATTAGATGTGATGATGTTTATTGGGTTCAAGGACTAAAGTTGAGTGTTGCATAGCCAAATAATATTGTAGGTGGAGCCTAATCAGACTTAGAGATTAATTTTTTCCCACTTTATTTGGTGTAGTTTCCCCCTAGATTTTACTATAGGGGTTTGGGGATAGCACCCCAAAGAAAGGGTTAGGGGATAGCACCCCTTGTGGGATCTTGGGATAGAACCCCAAATGTGCTTTGTATCACAATACAGGGTGGGGTCAAGGGGCAATGCCCGCATGGGGTTTTTTAGTGGTGTTTTCCCCAAAATCTCAATTAACTTAATTATTGTAAAGGCATGAGCTACTATTATTCTATTTGATGAATTATTCTAGCCCTAATTTTGTAAGCAAAAAAAGAGCTTGTATAAAATGGCTTAAGGTTAGGGATTTCATAATGTATGATGAGATTGTATCTTCTTGTGGTGGTATTGAGTTATAAGGGATTAAATATTTGTTAGCCCTAGTTTTTGAGTCACCATAGTTTTTTTCATTATCTTATTCTTCTCCCTCCCAAGATATCATTTTACCCTAGCATTGAAATTCAAACTTTGTTGTGAGATCCTTGTGTAAATCCTTTGAACCACTTTGAACCTCTTTGAACTCTGGCTTAAATTAGTTCAAAGTAGTTCAACCAAAGGTTTAAGACTAACTTTTGATCTTATAGGTGGAACCTCTCAAGTATGTGATTGGCTTTCTTTTGAACCACTTTGAACCTCTTTGAAATCTAGTTCAAAGTAGTTCTGATACTAAAGGTATTCATTAGGGAGCATTATTAGCATATGTAAAGACAGTTGTACCTAATGTGTCAAAGGTGACATCCAGATGATGATGTAAACATCTCATCCAAATTTTCATTAGCGCATATGAGTAACGAGTTGGAAACATGGGTGGTAAAGAGAAAACCTCTTGTTTGGGAACTAAATCATGTTGTTATGAGAGTAATAATGATTGCAAGGATATTTTTCCTAAAGTGAGCATGTAATGTGTAAGTATCATAATCCTTTGAAGTATGTGAACTGGCCCATGGTGATCTCACCATAAATACCTCATTATTAGGTGGTACTTTGTTTGGTATGATAGTTCCCCTTTTTAACCCAAATAAAAATTCATTTGTTTTATCCTACTCAAAAGTAAGTCAAAGGTACAGTGATGGGAGAAGAAGGAAAGTGTTCTGGTTTTCAATGGATTACAGGTGAGAATGTGAAAAATATCTTTTTTTCCATGCTAAACATACACACATATGAAATCAAGACAAGATAGAAATCATGAATAGATGGGCCTTACATTAGGTATGCAAATTTGATGGAAGCATGCATCTCTTTATGGAAGTCTTTAGGAGAAGTAGGGAAAAAATAAGGTGAGAATGTGAAAAATATCTTTTTTCCCCCTTCTGTGTTGTCATTTTGCTCTTGGAAGAACACCTTGGAAAGTCTATTATTTTCTATTAAAATGAAGTTCGTCATGCATTTCTTTGGGAATGTTTCCAGTCTCGAGTGCAAAAGGTTTGTTGTTTAGGATACTAACTTGATGGGGATTGGGGTTTAGAAGTTCCAAGAAAATTTCCTAGACCAGGCCAAGTTTAAGGGGTGTCTAGAGGTCCTGAAAAATGGTATCCTTGAAGCAGTTGCCTTTCCCCCTACATTGTTAAGTCTAGAATTACTTCATCTTTGTATTGATCACTATGATGTAAAAACCAAAATTATACTGAATAATAATGGGAAAATGGCTTTATCCATCACTAGAGAAACTATTTCATCTATTTCCAAATTACCTGAGTGTGCCTTTATTGGTTTTGGTCCCACTGAGTCCTTGGTTAAATACTAGGAGAATCCTGCAAAATATCACAACCAAATGGCCAAAAAGTGGATAGAAACATTTTATAGTGGAGGTTCAAGGTTGCCTAAAATAATCACTAAAGATCATATGAAACCTCACATATATGACTTGATGGTTTTATTGCACTGAGCTAAGGGTTTAGTGGATGTGCAACTTTTTGAGGGTAGGATTTTTCATTACATAGATATGGTCCTACCTAGGAAACAATTTCTTGACTGGGTGGAATTAATAGCTATCTCATTAAGGAATCAGCTCAAACACTATCAGGTTTCTAGGTAGAAGTTTTATATGTCCTCTTACTTGACCTATTTTCTTGTATGTGCCAATGACCTCACTTCTATTCCCCATCAACCCTGGAATTAGGATATAACAATATATCAGTATTACCCCTTGTTAAAAAGAGACTGAATGTTAGAAGAATTTAGGAAGGTGTGTGATGTCTTTATGGGGAATGTACACCTTAGTCTTGTGAAAGCTCTTATGCAAGTGATATCTCTTAAAGCTCAAAGATTGATTAAAACTTATGGGATTTTTTACATCTATTTCTTGAGGTTCACGTACTTAAGAGTAGGAGCATTCGAAGAGGAACCTGTTAAACTGCCTCGATATGCCTTGGATTGCTTGTCTTGGAAAATATATGTAGACAAATGTTTTATGTAATGAAAGATAATCTTCCTAAAGAAAGTGGGAATCTATTTTTCTTATTAAGCTTGGTTCTTCAGCCTATAATAAAATGATCAATGTTTCTACAATCAGAATTGATCTGTTGAACTTTAATCTTGGTTTATATCAAGGAAGAAGAGAATTTGATAATAAAAAGTTTGCAACATTGGTGCTAGGCATTAAAGATCATTTTCACTCAGTAACTTTTCTTGAAGATTTGTGGGAAGATTGCAACAAAAAATGTGAGATTATTAAAAGAGACCACTCAAGGTTAACAATTCCCCAAATCATCTTTCATTAAAACTCAAATTCAAATTGGAAGGAATAATTGAAGATGGTTCAAATGTTGTTGAACTAGGTAGGGAAGAAGTAAATGAACATGTTCAACTTGATATTGATTAGAATCGGGATGAAGAGGATGATATAAACCTTAGGACTAGATCTATATTTTCTTGCATAGATAACTGGTTAAAAAGGAGAAATATAAAATTAGTTAGTGAAGAATAGATTGCCAAACACACAAAGGTGGTTTCTTTCTCTAAACCTTTAACCTTTGATATTACAATTTCATCCAATGTTGTAGGTCGTACTTCAATAGCTAAGAAGAAGAAAGAAGGAGTGTCCCCAAATTGACTGATGGCTCTGAGAACCAAGTCTAAGAAGACCAAGTTTTCTACACCTGCTCAGGAAAAGTTCAAAGATCATGAACAAGGAGCAATAGAAAGGTGAAAAGCTTACTCTGCCAAGCACACAAGAGATGAACACTGAGATGATAAAAACTCTAAATATAGTTCAATCCAGTTTTATGACTCCTCCTAAAAATAGTCAAGAAGAATCAGTGACTAATACTATTCTACCCTAGTTATCCAATTTTGTGAGTAATAAATGTAGTTTGTAGCCAGTGTCGGTGCTGGTCAAAGATATAGTTACTAAATATGTTGCTCATACCCCAAAGAGAAAAAAGGTGAAGAATGATGCATGTCTGATTAAGAACCCTATTATGGGGAAGGCGATAGTCAAAGTTTCCACATACAGAGAGAAGGAAGGTTCAGTTGAAGTGGAAACTAGGGACTTTAAAGTGTTGATCTCAGATTGGTTTCAAAAAGTGAGCGTCAACACACTTAAGTTATTTACTTAGTTTATGTCAAACAAGTAGTACATGTCGAGCACAACATATATATTATAGAGCATGCTAAGTCAAAAGTGAGTATTGAGCCACTCATGTGTTAACAAAATAGTGGATGTTGAGTGATACAAATGTCAAGTCATAGCATAGAGAATAGTATATGTTGAGCATCAAAGACTTCAGATGCTGAGCGACACAATTTTGACATACTTGTTTGTAATGGCACAAAAAACTATGTAAACCATTTTTTAGCTGACTTAAAGATTGAATTACATTATTTTGGAGATAAGGATGAATCTCAAGTTGGATTCTTTATGCAATTACATGAAGCCAATTACAAAAAGAGAAGGTTTAAGCAAAAAATGGATGAATCACAATTGTGGATTCATACCTAACCCTAAGTCACCGAAGTATTTTTAAGGAAGACAAACCCTAAACTATCTATGAGATGTGATGTTGTGAAGAAAGTAGTTTGCATGCAAAAAATAGAGCATTCATGGTGGCCAAGGAGTTATGAAGTGAGATTGCATTGCAGAATTAGTTAGAACAAAATAGAGGAAAGGAAAAGAATACAACAAAGAGACATTTGATCAAGGAGGATTGAGGATATACAAATTTAGAGGTGATCTATTATTAAGCAATCAAGTGTTGACCATAGGATCAAAGTTGAGACATTCTAATAGGTGATTTCAGTCAAAGTCTCTTAGCAGAGTAGTTCTAATAGGTTGTATTAAAATCCTTTAATAGGGTGCTTACTTAATTATAAGTTAAAGTCCTTTAACCAGGCACACTTCTAACAGGGTGTTGAAATCCTCTAATTGGGTAAGATCTAACAGTCTTTGTAAGTCTTTAACAGGGCAGACCTTTCACAAGGTAGATAATGTTTTGCGGTCAAAGCATTGTAACCTTCATTGGATACACTTTATTATTGCAGTAGTGGAGATTTGTGGGTATCATCCCCACCCTAGTTTTACTTTCTCATTGAAGGGTCTCTAGGTAATCATATATGGTGTTAAATGTGTGAATGTTTACTTGTTTACATGTTTTACATAGACATGCTTTACATAGTATTTCAATTTACTTGTTAAATGTATGAGATGGATGTGTAGTGAAAATTTTATGGGTCCTAATGTAAACTACTAATTCACCAACCCCCCCCCCCCCCCCACTTCTCAGAAGTTTACCTTTCCTATTGTAATTCCAACAATTGGTATCAGAGCCTAGTTCTCTGAAAGAGATGCTTTGTAGTTTTGAGGAAAGATCTTGAAATGAAAGTCTACAAGTTGGGAAAGATTATTGAAAATCAAGGAATTCAAATACAACTCATTCTACACTAATTGGATGAAGCAAGAGAAGAAATAAAGAAATCTTTGAAGAGAAGAAAAGAAATTGCTATTGCAAAGAATGACACACAATACAAAGAGATAGACACTACTTAGCTATTTACAAAAGGAGAATTCAATAAATTTGATGCAGCAATTGCAGATCTAATGGAAAAGAATAGAGCCCAAGCTAAGGAAATTAGAAATCTCAAGTTAGAGCAAGAATCACAAGCTATACTGCTATGTGAGGTGACTGAACAGGAGAAGAAAGCTATGGAAGACAAAGCAATGATTGAAGAAGACAAAATAATTTTAAGCAACATATTGGAAGAGAAGTCAGCAAAGCTAACCAAGCTTTCCAACATGCAATTGGATACTTTGAGTCAAATGATGAATGCCAACTATGAATTGAATGTCAAGGACATTGAGATAACAACATTGAAATTACATAATGAACAATTGCAGAATGATCTAAAAAGGGAAAAGGAATCTGCTGAAATTTTTAACAAATTAAATGAAGCCATCAAATACTTTGAGCAATTATTGAGATCTCCTAGATCCAATAATGATACATCTAGACTGGATACACAAGTACTGAAAAAGGAGAGTCATCCAAAAATGTTGAAGAAAGGAACAAAAAAGGTAAGAACTCTAAACCTACTTGTCATAATTGTGGTAAGAGAGGACATACTACTAATATGTGCAAGAGAAAGACTATAAATCAGTATGTCAAATATAAGAACATAGTTCAGTGCCAAAAGTGCAACAAACAAAGTCATCAGGCACATGAATGCAGAACCATCACCATGCAGACACATAGATTTCAAGGATATTGTTATAGTTGTCAAAAGTATGGACATAGAGCTTTTTAATGTAAATCTAAGCCCATGCGGTCATCAAACAGCCAAACAAAGGTAAGGAACAATGGAAACTATTATAACTAGGATTATAATACAAGATATAGCTGCCATTATTGTCAAGAATATGTACATGTTCCTAAAAATTGTATTAGGACACACTTAAGAGGTGACTACAATAGGTGGTTAAGTCAAACCATATGTTTTAGCTACTTGAAGATTGGTCACGTCAGTCAATATTGTCCAACAAGGACAAAGGCACCAAGTTGTGAGTTTGATAAAAGCAAAGGAAAAGTAGATGTTGAACACATCAAAGATGAGATGAACAAAACATGGAAGAAAAAGGATGGTTGCAGCACATCAAATGGAGAAGAAATCACTTCACCTAATGGGTTAGGTGATCACACTTCATCAAACTAAGCAATCAAGAGGTATGTGGGACTGATATTTAAAGGTTATAGCATACATCAATTCCAAAGGAATTTAGTACTAAAAAGATCATATAAGCATCAACAAAGATGCAAGATGTTGCTAGGAATTCAAGAAAAATCTAAGTTTTCCATGTTTCTGCCGAGTATGAAACACTTCCTATGTGTACCGAGTAAAGTACTAGAAGATGCCAAGTTAACATATTGGCTAAGTTGATATCGAGCTCGTAGTGGTCGTCGAGAAAATGAAATGTTAATGGACGTCAAGTAAGCCTGAAATTCATTTATGCCAAGCTTATAGCTATGTAAGCACTCAAGATTTATTGCAAATTTTCAATGGGTATTTGATCAATTTTTTACTCATTCTTTCACCATTACAAAATTGAGAAAGAGTTAGGAGAGAAAAAGGAAATTTGGAAATCCATTCAAAGTAGTTTTAGAAGATTTGAATAGCAATTCTACATCATTTCGTCAGATTTTATAAGGTATTTATCAAGAGCCAAGTTACACAATTTATATTTTTGTAAACCCTAGTTTCACGAAATGGCATCTAGTTCAAAGAACATAGAGGGTAAGGAGATTTTAAATGTTTAGCTAGTTAGTAATGAAGTTAAGAAACCCATTTTCAAGGCTATTCCTAATATTTCTTACAAGCAAGACCCCTTTGTTGTGTTATCCATGATACCACCAAATGTTCTAGTAGTGCAAGATGTCAAAAAATGCTATAACTGCAAAATTGGTAGCATTGGTGATATGGAGATCAAAGAAGCATACAATAGATTATGTGAATGGTGTTTTGAAAGAATAATTCAAAATTTTCGAGAGGATAGGGTTAACACAAGCCCTAGGTTTTCCAAATGTCTTTAAAACTAACTAGATAAGAATAGTCCTAAGCAAAATTTGTGATAATTCATTATGGTTGGATAATGGACCAATTAGAATAACCAAGAGGATAATTCATAGAGTTACAAGTTATCCAACCCTAGATTGGCCTAAGACACTAAGAAGTGATTCAAAAGAGGTCATTAAGAAGAACACTGGAGATGTATGGAACAAGAGAGGCATGACCATTGATAGAGTTTTTTGTCATGGTTTTTTCACACAAGTTTTACCAATCTAGTAGATTAAACAGTGTACCCTATATAGTTGTAGATGTAGGATATAAAATTGTGAAGAAATATCATACAAATGATCTAGCAAAGCTACAACTACAGCAACTTCTTGACAACCTTGGAGCTATCAGAAAAAAAAAGAGTGCACAATGTAAATTTGGTTCTATATTGATATGCATATTCTTTTATGTGCAAAAAACTTTTCCTACTTTTGAAACAGTTGCATGGAAAACAAATAGATCAATGGCAATACAGATTGGTGAATAAATTAAGCAATTAGGAGAGAATTTTGAATCCATGATGACAAGTTATTTTGAAGATTTCAAACAATCAATGAAGAAGAGAATGAGAATACCAGTATCTCTAGTAGAAAAGCACTATGATGATATATGTTTTCTAGCAGATGTTGATTATACATATGTCCAAGTTGCTACACCAAGGGTGAGATGGTTGAAACCCTTAGGATATGAAATCAATGTGGATGAAGCTTTTGCAACTATAACAGCTTTATTGGAAAAAGAGGTTGACAAAAATGCAAAGGTTTTTGGAAACTATGAGATAGCAATGTCCAAAATCTCAATGGAATTGAAAACTACTTCTAGTATTAAGAAGAAAGATAAATTGGTGAAGAAGTTGAAAGCAATATTTGGAAAGGGTGTCGAGCAAGAAGAAGAAGAGGAAGAAGATTCTCAAACCCAAGCACCACTAGCTTTGACACAAGTTATGAGAGAAGACCAAGGAGAAGAGGAGATTGAGGTTACTGAAGGTGTTGAGGAAGAACCTACACCCACTAAACAAAAGAAGAGGAAGGCCAAGGCCCAACCTGTGGCAAGGGAAAAGAAAACTATCAAACCAAGCCAAGCCAAGCCTACTACACCTACTAAAAGAGCTACTACACGTACAATAGCACAAAAGGCTAAGGAAAAGACCAAACCAACAAAACAAGAAGGTCAAGTACTGAAAAGGCCAAGAAGGAAATATGTGGCACAAGCAGATTCTGATGAAGAGAAAATAAAGTCAAATGACATCAGCCAATTCAAAGTGGTAAGTCACAATCCTCTGTCAGATCTTGAAAATCTCTATGAAAATATTAAGAATAGTGCAGATCTATCAAGATTTCCTCATGTAGATTTTGACAATCTTGGTAAAGTGGAGAAAAATCAAGTGGAGGAGGCTATCTATGCCATGATGGCAAAATTTAAGACTACCCCACTAGATATTTCCAACTCAATGCCTAAGAGTTTGTATGATAGAGTTGAGCAGAAATGACAGTATTGTCTAAACTTGGAATGACAAATTAGAGAGACGTCTCTTGCACAAGTAATGCCTAAACTAAGAGTCAAATTGCTAAGGCTATGAAGTAATATGAAGTTAGGTTTGTACCTAAATATAGAGCCTTCGACATTTTGCAAAATAGCATTGAGGATGTAGTTAAGAAGTCCACACAGATGTGGAAACTCATTTATGGGTTAACTATAGTAAAGGAAGGTGAGGAAGAGAGCCCATAGAGGTAAAGGAGGATGATGAAGAAGATGATCATGACGATACTGTTGAGGGAGGAACTGAAATGCATACAGATGAAAAGGCAATAGCTGAGCCAGAGCAACAAGAAGAACAGATTGTACAAGACACACAATTGTCGAGTGTTAGCCCTCAACATGTGACAAGTGAAAACATTGAAACAATCATAGTTAAGTATGTTTCTGATCTATCAACTTAGAACATCAATCCCCTATCAGAGGAAGATCTCAAGAAGATACTAGATCAGTCCACACTACAAGAAAAACTTTGTAATAATCCTATATTGGTCAGTGTGGAAGAATTGCAAAAGAAAGTGACTAATACAACAAGGGATAAGGTGAATACACAAGAACCACCTACAATGCCCCCTCAAGTCACTCATGTAAAACCTTCGGACAGTGTATCTAAAGCTACATCAGAGAATATTGATACACTTAAAATAAATACAATGGAAACACAAACCACCACTAAAGAATAGCAAGGAATAGGTCAGATAGACTTATCTATGCCTACAGCACAAGATCAAGGTGCAAGTCTATGGAAGGAGTATTAAGGCAATCAGATATGTAATTGAAGATAAGTGGAATGACGCACAAAAGGAGTCAAAATATATTAAATCAAAAAACATAATAGGGTGCATTGTAAACAAATTTGCAATATGGACTAGTGAAATTGCCTGCTTGGCGTTCCCTCAAGTATTCCCTTGTCCAGAATTTGTAATATTTTTTACTGAAATGTAGTGCCCACACATAGTTTGATTTTCCATTATATTTACCAAACTCTTTTTATGCTTATTTCATACATGTGTTAGTTTCAAGGGTATTGGATTTATAATTATGAAATTATTTCATGACTTGGATTACATGTATATCAATAAAGAATTACTTGGTTGACTATATTTCATGTGTTGTTCAATGGTGATAGTTACTGGTGCATTAATGATGCTCTAATGGTTTGTAGTTAATAAATGTGATTTCTTTCATAGCAATGTCAGATGATGTCACGTCATTGTGGCAAAATAGGGAAAGCCTGAAGAGAAAGAGATGACACCACAACTAAAGGAGCAAACAATTATATAAGCCCTGGTAACCTTACCAACATCTGGCACTCCTTCCACTCAAACTCTTCAAAAGCCAAGCACAGATGCAACTCCATTGCAGATCTCAGTGTCAAGCCCGAGTACATCAAAGGTAGAGAAAGTAATCCAATATGGAGATGTAAGCCTTGATGAAGAAATTGTTCTACCAAAGTATGATTATGATACAATAACTATATAACAAATGGGAATACTCCAACAAGCCCTAGCAAGGAAGAAGCATCAAGAAATGCTTAGAAGAGAGCACAAGCAAAAGCAGGCACTGTAGGATATTAAAGACATCTTTTTAGATGCATTCAGTCTACCAACTCCAGATGAGACCAAGCCACTTATTGAACAACTGAAAAACATAGTGGAAAAGGTCAATGATGTCGACCTTGATACAAATGGAAAATTATTAGAATGGTCATAAAAGAAATTTTAGAACAAAGTGAATGAAAAGATATCAGGTGATATAGCACTAACACAAGTTTCATTGCAACTAAGGTTGAGGATGTGAAGAAGGTACCTGAGAACATTTTCTCACTGTACACTAAATTGTGCAAACCAACACTCTTCGCCCAAGAAACTGGAAGTCACATTTTGAGCTTGGAAAGTCAAATAAGTTCATCAAGTACACAAATCCCAATGACACTAGCTCAGAGTGAAAAGCACTTCAAGACACTACTACAAACCCAAAGTCAATTATCGACATTTACAGTAGAGAGGCCAACATAAGGGCCAAATTGATTAGCATTCAAACAACTTTGACTCCCCATACGGAAATTTTGCTCAAGGAACTAGGTTATGCTGAAACTCTATTGAAGAAAGATCCCCATCTTTCAATATTAGATGGCCTAGTCCACCTTGCTATTGAGCTTGCTATCCAAATCAAGTCTTTGGATGTTGCATGTGAAAAATGGGATGCAACTCTCAAGATAATCTTAGATGTCCATAAATCTTTTCTAGACAAACACACTATAAGTGTATAGCCCATTGACATAAGTGTCAAAAAGGGGGAGATATGTGAAATGTTTTGGGGGAGAACAAGTCAAAGGGGGAGAGCAAAAGATAAAGGAGAGATAGAATAAAGGGGGAGAATAAGACAAAGGAGGGGGAGAATAAGCCAAAGGGAGAGAGCAAAATGAGAGAATTTTGGAAGAGATATAAGGAGAACAAAATTTTGAAAACCAAGAGGAAGAGTAAGAAGCATCAAAATACAAGGAGTATCAAATGAAAGAGTATTAGTTAAGGCATATTTACTCAGTAGGAGTACAAATTTTGGATACAAATAGACCTATGAACTTAAGGAAGTTATCAAATTTTGAAGTATCTAAGTTGTTACAAAATTTTGAAATTTTGAAGTTTTGTATATAACCTGAGTTAAGATATGTTATACTCATAAGGAGAAGGATATTAATGCATACTCAAGTGTTTTTGACACTCATGTTAAAGGGGGAGATTGTTGATCTCATATTGGTTTTGACAAGTGATTGTCAACACACTTAAGTTATTTACTTAGTTTATGTCAAACAAGTAGTACATGTTGAGCACAACATATTTATTATAGAGCATGCCGAGTCAATAGTAAGTGTTGAGCCACTCATGTGCCGAGTCACTCAAGTTTCAAGCAAACAATGGATTTCAAGTGATATAGATGTCAAGTCACAGCATAGAGAATAATATATGCCAAGTATCAAAGACTTTAGATGCCAAGAGACACAGTTTTGACATACTTGTTTGTAATGGCACAAACAACTATGTAAACCATTTTTTAGTCAACTTAAAGATTGAATTAAATTATTTTGTAGATAAGGATGAATCTCAAGTTGGATTCCCTATGCAATTACATGTAGCCAATCAAAAAAAGGGAAGGTTTAAGCGGCAAGTTGGATAAATCACAGTTGTGGATTCATACCTAACCCTAAGTCACCAAAGTCTTTTTAAGGAAGACAAACCCTAAACTACATATGAGATGTGATGTTGTGAAGAAAGTAGTTTGCATGCGAAAAATAGAGCATTCATGGTGGCCAAGGAGTTATGAAGTGAGATTACATTACAGAATCAATTAGAATAGAACAAAGGAAAGGAGAAGAATACAACAAAGAGACATTTGATCAAGGAGGATCAAGAATATATCAATTTAGAGGTGATCTATTTTTAAGCAATCAAGTGTTGACCACAGGATCAAAGCTGAGACATTCTAATAGGTGATTGTAGTCAAAATCTCTTAGCAGAGTAGTCCTAATAGGCTCTATTGAAATCCTTTAACAAGGTGCTTACTTAATTGTAAGTTAAAGTCCTTTAACCAGGCACACACTTCTAATAGGGTGTTGAAATCCTCTAATAGGGTAAGATCTAATATTCTTTGTAAGCCTTTAATAGGGCAGACCTTTCACAGGGTAGATCATGTTTTGTGGTCAAAGCATTGTAACCTTCATTGGATACACTTTATTACTACAGTAGTGGAGATTTGTAGGTGTCATCCCCACCCTAGTTTTACCTTCTCATTGGAGGGTTTCTAGGTAATCATACCTAGTGTTAAATGTGTGAATTTTTACTTAGTTACATGTTTTAGATATACATGTTTTACATAGTATTTTAGTTTACTTGCTAAATGTATGAGATGGATGTGTGGTAAAAGTTTTATGGGTCCTAGTGTAAACTATTGATTCACCCCCCCGCCACCACACCCCCCCACCTCAGAAGTTTACCTTTCCTATTGTAATTCCAACATAAAGTTACCACTGTTGACTTGAGAGTTCTTACCAGAGACACTAGCAGCCATATTTTTAAGTTCTCAGTTGATCATATGTTAATTCAATTAAAGAAGGACAACAAGGAAAAGAGAGAACTCAAAAAGATTCTTCTCACCATGGTAGAATACATAGATTCTTTAATGAATGTTGGTTCCCTCCCTTTGATACAAGTGCCTCAATCTTTTGACCCCATTTCTTCCAATAGTCGGTAATTGGTTAAGCAGATGCAGAGAGGAAGACTGCTTTCAGAGGACATTAATGAATGGGTAGTATCCATTGTGAAAGAAGGAAGCAAGTTTATTTTAGACTTAACTACCACAAATGCAAAATGGGAAGTGTTATTGGGAGAAATTCAAACTCTTGTTCCTACATGGGACACAAACCAAAGTTAGTGTCAAGCAGTCGTCTTTCAAGTGCATGAAGTGGAAAAATACAATGTAGTGAAATTCCTAAACGAAAAACCTATAAAGATCATAGATCCTTGTATGCTCTTCATTTTGAAGAGTAATATGGGTTGGAAAGAGTCCCTTTATAAAGTGGTCATAGAGGACATGTGTTTAGTTGAACGTGAAGTCACCAAGATACATAAGGAAATGCTAAAGGATATGCAGATAATAAACCCTATTAGCATCTTGTAATTCGATGATGGAAGCATAGATTCAAAGACTTTGACTAAAATGTTTCAAGATGCCTTGTTTAAAATCAAAGAAGGTGAGGGTCCTACTTCATGGGATTTTATAACAATTGCTAATATCGAATCAATGTTATATCTAAACAGGAAGCTCATGCCTAGGCAATGCAGAAGGATCAAAGAGTTGAGGTGGTGAAAGGATGCATGCAAGGCAAAGCTGCTCAGCTTAAAGAACCCTCACTCCCACATGACTCAATAATTTATGAGGAACTTTCAGAGCTAAAAATTGGTGAAACAAACTATGGTGGGCGATGAGAAGACTGGCGATGAGATCTAATTAGAGGTAATTGTCTGCTTTTTTTTTTTTTTCAAAAATTATTTTTAATTATTATTTTGGGTAACTGGTTGTAACCAAAATGGTTGGGTTTTGATGGAGGCCTTTTGGATTTTTAAAAAATATATATTCTGGGGCATAGAACTTAGAAGGGGTTAGACTTTAGTGAGATAGGAAAACAATCATAGCAATAGCATTTTTTTTGGAGAAGTTTTTTCTAAAATAGTAATAGATAGAAAGTGATGGTATATGTGACTATTATTTCTTTCAAGACTTTGTGCTTAAAATGTTTACATGATTATATCTATCAATATTTTTCATGGTTCAAAACTTGGAGTTTGAACTTAATCACTCACAGTTACTTTGAGAACTGTCATGTTGTTTGTGGATAGTATCTATTGTTGTTTTAAAATTGTTGCACTTGGTCCTTTCTTGGTCTGATTCAATTTCATGTTGTTGAAGAATATTAATTGTTTTTTAATTTTTGTTATATCGTGAGAAGACTGTGCACTTTTCAATCATCTTTTTATTTCTAAAATCTATGAACTTTACCTTTGTACCTAAGAGTACGTGAGAGATCCTTAAGAACTTTCAGGCAAAAATGTGCATTTATGTTTACTGTTTTATTAATTTAAATTCATTGATAATCTATTGAAAAGGGATTTGTACCTATAAAATCTCAGAGGGAAACAGTTAACATAACATTTACCCAATTGTTGTGAGCATTGTTGATTTCCTACCTTGGGCGTAGATTAAATTATCAAATTTCATAAGGAAATACAATTTGTTCACCAACAAGATTATAATTAGGTTGTAATTAATGGATAATAAGAATATTGGACTCGTTGTTTGGTGGACATAGCCCACAGAATCGGTGAGCCATGTTAAATCTTTATGTCTTATGTTCTCTTCTATGTGATTTATTATTTTCTAATATTGGTTATATTTGCATGTAATTTTTATTTATGTCTCATTAATCTTAACAAATAATACAGGTCACAAATTGGAACTTTAGAACAGAAAGGTGAAGATCTATGATGATGATGATGGAAAATTGATTGGTACTGGACAGCAAACAAGAGGTAACTTATTTTACCAAGATCCTAACAATAGTACATTCCTATTTGCTAGAATTGAAGATGTAGGGTTGTGGCAATAGAGATTGGGTCATGTAAATTTTGAGAATATGATCAAAGTGAGTAGAAAGTAGAAAGTGAGAGGCTTACTAAACTTGCATAAACCTGATAATGATATGTGTAAACAATGTCAACTTGGTAAGATGACTAAGTCTAGTTTTTCTAGTAAGACACATTCATCTAATGATATTCTAGAGTTGGTACATATTGATTTGTGTGGTCTTATGAAAGTTGAGAGCTACTATGGAGATAGATATTTTATATTGTTTGTTGATGATTATTCAAGAATGATGACAGTTATATTTCTAAAGTTGAAATCTGATGCTTTTCAAATGTTCAAGTAGTATAAGGATAGAGTTGAAAAAGAAACGAGTAAGCAACTGAAATTCTTGAGATCTAATAGAGATGGTGAGTTTATGTCTGATGAATTCACTAACTTTTGTGTTGAGCATGGAATTAAGAGACAATTATCTGCACCAAGGACACCACAGCAAAATGGGATTGCAAAAGGAAGAAACAGATCCATTGTTGACTATGCTAGAATGTTGTTAATTGAAAAAGGAGCTGCACAAATATTCTAAAGAGAAATTATAAGCACATTTTTTTATACTCTCAACCAAGTTCAGTTGAAGAAATGAACAAACAAGACACCATATAAACTCTAGCATGGTTATACACCGAATCTAAGTTATTTAAAAATATTTGGAAGTAGGTGTTATATTCATAAAAATGCAAGGAATGAGAAATTTGATTCAAAAGATGATGAAAATATATTCCTAGGTTACTCTACTAGGAGCAAGACTTACGAATGTTTGAACAAAGTGACTAACACAATGATTGAAAGTGCAAATGTTAGAATTGATAAGTGTGTAGATAAGAATGATGAGGAGAGCAAGAAGGAAACTAAGGATTACAACATGTTTGTGTATGTCTATGATGATACACTTGCTACTATACCCAAGCACCAAACTAAGTCATTACAATGGTACAACGAGCAACAACAAAGAGCCACAGAGAAACAACCTGCATTACCTGAGCCATAGACAAAACAATCCGAGTACAATGTTGAGCCCCAATCAAGTGAAGATCATGTTGGAAATCACAAAGTTGAACCTGTCCTAGCAACGTATGTGAGGAATCATTCACAGTATCAAATAATTGGAAACAAGAATGTTGGAATCATGACAAGAAGTAAGGTAAAGGACAATACATGTTTGATTGCTGAATTTGAGCCAAGAACTGTGAAAGTCGCAATTGATAATGATGATTGGACAATGCTATGAATGAAAATATAAATCAAATTGAGAATAACAATACATGGACACTGGCATCGAGACCCAAAGACAAAAATGTGAATGGAACCAAGTGGATTTGTAGGAACAAATTGAATGAGAAAGGAGAAGTTGAGAGGAACAAGGCCAGACTTGTTTGTAAAGGTTATGCACAGAAAGGAGGAATTGATTACGGTGAGACCTTTGCACCTATAGCGAGATTGGAAGGAGTTAGAACTCTTTTGGCTTATGCAACTTACAATAGATTTCAAATCTATCAAATGGATGTTAAGTATGCATTTCTGAATGGAGTATTGGAAGAAGAGGTTTACATTGAACAACCTAAAGGATTTGTGGAGCCAAATAAGAAGCACCTAGTATGTAACTTGAACAAAGCACTATATGGATTGAAATAAGCACGGAGAGCATAGTATGAAAAGGTTGTATTCATATTTGATCAAGATTTGATTTGTTAGAATAAGTGAAAATAGTAACTTGTACTTGAAAAGTGAAGCTGAAAACAAGGTCCTAATTGCTAAAATATTTGTTAATGATATAGTATTTGGTTGTAATGATCTATTGTGCAAATCATTTGTTGATCAAATAAGCAAAGGATTTGAGATGTCTATGTTTGGTAAGATTAAGTTTTTCATTGGTTTACAAGTTCTCAAACACAAGGAGGTATATACGTGACCCAATCTAAGTACATAAATGAGATATTGAAGACATTTGCTCTGGATGAGTCAAAGCCAACTAGAACACCTATGTTCAATAGATGCAAATTATCTAAGGAAGACAACACTACTAAAGTGAATGAAACACAATATATATCAATGATTGACAAATTGCAATATGTTCTACATTGCAGACCTAATATTGCATATGCAGTTGGTATAGTAGCAAGATTTTCATCTAATCCTAAGAAGACACATATGACTGCAGTTAAGAGAATATTTGAATATTTGAAAGGAACAGAAGACTATGGACTATGGGAGAAGAAAGAAGATGATTTTGAGCTTAGAGTTTATATTGATGTTGATTGGGTAGAAAATGTTGATGACAGAAAGAGCACTAGTGGTGTAGCTTTCTTTTTAGGAGAAATGTTGATTACATAGCTGAGCAATAGAAAAAGTTGTATATCACAATCTACTATTGAAGTTGGGTATGTTGTTGCTATTAACAGTTCAAATATAGTTTGGATCAAGCAATTGTTGGAAGGTATGCAAGAGGAAGTCACCGAACCTATTACTATCTATTGTGATAGCACAAGTGCAATTAACATATCAAAGAATCATGTGATGCATGCAAAAATCAACCACATATATATCAAGTATCATTACTTGAAGGAGCAAGTTCAAGAGAAAATAGTAAGACTGGAGTATGTGAATTCTAAGGAACAAATTCCAATTATTCACAAAGCCATTGCCTAAGGATGCTTTTTAGTATCTGAGAGGTAAATTAGGGGTCCTTCCCCTATCCAAGATTCACTAAGCAAGGATGCATGTCGCATCACTTCATAGATTATTAGAATATCTTTATGGAGTTGATGCAAGATGGAGTTGATGCAAGAGTTCACTCATTAAGGACTTTTTCCTAAAGTTGTGAAAGTGATTACAATGAAGCAAATGAAATCAATACATGCAAGGTATAAGATATAACTACAAGATTTTATCATTGAAACTTATACTTACCTTTGGCATTTTTGTCAAAGGGTTAGATGCATAAAGTTAAGGGGAGATGTATGCTTGTGAAACAAAAGAGAAACACTCAAGGGAGATGAAGCAGAATAAGAAGTTGATGTATATGTATAGTCAAATGGAGAATTCTACAAGTTGTTGATGTTGTTGAACAGAGGAGTACACCCAAAGGGGGAGAGATTGTCAAAATAGATCGAGATGGAGCTGAAGAACGTGATGTTGAACTTGTTGTAGAGAATCTGAATAAAGTCAGATAAGTTGAATATGTGTTGGTATTTGATGTTTCATAATGTAATGTCTTATGTGTTGTCATCAATGTCAAGGGGGGAGATTGTTAGTCCCAACTGATACTATTGTTAATGTATGTGAAAGAGTCATATCAGTTGTTATGTTGTCATTGATATCAAACCTTAGTTGGTTAGACATTGTGCTAATTCAGTAGAGTGTCATATCATTTGATTGATGAAGAGGATTTGAAGGTGTGATGATGTAAGCATTGGTGAGTATGGTATTCAATGTGCACTTGAATGAGTTAGACTCTAACAGTATAATGTTGGTTTGGTTGTTTGACATAATTTGATTAAGTGTTGAGATCATGTATAAGCAAGACAGTTTGGTTGGTGAATGGAGAACCACACTATTAACCAAGCTATTACAGTTATCACTCAGAACTTGATGAAGATGTGAAGAATATCTAATGTCAACCAAGTAATTTCAATGTTAACCAAGACTATTGTTCATCAAGCAAGATGTAATGTTGACTGAGCATGAATAGGAAGAACAAGATTTAATCTAAGGCTGACATTTGATGAAAATAAAAATTGTTTGAGAAGTTTCAAAAATAAGGATGAAGTTTTTTATGAGATTAAACGTTGGAGACATTCAAAGAAGATCTAATGAAGGAGATTTGACAATTGGAAATAGAGTACAATGTTGAAAGTGGAAGTATATTTCTCGAGCATCTAGATTCATTGAATGTGAATTCAATGAAGATCTAATAATTGTGATTAAGCAGCAAAACTTGGAAGTTTGTAGAGGAATGAAAAAATATTTCTATTTAATGGATGAACACAATGTTTATTATTGTTGATTAAGTTGGTGTTGATGATTATGTTGATGCTTTTAAAGAAGTAAAGGATAACCAAACAGAGTTGGATTGTGAAGATCAAGCAAGGAAAGTGCTACATTGATGTGTACATAGAGTGTGTGAATCAGTCAAGAAGGGATTAGAAGTTAAAAGAGGAAAGAAATTGAGTTACATAGAAATCTAAACAAGTGAGGTAGTGTTAAAAACTAACAAATCATTTGATTGTTACTCTCTAATTATTATAGTAGAAAATCTCTTAACTAAGTGGACCTAACAACCCTTTGAAATCCTATATGGTGACATTCTTTTGAATGTTTTGTAAGCCCTTTAGAGCGGGGCATTCTTTAGAAGTTTTAAGAGATGAACAATGTCTAGATGATCTTTGGTGAAAATCCTCTAACAAGGTCACATTAACAATGTCTATGTAACCTTTAACAAGGTTGGCTCCTAACAAAGCTCACTTCAGAAGAGTGAAAATTTTGGGTTGTCAGTTCTCAAGTGGTTTTTCTATTTACAAGTTTCCATATTAAATACTTGTGTCATATTATGTGGATGTTAATTATATTGTAAGTTTATTTCATGTTTATCGTTTCTTTCTACAACTCAATATAAGTTGAAAGATAACTCTGATACTCGATATATTAAGTTGACAGTTTAAAGAAAAGTTTATATCAATTTATGTTTTGTTGTTAGATCTAGTTACCGAGCTTATGATTTGAAAGATTAAAGTGTTTATAAAACATGTAGGATTAATGGTTATAACTAATTCACTCCCCGCCACATCCAGTTATCTAACAGACAATATTGCCAAGAGATTTGGAATGAAATGCTTCAAGGTAAACCATATTCAAGTCAAGGACAATGAAGTCCCAAAAGGTTTTGTAAAATTCACATGTAAATCCATCACTCCCGAGATGTTTATCATCTTCCATGGAAAAGGCGGCTTTCTTGAGGTGACGGATGGTGAGCATTTTCTCTTAGAAAGTGTGACATTCAGCCACAAGTTAGTTTAGGTATCAACAATACAATCTTTCAAAGCTTGGTCCCTGATAAACGAACTTCCCTGTGATGTGAACACCTTCTCATAATGTCAAACAAAAGCTTGAAGAATGTCAGGAAGTTCAAAGAGAAACTCCTGACCTTCCTTGATTCCTTTTGATCCCAACAAAGGTATGGCGAGCTTTGAGAACTTGAATGAAATCTTTGGAAGCTTGGTCTCGCACCTCAAGCCAGTGAAGGCAAGCCTTGATCTAAGCTCCCCTAGCAACATAGTTGTCTGCAGCTTGCTTCTAGTGGTGGAGATTAGCAAGTTGAAGTTGCAAGCTCATATCAAACAGATTCATGGCCAAGGCCTTAGAAGCAGCACAAAGATCTTTAGTAGTTCCATTGAATGTCAATGATACATAGCAAGTTGTCTATCATAAATGCAAAGATACCTTGTCATCTGGGTGATGGCATCATCCCACTATTGAATCCAACCATAATGGTTGTGAGCCCGACGCTCCAAATTCTAGACATGTAAAATATGAGGCGTAGTGGTTTCAAGACCAAGAAGTAATGTGTTTAGAAAATAATACGTTTTAGAAGGATGCATCTTAGTTGTCTGCCATACAATAGTAAATAGAATGGGATAGTGGTCTAACAAAGTCACATCAATCAAAGGAATGACAAGTAATTCCTAACCTTCAATAGAAAGAGAAAAAAGATTAAGCAGAAATCATAGCATGATCAAGCAGCTTAAATATCATGTCAAAGCCGACTCTAAAATTGGACCAAGTGTGTCAAACCCACCAAAATGGCTTCGGTTGGCATTGAAATAAAAAATGTTCAACTTAGTATGCATGTAGTACCAAGCCACTCTTTCCCCAATTGTCTATCTGAAAGACAAAATCGTGTCATTGTCAGAAGTCAACTCAACCGTATTGAAGTCCCCACATATAACCCAAGTGGCTCTGTTAAATTTGTTTCATCTATATATTTTATTAAGATCTAACTTGACATTTATTTACTTTTGAGAGCCATGGCCTGTGTTGCTGCCTTTTCATATGACGACTTCTTATTTGAAACCTTCCAAAATAGGCTTGAATATTGTATTGCATGTAGAACTATAATTTTGCATTGCACATTGTGATTGCAAGTTCCAGTCATCTAATGGAATGAGAAAGCTTTTCACATGATAGTCTACCAAACCTACCAAATGATAACTCTTTTATACAATCACTTTCTGCAAAAATTGAGGTAGCAATCGCTTATTTCCATATGTTAATGCCTGTATGTTTTAAGGGCATCTCTAGGTAGGTGAGTGGGAACGTTGATGTGGGATGGAGAGAAGTAACTTGCATCCTACAATACAAGTCATGATTATTTGTTTTAATCATTTAATAGAATGAACAATTTTTTAAGAGAATGTCCATTTAAATGCTGCCTAATAATAACTCTGCTTATGCAATTACACCTCGAAAAATTGAGGTAGCCATCTCGTATAATCACTTTTTGTTAAAATTTATATATCAATCTCATAAATTTCCATTGCAACCTGTTTGTATAAATGCTCTGAGTGGATGTCTAGGATTATTGGTGTGGGACGGAGAGAGTTTATCATTTCTCGGTTTTTTTATTTTATTTTTTCTTGTTTCCTGTGTTGTTCCATGTCTAGAGTTCGATCCCTGTTGGTGTAAGTGGTATAATCATATTCTTCGTGTGAGTCTATTGCATGCACAGATTTTTGTGGATTATGGTTTGTCATGGCTACATTTTGTTTGATATGTATAGCAGTCTCAGTAAGTCACTATATCCCACTCGTCTGTATCAGATTTACATACACCTCTATGGGGCAAGAATTGGATGTACTAACAAACCCATTTTAACCTCAAGAAATTACTGACTTTAGAATGCAACATATGTTGTCTATAAATAAGAGAATCATAAATTTCATAATTGTTAGCACTTGAAAAAACTTATGGTAGTGGATCCTAACATATGAAAACAGTATGGAGGGTGACAGATTTTTTTAAGGGAAAAATTGGCAGTCTATCTAGATTTATCATCTGACAACAATACGTTGTGAGCCTCAATATCTCTAAACATATGATATTGATGCGGCCTCTTGGAGGCTGGAGGCAGAAGCGGATACAGATGTGTGCCGGATGCAACCAGAAGCCCTGTGGGTGCTTCTCGGAAGCCATCCACAGGCTCCCACATAATGGCTTCCAGACACATATGAGAGCTTGTGGATGGCTTCCGGTCACATCCAGAGGCACCCTCGGGAAAATTTCAAATGTCTAACAGATTTTAATTTGCACACATGATTTGGTTAAGAAACTTGACTGGTCCTGCCTTTGTGCATGTGTTACATTTTGGACAGAGTGGGCATAACTTTTAGCATTGCTCTTGTTTGGTTTCCATGAGTTCAGATTGCATCAATACATAGAAGAAATGCACTGCAAAGGGAAGAACACAAATTTTAAAGTGATCAATTTTTATGTCTTTTTTCAAAATTCCAAATGTCTTACAGATTTAAACTTGTGAATGATGAAGAGATGTGTCGATTATGCTTGGTCACTCTGGAGATTTTTTTGCGTGCATGATTGGAACTAAGTATAATATCATATGTCATTCGGTAAATTTTTATGTTTTCATTTGAAGCTTAGTAACTTACTATTTAAAATATGCAGAAAATCAACAACACAAAGGAATGGTCTGATAAACCCAACAGAGTCTTGCAGTAGGAAGCCAAATCTGACATGATTTAGTTAGGTCCTTGTGCTCAACTGTTACAGGATCTTCATCATTGATTACAATGACACTTTTGTCACAGTACGATAAAACTTCTATTCCCAAAAACCCAACTGCACTATGAACTGAAAGAAATCACACTCATACTAACAAATGATTTGTTTTTGTATATTTCTTGTATTTCTCTGCGCGTGCATGCACACACACACACATGCTTCCTCCCGCATCTGCATCCAAAAATAAATAAATAAATCCTGCGTCTGCTTCCTGAATCGGCTACTTAGCTTGATACAATAGCACGTAGAATTGAAAATAAGCAGTAATAGCAAAGTTGTATAACAGTACACGTCATAACAGTCCAAGTGTATGACAAACAATTGTCAGCATGAAAAACAATGTAGAGTTGTTTCAAGTAAAACCGCATAAAACAAAAGTAAATATGCCCCGGCGCCTGTTAAGCAAATATCCATGTCAAATATTTTTCAATACTTGTGAACAAACCCAAAAATCCATTATCCCATATCTAGAATTAATATGTACTTCAATTTTCTATTAACCGGTTAACTAATCAATTTTGATTGTGTGGCTACCATTGTCATTGCAAAATCTTTCAACTAGATATCATATACAGCGAATGAAAAATAAACTGATTCAGACAAGGAAACAAATTTTTGTGTATCATAAATGCATAGGCACTGTTTCTAGAGAAGGATGAAAATTTCATATACACGATTTTTCTTATCAAACAGATGCAACCAAATTAATTTTTTCCACATTGGATAGTAATACAAGATCCCCTTTTGGACCAGCCTGATATGATAAGACACACTCATTATCAAAGGGACACTCCATCATGACAGAAATTTCTAGGTAACATGAAGCAACTTTTACTGTGGAATAAAATGGTAAAGTGATTGTACCCTGTTTTAATCCTCCATCAAGACCTTGAAAATTGCTGACATCTATGAGATCATATTGTATTGATTTGCCTAGAACCATTACCAACCAAATGCTGCACTCACTTGTTACATTATGCAATGTCATGTGCACTGTGATCCCAATAGGCAATCCTGGTATGAACGTAAAAGGTTGCTCATAGCAACTATTGGGAACAATTAAAACTGCTCTAATTTCTTCAAGTTCTTCTCCCAGGGGAATGGACCGTATGGGAAAGTGTTCAGGCAGTTCTTGAACAAGTTTTGGGAAAAATAATGATTTGGTATTTTCATCAAAAAGTGGTTTCTTGATTTTCCATAAAAACGAAGAATGGTTCAATCCATCCCCTTTATAGAGAAGCTCAGCAGAACGAATTAAGGATGTCAATCTTTTCAATGTACAAGGCACATTTACTCCTGACAAGGACAGCCTCAAAACATAAATAATACCATTAAGCTCAAGTATGCGCATCTCCTGTTCTTCAGATAACCTGAGATAACAATTTTTCATTCTTTTTACTGTCTTCTCTATTTTTTTCAGAATGCACTGTGATGCGTCTATTCCAGATGGAGATATTTGTTGGCAGTTTGTAGGCGTCAAGTTGGCCCAAACCTTAAGTAAGAAATAAATGGAACGTATATAGAGAGAAGCAAAAGATATCACTGACATGGGCTCTGCAAGTTTTCTTTCAATCTTTCGCAATGCTTCTCTGCACTTACTGTTTTCATCAAACTGTGAGAATATACTTAAATGAATTCCAGGCAAAGGAAACATACAAGACAAAGAATCTTAAAAATGAATTACAGTGACCTTTATCCCATCCACAAACTACTACACTTATAATGCTTAATTATATACCAACCCACCTGATATTAAGATGGGTGTGTAGCATGTACTTTAACTCATTTATTAGGTTTACACAAAGTATTTATGACATCCAAGAAGCATTAAAAGTGATGCAATTAAAAGGAATTATATTGCATAAATGCACACAATAATATGCATGAAAGAACCTAATAATTTACTGATACATAAGTCTGCAGATAAATGAAGAGGTCAGACCACACAACAGAAAAGTTCAAGGGATGGTTCTCACCTCAAATTCTTGAGGGCGCCAATTAATCCCTTTTGCTTAAGAAAAGACCAAGTCCCTGAAACTGTCTTGAGAATATTTGCAGCTGAATATAGGATCTCACTTTGGTCTGAAGAATGACCTTTCTCTTTTTTCTTTTCAGAAATGTCAGAGACATTTTCTGATGCTTCCGAATTAAACAATTTGTTTGCAGGTCCATCCTCCATATCTATAGCCTTGATATTTGCTCCTGATTCATTTGTTTCACTTCCAAAGTTTTCATCACTTGTAAGGCCCACGCCATTTCCCTCTTCATCATTTGGAGTTTTGGACAATGATGCAACCATCTCACAATTGCTCTGTTTATCATCTACTTGTGAATTTTTCATGTTTGCACTTGCAGTTGATCCAAACAGAGTGAGAGGAAACTTGTGATGGAAATAGTTTGCATATGAAATCAACTTTTGGGGAATTTGAAAGCCGATTCCGACATTTGAGATTTGTGCTGCCAACATTAAGATCAACAATGCTGGGATGTGAGGATGATCCAAACCTGATTCTCCATTTGAATAAGATGTTAACTGCAGTCATGGACCACATATCACTATTTGAAAACCTCTTCTAAAAAACTATAAATATCCATCTTAACATAAAGTTTTAAAACCAATAGCATCACTGCCTTTGCCTTAAAGTGAACCAATTATTGTTAATTATTCCTTCTCTCCAGACACAACATGAGCCAAATCAAAATCAAAATAACAGAAGATAGCAGAAACACAGAAGCTGCTAACATAATTGGTTTCAAAACGTTCTATGCTATTACTGAGCAATTTTTTCAACAGAGAGTATGGGGTTATACAATGAAATATATGGGAAGATGGTGCAAGAAGGCTTATTGAAAGCATATAATCATTTAGTATCTAGGGGTATTAGATTAATTCATGTTAGTCATATAAGTCAATTTTACTTTAACTTTTATGTTTAATTAACCTTGGATTTAATGTGTCCGGTTAGAATAGTTCGAACCTGGAATCAAGCTTAAGAAAACATTAGGAGTTTTCCTAGTATGTAGAACTACTAGAGCTTTTGATGACTCAGACAATTCAATACAAACGTTATCAAGTATTCTGTTTATATACTGTTTTCTGTGGGCTAATCATAGGCATACTCAACCCGAACAGTGAGTTTAAAAGGAGCAGATTGAAGACATTAGCAATAAAAAAATATTGCAAACAAAGTTGAGTTTAAAAGATTTTGAAGAATTGTTGTATCAAGAATGAGTAAAGTCTTTAGTACAATGATGATGAAAATTTAGCTGATGAAAAGGCAGAAGTAAACAGTGAAAACATTAGAGATAAAAAGTTGCAAGAAATCGAGATAAAAAGAAAAAGAGATGCATTCACAACCTAAAACATAGGGAAAACAGAAATTGCTTTTGTCAAATTACTCTTATAATGAAAGACTAAGTTGCCAGTTCAGGTTTGGATTCAGGGATCCAGTTCGCCAGTTTGGCCAAATTTTCTTTTGGGCAAACGGGGTGGGGAGTGTTCAATTAGTACAAAAAACAGAAAAACACTCAAACAACAGAAATAAAAATTCATAATATTGATTGTAATCAAGTTAAAAGTAGTGTTAAGGATTTAGAAAAGAATAACTACGTGAGCAGATTTTGGTCTTGGTTTATGTCTAGGTGAACCAGGACCAAAACAAGGGTTGAACTAGGACCAGAACCCAGGACTGCAGGGAAAAACCTGGTAACTTAAATAAAAGTTAGCCTCAACAGTTAATAAAATTTAGAACAAACAGGTGGAGGTACGCTGAATGTCTATTGATAGAGGGCTATCTTGCCTCTTCGGATTTGCATTCAGATTTAGGTTCAAGAACCAGGTTTACTGTTATGGAAAAAAAATTCCATAGCTTTTGGGTTCTTTAGTGCAGAAACAATGGAATACATGTGTATGTGTGTATTTATATGCAGTCTACAAGCATGAATTAGGACTAGAATGTCATGTTATCATATAAACAACAATAATACCACAAACTTGTAATCTTACCATCATAGTGTCATATACTTCAACAACCACACCAGGACCAGTACCGGGGTGAACCAGACTGGTATTAGGTGCTCCAGGGGGCAAACCCTGTAACTAAGATTGTGGACAATCACACAATGGATTGCTATGTTATATTTGGAACCTTCTTTTAAAGACTAATAAAATTCAGTCCTCTTTCTGTTAAGGTTTTTTTTTTTTTTTTTTGCATGATACATTATTGTCTCATGTTCTATGGATGTCTACAATTTTCTTTCTCTGTTCATAGTCAAGTGATTTGATACACCAAGTATATCTCTAATTTGATTACATAATTTGAAATTCTATTACAATCTATCTACTGAAGATGCAACCCCTGCATTTCTACATCTCATCCCCTATTGGAAACATTTCAAGCATGCACAGAGTCCTGAAAACATCCCACAACCATCCCCAATTCTCTGAAAAATACAAAAATGTTTCCAAGGCATCAAATAAAAAAATTAGGAAAGCATTGGGGGCAATAGCTATGACCTAGACAAATAAAGAAAATAGAAGATAAACACATTCAAAGGAGACAAACCCTATTTGGAAGCATTCCAATAGGCCTTGTTGATATCTTATTAAATTTTTACAGAACAGTGCTTATTCCATGTTCATTTGTTGATATTTGGGTTTTCTTCTGTATATACTTGATGTGTATGTACTGTGTTGATGCAAAACCAAGGACTACAAGAAATGACTGAATGCAGAACAAAAAGCAATTCATTTATCATGCCATCTGGAAGTCTATTATATAAGGCATGTCCTCTGAACATCATTTAGCTAGAACTGCAGCATGCAGTCTGTACTGATTACATATAAAAACAGTTTTCTTTAATGGCAAACACTCAATTTATTCATTTCATTTCGCTAAGGATGCTATAAGACGGTCTTTTTCCATTTTTCCTCAGACAACATTGGTCAAACTCACACACTCACACAGACAGACTCTACTTCCACCAAGATCTGCAATTGGGTCTTTCTATCAAAAACAACCCATCACGGACCACATCCCTGCAAAAATTTATATATACATAGATAATCACATCCCTCGGGCATTCTGTTGTAATCTTTTATGATGAAAGGAATGAAATTCTAATTAACTTGTTCCCACTCGCGAGATCTAAGTTCAAGTCTAATTTTATGTAATAAAGCTTTGTAATGTGTTTGATGAATGTCATATCAATTTTATCATACAAAGCTTTTTGCCCTTTTCAAAGACAAAATTGGCCAAGCTCCCACTCTCAACACAGACAGGCTATACCCCCACCAAGATCTGAAATTGCATCTCTCTTAGTAACAACCCATCACAACTCCTAGACCACATCCCTACAAACATGTGTGTGTATATGTATGTATGTAATCACATCTCTTGGATATTTTATTGAAATTTTTTAATAAAATATTGAACATCAACAATAAAAGCAATAATTTTTTGTTAATTTGTTTCTTCTCATGTGAAATCTGAATTCAACTCTAACATTATGTAATAAGGCTTTGTAATGTGTTTGATGAATGCCTCAGTATTATCATAAAAATATTTGAAATTTCGTACCTTTATAAATTTTTCTTGAGTGGTACAATCCTAGTACAAGGATGGGTACAGGTTTGGTGTTCTAATACACCAATACAACATTTTTTTCTTTTGGTATGGTACAAGTACAATTTTGTATGTATATTGGCAATAAATGAAAGAGTTAAATACCTCACATATTCATAATTCATTATTTCTCAAATGTCAATACAAAATGAAATCACAGTCAGTTTTCAATAATTTTCATATTATTCTTAATCGTCTCTTTAATATGAACCACAATCAACCACTCTGATTAGCCATGTCAATATAGAAACTGCCTAATCTATAATGATTTCAGTAAGTTGTGTGACAGGGTATAAGCTAACATGCTCCAGTTAGATGCCAATTTCCTAATCTCCCTTTGAATCAAAAGACCAAATCTTAAGATTTTTTGCTCCAAGTCAGTTGCACTTAATTGAGTAGATAAAGGAGTATATATGTAACAAGCTATTTTTCCAATCCAAAATTAAAAATTATATCATCATTAAAATGTGTTGATTTCCATATTAACAATTTGCATTCAACTTCTTATTTCTCCATTTAATGTTTAAACCCCTTATAACTTTGGAAATCAAACGTTTATTTGCTTCTTGTGTTTTGTGCAAGGAATAGGAATCATACAACATAAACAAGAAAGAAACCACAATAATATGCAAAGTGGACAATGAACTGCTGCCGATAAAATGTTATTTTCAGAATTTAATTAAATCAAATACATGGCAGATTATCAACTTACTAATTACTCCAATATCATTGACATAATACTCCAGCCCATGCTTTCGAATTTGCTGCTACAGTGACGTGAATAGTACCATGTGAATAGTGCCAGGTGAATAGCGTCACGTGAAGAGTTCCGCATGAACAGTGCTGCTACAGTACTTTGTCTTTCAAACAGTCCACTACCTTCATAAAATCATTCCCTCAAAGCGGCATAAGAGTCAGACAAGTAGTGAAGAAGATATGAGCAAAATATCAAATCCACCTGTAGCTAGAAATGCAATCAAACTGCCTGATAGTGAAGCTGATAGCAATGGATTCCAAAGGCCAAACCCCAAGGGAATGACATCTAGAATGTCATAAGAGAGAATAGACGTCCTCTAATGCCAAGAGCGGATCTGCAACTCACACACCAATTTCTTCTCATATTCAACATGCCGAACAAGGGCCACAAGCTCTCCTTTTTATTTCTACTTCATAGGGTCAACCCACTTTTCACAAAATAACACCTTATGTCTCCCTTGGGCTTCCCTTTTCCAAAACACAACCCAACATGAATAATATTAAAGTAGCACTTTATTATTTTCACATTTAATTTAAATGTTACTTGAATAAACTTCAAGCATTAAAATAAAATAGTAATTGGGCTCGGAATAATATGAGTGATAACTTGTCAGAAAGCTCTCATCAAGGAGCATCAAAACCAATCACTAATTTTGACATCGCCCGTGCTCTATTGACTTACTAAAAATAGTAAGTTTGCCCAATCACCATGTAAATCAAGTCCATTCTAGCCCGAACTGGAAATGACTAGGCCAACATCTCAAGATCCCACTGACCTCTTTGTTAGCCTCCGAGACCACACAAAAATAGGCTAACAGTCACACAACTGAACAATTGCTAAAGTGGGGACATTATATAGAACAATTACCTCTCTGTTGTTCTAAGACACCGACAATGTTATCATTATAAGTTATTATATATATGTATATATATAAATATATGATGTCACCGTGATACTCTGATGATATCTATAATCATATATATATATATATATATATATATATATATATATATATATATATATACGTGTGCGTATACAGAGGGAATATGATGTTGGAAATAAATCATATGTATTCTCTAAATCACACACATATATAGATGTACTCATACATATAGGTACGATTATAGATATAACAAAATAACATGATGATACATTATATTTAAATTATATACACATATACATATATATATTGTTTTTTATTTTATTTTATAAACTTTATAATTCCTCTCGTTAAGAGGTGGCCATCTCAAGTTGGTGTCCATCTTTTAAAACCAAGGATCTTTCAAAATTGATGACCTTTTAAAACCAATATCATGGTACGGAGTCGGAAAACTATAAGACTCCATGGTTGCAGATGAACAAAGATGGTATTACTATTGCGCGTAACTTCAGACCAGTTTAATATTGCTATTTTCATTTCTTCTTTTAGGGTCAGGAGTTTGAGATTACTTCCTCTTATATGTATCTCGGTGTGAAGTTCTCGGGGCCGTGCTTTAGCTTGAGACCAGCTATTCAGTCCAAAGGTAGTAAGGGCATGGGTTCCCTTGCTTTGCTGGAAAGACAGTGCTTCGGGCATCATTTCTAGGATATTTCATCCAAGTTGTCCCTTTTTGACTCCTTGGTCCGTTTGACAGTTCTTTATAGCTTGGTGGCTTGGGGGCCTTCTCTTATTGCTTCTGATTGGGCTTCTATAGAGAGGGTCCAGATGTTGATGTTACGTCGTATCATAAGATGTCACAAACTCACCCCTTACAGCATTGTCTCAGCCGAGTTTGGAGCTCACCCTCTTAAACTTGCCATCATTTTTTACTTGATTTGGTTTCTTCATTAGCTTCGTGGTTTTATGGATTCAAGGGTTGACCAGCACAGATACTCTCATCTAGCATACTGTTCTTTTGTTGACATAATAAGATCTGACACCTCTACTAGATCTCGTTGTTGGTACGCCCAAGCCACCTCTTTGTTGGATTCAATTGGTATTGAGATAGATCGTCTTCCTCCTCATCAGTTTTCACTTGATGCTCCTGCTTATCTTCTCCCCTCACGTCAGTAGTTGAACGAGCATGTCAAACAGGATATTACAAACAGCAAATTTCTACTACCTAGAGTAATCCCCCAGGAGGTCTTCGACCTAGGATGGCCATCTATGCTAAGCATTTTCTTGTGATTTAGGATGGTATTATTGCTCCCCCTGCTTCTCCATCGGCGTTGGAGTCACGCCTTATGGTTTTCTCTAGGCTCATTCAGGGTTGGTTCTCACCGCCTCTAGGCTCAAACTAATCACCATATGGATCGAGTGGATCGGATATGTCAGTTGTGTACTTTAGCAGAGGTTGAGGCAGAAATCCACTTCATTTTTCGATGTCCTCTTTACTATGAGATTAGAGGGAGATTTTACTGCCTTTTCAGAGACGATTCTTCTCTTTTGATGTTCTTCAGTTATATTGATTAGCAGTGTCTTGCACTTTATCTTCAAGAGGCCACCCATCTTTGAGAGATTACCATGCAGTCTTTTATACCTCAAAGGCGTACTTCAGACCAGCTCATTACTGCCTTTTTCTCTCCCTTTGTCTCCTCCTCGGGGCTTGAAAAGGCCTTCCAGTACTTCTCATTCCAAATCGGTTAGATACTGCACCAGTCTATCCAAACAACGACAGTCCTACAACATCTCTACACAGGAATCTAAGACTATGGATCGTCCACGGGTTTACCCATCTATTACTAATTTCTTTGTGACAAGGAAGGACCCTTAGTCCTTACCTTGTCTTCTTTCTTGTTTTGTTCCTAGCTTTTGTTTCTTCTTAGTCACCGTTTGGTGCTTCTGCTTTGGCCGGCTCTTCTGTTTGTATGATCAGTCCCATAAACCTTGTTGGTTTTTCATGGACATTAATATTATCTTATCTTATCTACTTCTTTTCCCATTTCACAGCATCTCGGGTCGTCAACTCTTACGTCACGATGGTGATATCTTGCTGGCCGACTGCTATCAACCACTGAAATATTTCACCACAGGTTATGGAATTCACTCCATTCTAAATTTTCCATTTGGCATCATTGCTAATATAGTATGTTTTGGTTGCATTAGAAGCACATCTATGAACATGGTATTAAATATGTTTTTGAATCCCAGGCTCGACATGTAGGTCCAATAACCATAGGGACCTCATGCTTTTCTTTTTCTTGTACTCGATTATTTTCTTTATGAGAATTCTGATTCATAATCTGATTGTGAATTATGACATACTAATATACATACTAGTATTCATTGTATAACAGCTATGGATTTTATTCAAAGAAACCATGTGATAAAGATCTCAAAATTATATGATAGTTCGAGGACTCACCCAAGGCTAGTGAAGCCAAGATTAGTGGATGGAGAGGAGAGGATTCCTGCACAGGAAATGAAAACAATATGATGAGGACTTTGATACATGAACATTTAATTTCAAAGAGGTTATTAAAAATCAACTCAGCTCATGATTGTCCAAATTATACTCTGTTGTCAAGTTGAGCGTGGTGATCAGGTATTTATTGCCCATCTAAATCCTTGGCCAAGGTTGAGTAGAGGCATGCTTACCTATTTTGATCACAAAAATGTTGGTGGTGCCAGCTACACAGGCATGCTTGCCTATTGCTGAGCGGACAAACACTGGTAAGCTTAGATGGTTGGACTGTAGTGCCCCAAGCCTAACCCGAGGTAGGGAAGTCCTTTCTTGTGTAAAGATTGTGTGGGGATAATATGAGGTCCATGGTTGGGAGGTTAAGCCTATGTCAACACTTCTCCTCTTCTCCGAAAGTCAAGGCTTGATCAATATGACGACAGTTATTTCAATTACATGTATGAAATCTGAATTCTTATCTATCTCCTTGCTTATTTTATCAGCATAGATTTCATTTCTAGTTTCCTTTCAAATAAATATAAATGGCTTAGATTAGAATTGTTAGTTTCTTTCAGATGATTATAAATGGTTGAGAATATCATTGTCAGTTCTTTTCAAATGATTATACATGGGTTGGAATATGTTATCTTTAGTTGTAGCCATTATCATGATAATATTTTCTTGATATAGATATATGCTCGTTTCCTCTATGTGATCATTTAATGGTTATAAAATCTAGGGCACAAATTTTCTATATATAGTATAGGGAAAATACATTGAGACCTAACCCTAGGGAAAAATCATCTATTTTTAACTTTGGGAAAAATTCGTATGTTACACACTATGCATTAAATGCATCTATCCTTATCTTCATTGCCCGAAAGCATGGAATTGATCCAACACCGTTTCTAACTCTTTTATGTTGATGCTTGGTGCCAATACCTTCTTGAACTCCAAAATTGCCACTGCCCTTTCAACTTTTCCTAAATTTTCCTCTCACTCTAGTAACAGGTCTTGAGCGATATTCATGGTGTTTGAGAAAATGGAGAAGTTATCGAAATCATCTCTCAAACGCATTCAGCTAAAAGAACTCCAACTTGCCTTTTGAGATGTCCATTGTTATTTCGTTTTCTATCTCTATGACAAGGATGCAACTGTAATGGAAACCACTTGCCTAATGTTGTCGATTATCTTTCTCCATTGAGCAGATTCCTTGGTGAAGCTCTCAAATGTTTCCTTGGTTGTGATTATTGCACTATACCGAAGGGAGTCATAGACATCCCCTTCACCAACAACTCCACCGTCGATCAATGCTTGCTTGGGAGTCTCCATCATATTTTGTATATCGAAAATCACCTCATCCTAGTAAATGTGCTCATCCTCCCATGATTCATCCATGTATTGGATCCTAGAGAGTACCACTAATTCCCTACTATAAACCTGCACCAATTCTTCTATTTGCTTGAATGCTTCTTCCTGAAGTCCTTTTACCCTAACCTTTGCACCTTGAGTAGTTTGCTTGATCTTATCAATATCATTTATTACTTGAGCAGAAACACTTGCAGGAGGAACAAAAGATGGACCTTCTTCCTTCACTAGATGAGATAAGTTGTTTATGACCTCACACAAGGTCTTGATTTCCCTCTTTTGTTTCTAGTACCCTTCTTCAAACTTCTTCGTCCTTTCTTTCAAAGCTTGAGTAGAACCATCAAGTCATCTATTATTTGTTCACATAAGGCATGATCAAGGTTGATTTCTGTAAGATGGTCCTCATCTGGAGTTATCTGATCCTTGGACTTATTGATTAGAGGAGTTGTAATTTCCGGAACCTTGGATCTAGATTCTCCTCTTACAATCTTCGTGAACCTTTTATCTTACCCCTTTTCTTCAAATCAATTGACTCTGTTCAAAATTTCCTATAGTTCAACTATCAGGTTGACATCTTTCTCTTGACTTTTTTTGAATCTATTGCTTTAAGCATTTTGGAATAGGTACATTCTAATCTCCTTTTACCATCTATTGATCTACTTAGATATTGATTTCTTCTTCGCCTCCAAGACTTTCTACTATTACTTCAAGATATGTAACCTCCACAGTTGAAATGTCTATCGTTGCCATAGGAATTTCTTCCTCTTCTAGATTAGCCTCAACTTCCATCAGTTCTCGATGCAAGATTGCAAAAAGGCTTTCCTTGGTGGCCCTATCTTGATCTTTACTTTTCTCATATGCATTTTATACTCAGCCTATCTTGTACTAGCTTGGCCATTTCATCTTCTTGCTCCATTCTCCTTTTGATTATCCCTACTTCCCATCTCTCAAAAATCTCTATTTCCTACACGCTAGGAGTGTGACTAGATGAAGAGGGGACATCTTTGAACCCTTGCTTCTTTTGTCAAGGTTCTTCAATATGAATTTTTGGTCTACTTCTTTGATGCCTTCTTGAGCTACCTATTTTCCTTTCTTGCACTCTGCACTTTAGATGGATTTTCTCCTTCCATACTTTGTCTAGATATTGTCTTTGGTCATTCATCCCTAAGTGGTTTGTTGGTTGGTAGTTTGTGCTCTCCTCTATTCTTAATAGGAAACTAACTCTTTCTTACCCAAAAAGTGAGAAAACAACTTGTAGCCAACAGATGGGAAGCATATTTTGGTTTCTCTCATCCTTTAACTCCCCTCTGAATTTTAAAGGTACAGCTCCTTTCTAGGTGATGTACAATACATTTGGTTTTGAATCCCATTCTAAAGGTGGCAGTATGCTCTTAACCAAAGAGTAGAAGAGGCTAATACCAGGTTTCCCATAAACACAAAAGACCTATGCTTGATCTAGAACTACCAGTTCAGCTACTCCTACGACCATGAAAGCAAATGAATTTCTTTCAACACATCAACTTCTAATTCTACTCCTACACTCATCTACCCAATTAACTGAATAATTATGCAATCCTACCTCTAAATGCAACTACGGACAAAGGCAGTAGTGACATAATCAAAATAAAAGTAGCTCTCAGACCACCAAAACCATTAAAGCCTACAACACATTGAACTCAATTATTTTCTGAATCTGTCGTATCCCAATTGCCAAACAAAGAACGAAAATATGCAACACAAGAACAAGGGAAAAGAAATAATCATGAAACTACGACTATTCCAATATCACCAAGGCCATCAATCACAACGGCGCATTGAAAGATTAATAACTCAGTTTCACCATATATTAATTCTCCCAGCACATACAATGCAATGAACAATCTTGATGAAAACTTTCGATTCTCACACAGTGGTCTCAGCTATAGGGGGTAAATTGACACCAAAATTTGTCAATCCCTTACTAATTATCGAATTGTTACACATAAAGGCCCTTCATCAAAATTATATTTATGAGAAGGTGGTGAGAGAGACCAAAAACATAGGAATACAACATTTTTCATTCTAAATAGTGTAATGATTAGTTCGGGGGCACTGGATCATTTTGGCTTCCACCATTGGTTGGCTTGGTGCTTTCTTGGCTCAACTTATATGCTTTCATCGCTCCAATGATGATTGCAAGTTCATTAGCATTAGGGATTGACACGTCGTTTGATTGAACCATCCAAAAGTCATGATCCACCACCAGTCCTACAATGTTGACCCGGGTTTGCAATTTTCCCGACACCTTCATGAGCATTCCATCTATGGTAATAAAAGTGTGGAGATCGGAAGTCTGGAATTTATCAAGGCGCACCAATTCATCAATAAAAACTAGGTAGGCGGCCTTCATGTGCCCGACATCATTTACTTTGCCACTTTTGCTCACATAAGACTGTATACAACTCTCAAAGATAGACAAAAAATGTTTCCCCTTCTTTATTTACTGATTCATATTATTTTTTTCATTTGCTTCTCATCTTTTACCATACTTTCCCTCTTGAATTCAAGGGACCTCATCCAATGGGAAAGGGGCTCATCCCCATTCTTCAGAATGCCCAAACTAGTTGCGTTCTCTACCTTCATGCTCATGATTTTGTACAACACGGATATGGAATCCTTGTGCTTCTCTATATCTTCCTTGAGGGAGTCAAGGTTGTTGTACATGATTTCTTTCAACTTTTTGACCCATATACAAAGGGCACCTAGCTTTTCAATTAAAGGCAGGCCCCTTACTTTCATACCTCTAGCCATCCACACCCAATTTGACCGAAATGCCTTTCCTCCTACAACTTAGCAAGTAGGGCCTTATTTTCTTCTGTAGATGGGTCAAAAGGCCTTGCGTCCGATGATTCTCCTCCCTGGCCAGAGAGTGGGGCAAACAATTGCCTAAGGCACTCGAAGAATTCCTTGTTTGCAGCCTTGAGTTGAGATTTTGATATTTTGAGCTCCTCCGCCTCTTCATCTACTTGTTGATTCAGGAACCTCCAATTGAGCGTTTGGTATCATGTCTCAACGGCCGCATGTTGAACTATTGGATATTGAAATCCGTTGGGTCGAGATTAACCAAGTTTCCATCTGTCTGGGCTTGAGCAACTTCCATGATGTAGTTGCCTGTGTTAGCATCCTTACCCAAGGCTGCCAATGTGGAATCTTTCTTCACCTTCTTGGTAGTCGATGTCTACTTCGCAGTCTAAGTAATCAAGTCCTTCAAAGGCGCCCCTTCTTCAATCCTTTTTCTCTTCCTCTCAAGAGTATTCTCCAACCAGGACTTTGAGGTGAGCATGTTGAGTGAGAATTGAAGCGTTGTAGCATCGAACAATGTCCTTTCCATAGGAGGAGCACCGGTTTTCCTTGTAGAAAATGGAAAAATAATGGTTTTGGTGGAAGAAGTAGTGGCAAGAATATTACCATGGATGTCTGGTGCTTAAGGTGTATCCTATGGTGGAGGCCCTCCATCATGTCCACCGTCCTGTTGGGCTCCATCTAAACCGTCTAGACTAATCACCAAGATGGATCATCTTTGTCTTTAGCACCTTTGGACTCTGCTCCTTTCTCCTTCTCTTTATTTTGATCTTTCTTAGGCTCCTCTGTTGAGCCTATGACTAGGGTTGATCCGCCTCCACAAGTAGGAGTGATGGGAACATTTTTCTTTGAGGTTGGTCTCCTCTACCTCCTCCGACAATCTGGGAAGGTCCCACAAAAGTGGTCATTGTGACTACTACTGTACCAAAGGAGGTAGCGGCAGGTGTTTGCGCCAATTGAGATCCTGACGGTGAACAACTAATTCTCTTTCTCCAAGCCTTTGATCATTCAACCCATTTATCTATTCTTTTAATCACCCCATTGGTTAGCTCCACCAAAGTATTAATGGTCGGACCCAAGGAAGGGGTTGAATCAATGGGTGCGCTTTTATTCTCTACCTTCATGCTCATGATTTTGCACAACACGGATATGGAATCCTTGTGCTTCTCTATATCTTCCTTGAGGGAGTCAAGGTTGTTGTACATGATTTCTTTCAACTTTTTGACCCATATACAAAGGGCACCTAGCTTTTCAATTAAAGGCAGGCCCCTTACTTTCATACCTCCAGCCATCCACGCCCAATTTGACCGAAGTGCCTTTCCTCCTACAACTTAGCAAGTAGAGCCTTATTTTCTTCTGTAGATGGGTCAAAAGGCCTTGCGTCCGATGATTCTCCTCCCTGGCCAGAGAGTGGGGCAAACAATTGCCTAAGGCACTCGGATAATTCCTTGTTTGCAGCCTTGAGTTGAGATTTTGATATTTTGAGCTCCTCCACCTCTTCATTCTTGATTCAGGAACCTCCAATTGAGCGTTTGGTATCATGTCTCAACGGCCGCATGTTGAACTGTTGGATATTGAAATCCGTTGGGTCGAGATTAACCAAGTTTCAATCTGTCTGGGCTTGAGCAACTTCCATGATGTAGTTGCCTATGTTAGCATCCTTACCCAAGGCTGCCAATGTGGAATCTTTCTTCACCTTCTTGGTAGTCGATGTCTGCTTCACAGTCTAAGTAATCAAGTCCTTCAGAGGCACCCCTTCTTCAATCCTTTTTCTCTTCCTCTCAAGAGTATTCTCCAACCAAGACTTTGAGGTGAGCACGTTGAGTGAGAATTGAAGCGTTGTAGCATCAAACAATTTCCTTGCCATAGGAGGAGCACCAGTTTTCCTTGTAGAAAATGGAAAAATAATGGTTTTGTGGAAGAAGTAGTGGCAGGAATATTACCATGGATGTCTGGTGCTTAAGGTGTATCCTATGGTGGAGGCCCTCCATCATGTCCACCGTCCTATTGGGCTCCATCTAAACCGTCTAGACTAATCACCAAGATGGATCAACTTTGTCTTTAGCACCTTTGGACTCTGCTCCTTTCTCCTTCTCTTTATTTTTATCTTTCTTAGGCTCCTCTGTTAAGCCTATGACTAGGGTTGATCCGCCTCCGCAAGTAGGAGTGATGGGAACATTTTTCTTTGAGGTTGGTCTCCCTCTCCTCCAACAATCTGGGAAGGTCCCACAAAAGTGGTCATTGTGACTACTACTGTACCAAAGGAGGTAGCGGCGGGTGTTTGCGCCAGTTGAGATCCTGACGGTGAACAACTAATTCTCTTTCTCCAAGCCTTTGTTCATTCAACCCATTTATCTATTCTTTTAATCACCCCATTGGTTAGCTCCACCAAAGTATTAATGGTTGGACCCAAGGAAGGGGTTGAATCAATGGGTGCACTTTTAATTTCCCTCAAATATTTGGAGGATTGCATGTGCTGACCATTATCCTCAACTCCTTCCACATCTATGTTTACATTGTATAACCTTACCTGCTTCATTGTCATCTTGGAGAAAAACCTTACTCTACTCTCGAGCTCATTTGCACGATCAGCCGAATAATCCTCTAATGCGAGAACATGCCCAAATCTCAACCCTAACTACAGATTGTTCTTGATATAATCTACAGGTTCAAATTTTAATCTAATTACCTCAAAGGCATCTGGCTTATATCTCTCCTCAAAAGACTTGAGTATGCTCTTTGCATTAGACCGAGAGGCACATGAATATGTTCCTACTGCGATCGAGAAGGGGATGTCCGCCTTCTTAGCATTCAAGCACAACTCTTTCACCTCTAAAATCCGATGGCACATCTCAACCAAAACAATCCAATCATCTGGAACTTGGAGAGCTTCCATGGGAAGCCATCAAATCCTGCAATTCTGATGTATGAAAAAGCCAGGAATTGAATGAAATAGCTTCTGATCTGCATTACAACAGTTATTGCCTTAGGGGAAAGATGTCATTCTGGACACCCTTGCAGCATTCGGCAGATTCTGAAGGCATCATTTACCTTCATAAACTCTGCATAGCTCTAATGCAACTATAGACATGGATAAAACTCACTGACTTGTATATCCTCATCGAATTCCTCAACATGCGGCAACCCAAGCCATATTGAATAGTAGCTAGACCATAGATTAAGTATGAGGACATGTAAAACTGCTCCCGGGCCTTTTTTGTCTAGAGCCAACCGGTTAGGTTGTCGCTGATTATTTCTGCCCAATCTACATACTCTCCTTTAGCACAAACTACTTGCACTAGGTACAAGTAATGCTCTACAAAATTGAGGGCGTCTTCATTTCCTTTCAACCTATCCAAGAGAACCATAATATCCACAACTTCCCTCTTTAAATTGGTGCCATAAAGAGTCTTAGGCACTTTACTTTTATGGCTCTGAGGGGTCTTGAACCATGTAGCCATCATTTACCTTCATAAACTCTGCATAGCTCTAATGCAACTATAGACATGGATAAAAGTCACAGACTTGTATATCCTCATCGAATTCCTCATCATGCGGCAACCCAGGCCATATTGAATAGTAGCTAGACCATAGATTAAGTATGAGGACATGTAAAACTGCTCTTGGGCCTTTGTTGTCTGGAGCCGACCAGTTAGGTTGTCGCTGATTATTTCTGCCCAATCTACATACTCTCCTTTAGCACAAACTACTTGCATTAGGTAAAGTAATGCTCTACAAAATTTACAGCGTCTTCATTTCCTTTCAACCTGTCCAAGAGAACCATAATATCCACAATTTCCCTCTTTAAATTGGTGCCATAAAGAGTCTTAGGCACTTTACTCTTATGGCTCTGAGGGGTCTTGAACCATGTAGCCATCATGTTACCTCTCTAGGCGGATTTTTATCATTGTAAATAGAGGTGAAGTGTTACATCCCAATTTTTGACTTGATATAAAATATAGCCGTTGAGGTTCACATGAAGTCAGTTGATAGTTTATTTGTTATAATCTTGCGAAATGGTAAAATTGTTAGTCATTATAATTTCAAGTTAGCTGATCATTTATCACGAATTCATGGAATTGAGAAGATGGTTAACCTTTATGATTATTTACGATTAAATAATTTATTATGATAATATAATTCAACTGCGGAGAATTTCCTTATAAGAAGCATGTCGAAGTGGTGGAAGCATTGTCAAAAAAGAATTAGGCAGGGGCATCACCATCACTGGGCAAATGGGTTGAGGACCTAGCGACTTGAAACAAGAAGCATCTGTGGGACCCACATGTGCTATTTGAATAAATAATTTGCGAAACATAAAATAATTGAGTTAAAACATAATATGTACCTCAAGGATTTTAATTTATCTTTCATCATATTATTATAATAAATATTTATATACGTGCACATAAATATAAAAATGAAATGGCACCAATAAATTATAATAATATAATCTAATGATGTCACTTCATCAATATACTGATGTGAACGTACATAAGAACGTATTATATTAATAATAAAATAAAGTTTATAACTCTTCGACTTCTCCTTATTTCTTTTCCCTCTTTATTTCTCTTCTTTTCAAATCGAATTAATGTTTTGAATTGGAATGGTCATCTTGGAAACCGATAGAAGCCGAGGAGTCTCGGCTAAGTCTTTAAGAGAGTCGTGAGTCGACCAAGCAATTCATTCCCTCCTTGTTTGTTACGTTTCTCCTCTAAGCCGTATTAATCTTTCTAAGCTATGAAACTCATTCCAGCCGAACCATTTAAGTTCAGTTTGCTCAATCGTTAATACACAAATCCATTCTTTATTCCGTCAAGAGACCAAGCTAGCACTGAAAAGAATTGCCCTACAGGAGCATCGGCCAAGGACGAGAGGAGCCACATCCCGACTAACATCAAGCCAAACATAGGTCATGATTTATTTGCTTTGCATTCCCAATATTCCTTCTTCCATGAATATAAGACCGACTGCAGTCGGCTTTTACAATGCTAGGTGTATGAACTGTAAACATATGTAATCGATTTATGCCTTCCTTACTGGAGTTATATTAATAAGTCTATGAATGAAACATGTCATGTAATTGAATATCATAAGTCTACCTTCATTAGGTAGCAAACTGAATGCATCCAACATACTTATACCTTGCTGATGGTCTTATGCAAATTCTTTGAATCATTGAGATCTTTTAGTTTTATCTCTGTAAAAATTCGTAACATCTTTATGAAATCGAATGGTAGTTGTAATGAGTATTGAAATCAGTATCAATAAACATGCTATCATAATCTTCCAAACAATGAACAGAATGCTCACAATCTTATGAACACCAAGGAATTCACCGGCAAGAAGCCATGAAATGGTGAAGAGGTGTTTCAATAAAATCAGAATGCTCATAATCTTACTAACACTGAGAAATTCACTGGCAAGAAGCCATGAAATGGTGAAGAGGTGTATCAATAAAATCAGAATGCTCATAATCTTACAGACACTGAGGAATTCACTGGCAAAGAAGCTATGAAATGGTGAAGAGGTGGAATGAATCTGCAAGAACGCAATAAAGAAATCAGATATGATTAAGTTAATTATTTAAACAACAAATTATGCAATCCTTAAGAATTTCCTTTTCAAATCACAAATTGTGATAAGCTAGAATATATATGCTATTCATGAATTTGTTGAGGATCAACAGACAAAACCGATTGCTTTGAGATCTGAACACCTAAGATTCACAGGCTTTATAGCCATGGGAAAGGGTGAAGAGATGAGATAGAGCCTGCAATGACTTAAAAAATAAAAGTCAGATATGATACATTAAATCTAGAATAATATCATTTAATAGCTCATGCATGATCCTGTTAATGTAACTCCTACTGTCGAGTCTAGTGGTGTAGTTAGATACAAGGATGCTAAATAGATGATAGATGATCCAAGTCCAATTCCGAGTAGGGAGGGTCTTTCTCGTTAGAGATTGTGTGGAGAATAAGTTAAGGTCCGAGGTTGGGTGGTTAAGCCACTAACAATATTTCACCTCTCCCCAACTTGTTAGACGTACAACAGACAAAAATAAACTATACATTTAATTGTTGTCGGAAACAAGTATTGTTACTTTTATGATGTATATGCAAGAAGTTAAGATTAATTGAGTTATTTCATCGTTACATTTATATTACAGCTAAATGCGAGAGATAGATTTATGGATTGTTTTTCATTCATATGAATATCAAATAGGAGCATAGCTTCTAATCTCGAGTTATTGCCACAAATAAGCAATTGGAAAAAAAAGAATGATACAATGGTATCTAAAATCCTAAATGATACAGTGGTATCTAAAACCCTAAATGATACAGTGGTATCTGAAGCCCTAAATTATCCAATGGTAATCGATGCCCTAATTGATACAGTGGTATGTGATACCCTAATTTTGTATAGTGGTATTAAATGGTAATCAACACTTGATTTTGATATAGCGGTATTGAATGGTAGTCGTTATATGATTTTGTTATAGTGGTATTTGTGGACTAATCTAGGTGATTACAGAAGCCTTCTTACAATGATTTATCTATTCCAATTCCTTGGTATGTGGATTTAAAATTTCTATAGTAAATTCCTTGATGGTGTATTAAGTTCTTAGTTAAGAAATTTTGTCTAACTGATTTTAACCATCAATCTCTTTCATATGATCAAAACTGATTTAACTGTCTTCCTATGAAAATGAAGTAATAATTGTATTTCTTCAAGTGTGTTAGTTGTTAATTAAGACTCGGGAAAACGAGTTGTTACATTTGGTATTAGAGCGTTGGGTTCAACGCTGAAACCTTGGGCCCAACATTGTTTTGAGAAAATTGAAAATGCAATGTCAAAAAATATTTATTTTATATAACTGGATATTTTACAATCAAACTTGAAAAATCACACCGGGAAATCATCCAGAATAGTCGGGAAAGTGCTGAGATGATATAAAATGGACAAATGTATAAACTGCAAAATCATAAAGATGAAACAGAATTAAGAAGATGAAATGATTGGCAAGTTGAGTGGTGGTGATCGGGTCATTGAACCCAAACAGAAATCCTTGGCCAAAGTAGTTTATAGGCATATGTGTCATTCTAAAATCACTTGATGTCCGTAAACGTCAGTTATATAGGTATAATTGATTGGGCACTCAAACCACATGGGAGCTCGGATGGCTGGATTGAAGAACATCCCAAGCTCGATCCCGAGGTAGGGAGGGTCATTCTAATATGTTAGAATGTGTGGGATAAGTATGGTCCGATGCCAAAGCTTGTGCAATCCAAAACAGCTTCTATAATCTTGATAAAATGTTATCAAAACCCTGATGATGGCTAAATATTTCTTTTCAGTTGAATGTTCCCAACATTTACTTTATGCAATTATATTCCTAATTCTTATGAAATAAATTGCTATCTATTTTTGAACTTGAACTGAAGGAAAACATTATCATGAACCATGATCCTTTCTGATGTTGATTAAATGACAAGATCATTTTGTGCTCCAGTATGAAGTAAACACACTTGCATAATTGAAACTATCAATGCTTGTTTACATATATAAACTTTTGTTTGACTTGAGTTTTTCCTTGAAACATTACGCTGACAAAATGGGCATGAAAGCCTAGGTCATACAAATGGAAAAGATAAACTTCCAAATATTACAGATGAATGATGAGCTACTCAATAAGAATCTTATGAATTGTTTCAGACGCTTATGATCTTGATTAGATGTATGATGATCTTGCATAGTATATCATGTTTCTACCCTTTGACACACTGTGGTACATGTATAATACACATGCAATGTTGACTTTACATATTGAATTGTCGTATATTGTTTTGGAGATGAAATGTAAATTCTATCATGAGATGATTATTCTAATGAAATTTTATTGTGATAAGATGGGCAAAAAGGCTGAGGTTACATAAATGGAAAACATGGATCTATTAACTTTTTTAAGGTGATCTGTCAGTTGCAAGGATGATCTCCCCATTAATAAGTGCCTTATGCCAAATGGTATGTATAAGTGATTTAAGTTATGATCAAGATCTAGAACTTGCTGGTTGAAGAATTCCAATTTTGAATACTTATCTTACTCTTAGTTATTGAACCCTAAAAATTCTCTTAAATAAAGATATCAATATGGAATCGAACTAATGATATGGTGAGTGTCTATATGAGTATGACAAGACTATGAAATAGAATATCCTACAATATAATCAACTCAATTGATGCTAAGATGACCACAAGTACGGTAAAGTGAACTCCGGTGAGTACGTGTTTAATTTTATGATATCATGCAAGTATCTTTTTGGAAACATTGAAATAAAAATGGACCTTGAGTTTTGAGTATGATTTAGATTTTGATCCAATTTTGAAAGGAAATGATATCACGATGCTATAATATACATCTTGTATTTGGAATATTCTTTTAGTGTTTAATTTGCAGAGATCATCGAGGACAATGAAACACAAAGGGGAATGGTACGTTACATTCCAATTTTAAATGCTCCTTTATAATGTTCTTTACAATTTCAAGTTCATCGAGGACAAGGAACCACAAGGGGAATGGTATGTTACATCACAATTTTTGACCTGATTTAAAATATAGTTGTTGAGGTTCACATGAGGTTAGTTGACAATTTAATTTGTTATAATCTTGCGAAATGGTAAGATGGTTAGTTGTTATAATTTCAAAAGAGGATAACAAGTTAGTTGATCATTTATCACGAATTCATAGAATTGAGAAGATGGTTAACCATTATGGTTACTTACAATTAAATAATTTATTATGATAATATAATTTAACTGTAGAGAATTTCCTTACAGAAAGCATGTCGAAAGGGTGGAAGCATTGTCAAAAAAGAATTAGGTAGCAGCGTCATCATCAGTGGACAGATGGGTTGAAGACCTCGCGACTTGAAATAGGATACATCTAGGGGACCCCCATGAGCTATTTAAATAAATAATTTGAGAAACATAAAATAATTGAGTTAAAACATAATACGTATTTCAAGGATTTTAATTTATCGTCCATCATATTATTATAATAAATATTTATATACGTGCACATAAATATAAAAATGAAATGGCACCAATAAATTATAATAATGTAATCTAATGATGTTGCCTCATCAATATACTTATGTGACCGTACATAAGAATGTATTATAATAATAATAAAATAAAGTTTATAACTCTTCGACTTCTCCTTATTTCTTTTCCCTCTATTTCTCTTCTTTTCAAATCGAATTCATGTTTTGAATTTGAATGGTCATCTTGGAAACCGATAGAAGCCGAGGAGTCTCGGTTAAGTCTTTAAGAGAGTCATGAGTCGACCAAGCAATTGATTCCCTCTTTGTCTGTTACATTTCTTCTCTAAGCCGTATTAATCTTTCTAAGTCGTGAAACTCATTCCCAACCGAACCATTTAAGTTTTGTTTGCTCAATCGTTAATACACAAATCCATTTCTTTATTCTGTCAAGAAAGCAAGCTAGCACTAAAAAGAATTGCCCTATAGGAGCATAGGCCAAGGACGGGAGAAGCCACATCCCAACTAACATCAGATCAAACACAGGTCATGATTTATTTGCTTTGCATTCCCAATTTATTCCTTCTTCCATGAATATAAGATCGACTGCAGTCGGTTTTTACAATGCTAAGTGTATGAATTGTAAACATATGTAATCGATTTATGCCTTCCTTACTGGAGTTCTATTAATAAGTCTGTGAATGAAACATTTCATGTAATTGAATATCATAAGTCTACCTTCATTAGGTAGCAAACCGAATGCATCCAACATACTTATACCTTGCTGATGGTCTTATGCAAATTCTTTGAACCATTGAGATCTTTTAGTTTTATCTCTGTAAAAATTCGTACCATCTTTATGAAATCGAATGGTAGCTGTAATAAGTATTGAAATCAGTATTAATAAACATGCTGTCATAATCTTCTAAACAATGAACAGAATGCTCACAATCTTACGAACACCGAGGAATTCACTAGCAAGAAACCATGAAATGGTGAAGAGGTGTTTCAATAAAATTAGAATGCTCATAATCTTACTAACACCGAGGAATTCACCGATAAGAAGCCATGAAATGATGATGTGTATCAATAAAACCAGAATGCTCATAATCTTACAGATACCGAGGAATTCACTGGCAAAGAAGCTATGAAATGGTGAAGAGGTGGACTGAATCTGCAAGAATGCAGCAGAGAAATCATATATGATTAAGTTAATTATTTAAACAACAAATTATGCAATCCTTAAGAATTTCCTTTACAAATCACAAATTGTGATAAGCTAGAATATATATGTTATTCATGAATTTGTTGAGGATCAACAGACAGAGCCTATTGCTCTGAGATCCAAACACCTAAGATTCACTGGTTGTATAGCCATGGGAAGGGGTGAAGAGGTGAGATGGAGTCTGCAATGACTTAGAAAATGAAAGTCAGATATGATACATTAAATCTAGAATAATATCATTTAATAGCTCATGCATGATCCTATTAATGTAACTCCTGTTGTCGAGTCTAGTGGTGTGGTTAGATACAAGGATGCTCAATAGATGATAGATGATCCAAGTCCAATACTGGGTATGGAGAGCCTTTCTCATTAGAGATTGTGTGGGGAATAAGTTAAGGTCCGAGGTTGGGTGGTTAAACCCCTGACAATATTTCACGTCTCCCCAAGTTGTTGGACGTACAATAGACAAAGATAAGCTATACATTCAATTGTTGTCGGAAATAGGTATTGTTACTTTTATGATGTATATGCAAAAAGGTAAGATTAATTGAGTTATTTCATCGTTACAGTTATATTACACCTAGATGCAAGAGATAGATTTATGGATTGTTTTTCATTCATATGAATATCGAATATGAGCATAGATTTATGGATTGTTTTTCATTCATATGAATATCGAATATGAGCATAGCTTCTAATCTCAAGTTATTGCCACAAATACGCAATTAGAAAGAAAGGAATGATACAGTGGTATCTGAAACCCTAAATGATATAGTAGTATCTAAAACCCTAAATGATACAGTGGTATCTGAAGTCCTAATTGATTCAGTGGTATTGGAAGCCCTAATTGATACAGTGGTATCTGAAGCCCTAAATGATCCAATGGTAATCAATGCCCTAATTGATACAGTGGTATGTGATGCCCTAATTTTATATAGTGGTATTAAATGGTAATCAACACTTGATTTTGATATAGTGGTATTGAATGGTAGTTGTTATATGATTTTGTTATAGTAGTATTTGTGGACTAATCTGGGTGATTGCAGAAGCCTTCTTACAATGATTTATCGGTTCAAATTCCCTGGTATGTGGATTTAAAATTTCTATAGTAAATTCCTTGATGGTGTATTAAGTTCTTAGTTAAGAAATTTTGTCTAACTAATTTTAACCATCATTCTCTTCCATATGATCAAAACTGATTTAACTGTCTTCCTATGAAAATGAAGTAATAACTGTATTTCTTTGAGTATGTTAGTTGTTAATTAAGACCCGAGAAAACGAGTTGTTACATGGCGTTCCAAAAGTTCATATCATTATACACTTCCCTTAGTGGCAGCCGGAAACAATTTTGTATTACATCTCGCTCAAGGGAAAGGAGTACTCTGTCATCTAGCCTCTTGATCTGACGAGTATCCGGATCATAATGCAAAATGCATTCAAGGATCAACTCAGGGGCCAACACCGCCATTGGAAAACCTGTCGCCTCAACTAAGCCGCTCTATTTCAACTTCTTTGTGATTGGGTGAATGAGGTTCGCCTATAATCTCCTACGTAAGTCATTGAGGTCATAAAATCGCAGTTGGGTATCATTAAGATTCTTCAGAGTGCAATCAATTCCATTTAAACTACCATACCCCATGAACTTAGCTGTCATGGAGGAAAACTTATGAACATTGGAGCACTTATCTTCGTTGTGGAAATCAAAAATGACCATTGAGAGAGATGATGGGAAAATGTATGCAAAATCTTGCCTTATAGATCTGTCATTATGGTCGTTAGTTGGAGTTTCCCGCATCACACAAGTGGTCTAATTAGAACTAATTTGGAGGAGCCTTTTGGGCTTAATGATTCGATTTTCAATTAACAACAGGGATTAACAGGCAAAAATGACATTAGACATGTCTTATCTATACGACCTTCCTTTTCGTGAATTAAATTTCCTTCATAAGCCATTGCCTTAAGTGGGAGAAGCAAAACCTTCGCTTTTCCATTTTCAATTTTCAGCTAAGACAATGGCTTTTATTACACTCGGAGATTCGGCTTCCGCACAATGGACTTTCTTCTTGGTGCGCTAGAGAAGCAATTTCACTACCTTTCCGCAGGCCATTGATTTTACATGCTTTTCCTTCATTGTGGGAGCCTTTGAAAAGAGGCTTTCCCCAGAGTATGTCTTAATAAAGTCCCCACTTGAAGCTTCTTTGCACTTCGTACTTCTACCTGGCCACGAGAATTTTTTTATAGTTATGCAGAGTTTCACTGGAATCACCTCGCCTCCGGGCAGAAGAGAAGTGTGATGAGGAAATCCCTATCTCTACATGCTTGAAACAATATTTAATGACTTAGAAACTTTTCTTCTCGTCGAGGGGGGGGGAGCCTAAGACTCTCTCTAAGGGTAAGAACGTAATTAGAATAAAGCCACCTGCACCCACACTTGGCTTAAGGAGTTTCTGCACAATGCAAGCAGGGGAGGAGCTGATGCCCTAGAATCCCGAAAACCCGACCAAAGGGAAAAAGGGACACCCAATGAGAAGAAACTTTTACCAAAACCCTACTATGGACTAGGAATATTTTTGAGAACATGGACTTGGTGACTCCACTTGATTGGGGCTACTTCAAAGAAAACTTGAAAGTAGGAGCGACCAAAAATGGGGCAACATTGATTGATGACCCATTAATTGATAAGTGAATTCATCCCTTAGTATGATTTGCCTGTTGAGTTGATGGTCAACCCACCACTTAGTGAAATCCAAGACTAGTACAGAGTATAGACAACATGTTAATATCCATGACCTCCTTCCTTTGCCAGTCATATGGATGTACAACCTTTTTTGGATTGAATTCTTTTTGCACTACATTTGGGTCTTCGTCCATTTGATCAAGCATGTAGAATATACTGCATGTTTTGATCATGTTCAGAGGCAATCTTGAATACATTCTTTTTCTAATTTTATTCTCATTTGTGGAATTTGACCAAAAATCTTCAAGGTGCACTTGATGTTAATACTTTGATCCTACTATTGATTTGAATTTGTTATAGGGATCAAAATCAGTCCTTCGTATATATAGTAGTAGATGGAAGAAGTGTAGTTCATCTGATGATCTTTCTGTTGCCTCTTGACATCGACATTCCTCAGTTTTCCCCTCCAATGGAAATTGGTAAATCCAATCCCAATTTCTTCCCTTTCTGAATCTTTTCATAAATAGTGAGTTATCGGGTACGCTCCAATAGGATCAGCTTATCTGTAGGTTACCTTGAAAGCTTGTATTGCTCCAAAGAAAATCCTTGAGCTTGGATGTATGAAAAGGTAGGGAACTGAATGAACCAGGCTCCATACTCTTCCACCAGCTTTATTGCTCTAACTAATAGTCTCATGTGAAAACTCTTCTACAGGCTCATGACAGTACGCATGGCAAATGCATCATTAACTCTAACATAGTCATCCTTGGAATGCAAATTCAATTGTGGGTAGCATTCGTGAACTTTCAAACACTGGGTTTGGCTCTCAATTTGTCCTTTGTGTCCTAGTCCATCATGCTTCATCATTTGAGCTAGCATAGAGATGTCATAGGAGCTCATATAAAATTTCCTTGTCTACTCCAAATTTAGCAGTTTTCATCCAAGTTGTCTCTAATAAGTCCAGCTCAATCTATGTCAGCCGACTGGATGGTCCCGACGGTGTTTTTGTAGCGAACAGAATGATTGTCGTCGGTGTTTTGTATTTTGTAGCCGATGGGTAAATAGTTTGTAGAGGACATAATGTTTGTGGCTGACGGACTCCTCCGGGAAGGTTCGCCAAATGTTTATTGTACTGGTAAAGAAATCAACGCATACAAACAATGGAACAGAAATAGCAGAATTATATTCGCATATGCCAGACATTACATTATGCTTCATCAGATAAATGATAGAAGATGATTTACAATGATCCCAAATGGGATATAAATACTATCCACCGAACCTTCCCGGAGGAGTCCGTCGGCCACAAACATTATGTCCGCTGCAAACTATTTACCCATCGGCTACGAAATACAAAACACCAATGACAATCATTCCGTCGACTATAGAAACACCGCTGGGACCATCCAGTCGGCTGACAATCTATCCTACTGACTTCTCCAAACACTTGCACAATGAAGTACCACATCCATGCTTCAAATCCGTAGGACCAAGAATCCCAAAAATCTGGCTAAGCATCATGACCAAGTCACTGTACTCTCACAGCAAGTCGAGCCATACCAACACCTTGGGAATCTTGTAATGATGAGACTTGTTCTTCAATCATTTTTATCAATGACTTGCTCACAAGACTATGTCCCAACAGTGTAGACTCTGAGTGCTTGTCCATTTGTTTTTGCCACCATTCCCGAGGGTGAGGAAAATCCAAATGCTTCAAATGAGTGTTGGAGAGAATTCTGCGAGGATGTTTCCATCTAAGTTTCTAAATGTTCTATCTCTGGGGCTATAATGTTTTGCACACTCTACAATCAATTCTAGATGTTGAAAGGCTGGAATGAAACCAGCTGCAGCAACAATCCCACTGTTCACAATACAAGTGGCCAAATGCATTGGTTGATAGTCTATGTATTCAAACATCCTTCAGTGAAATCATTCATATCAAGGCCATTGATGTTAGTGTCTACAATTTCTAACCATTTTGAAATAATCTTCGACTCAAGGTAGAAGCCTCTATTCTCGTTCTTTAACAGTTGTCCTATAGTTTTGCCTATTCCCCTGGGTTCTACCATTTCCTTTTTGCAAGGCAAAAAACAATCATTCATAAGAGTATGCAAAGAAAAGAAAAAAGAAAAAAAGGAAAAAAGCAGAATTAATTGCTCCAAAAAGAGAAGATTTTGGGGATTTGTTAAAAAAATTCCATTTTCTCCAGAATGTGCATTTTATGCTTTTCTCAAGAAACCTATGTTTTTTTTTCAACTTACTAAAAAAAATATTTTTGATGAAATTTACAATCCTTTGGAACACTTTGCAATTTTCAAGAAAATTCCCTTCTTTCAATCAAAGGTCTTTTTAGAATCTTTCCCATAAGCTTTTCTTAGAATATCAACTTTTCTTTCTCAATTTTCTCCTCAAATTCGTGTATGAGAATGAAAGAATGAAAGGATTACTTATATAGACTTCTCATCATTAAAAGCTGCTATCATGACTATAAGCTAATTTTGGACGGTTGCTTTACTTGGCCTCTACAATTCCATTTTGAAAGAGATTTTCTGCCTCTTGTCACAAGTTTCCTTCTTCCTTAAGCGAAATTGCTAATTTGATTGTTTTAACTTCATCAGGAAATTATGTCCTGATTTCTCAATTTTGATTTTTTTAAGTTAATTAATTGAGTATTAATTAAAATCAAAGTTTAATTAGTTTCTTGATTTAAATCCACAAAATCCTTTTTCTTTTCAATTCTTTTCCATCTTTTTTAATTTTAGATTTTTTGAAAACTGATCAATTAATTATTAATAAAATTAATGTTTAATTAACCTTGAATGTAAATCTCTCCAAAAAAAACTTTTGAACATCACATGCATTTTCAAAACAAATGATTTTAAGATTGATTAACTAAATATTAATAAAAATCAATATTTAATTTTAAAAATGTCTATTTTACTTTTCAACAAATGTATCTGGAGAGTTGTTTTCTCATCAATCATGATAGAGAACAACAAATTCTTTAGAAAAAAGTGCAGCTCTTGTTAGACATCTCATAAAGATCCTTCAAATGTCCAAGATTTCTTTTGTTGTTTTATCAAAAGGCGCCTGAGGGAGCTGATCATCTATAACTGAGTATTCTCAACTCAAGAGAGGTGTATTCTCAAACTAGCTATTTGAAGAGCAACCGGTTATGCTAAGAGGAGAAGCGGGTGCAGGGATGGGGGAGTGAATTAGTATAACAACTTTTACCGAAATAAACTTTAATCAGCAGAATTGCATCAATAACTGAAATTAACATTTATATAAATGAACACAATGGCACAATGTTTACGTGGAAAGCCAATGCAGGAGAAAACGATGGCCAATGATTACTTTTATATACAAACTTTTTCTTCTACAATATTTCATAGGCACCAACCTTCTAGAGGCTATAATCCCTAAGTTTATGAGCACCAACTCCCACAATTTGAGGAACCAACCTATTGGTAGCACCAACCCCACTTCCAAATTTGCAAGCACCAACTCACTTCACATAGGTCGAGTTTCCACCTAGACGGTCTTGTTGTCTCAATTGATAATGGATCTTCTTTTTCTCTGTTGTCGGGATAATGGATAGTTAGATGGTTGGCACATCCGAGGGAGTTATACAATCGCAAAGGTTCGCCTCGTGACCCCTCTGATGCTATATGTAACCATTATTCTCTTTCATGGAGACATGTTGGTATGGAATACCATTGTGTACGGTGACTAAGCAATGAATATAATATTATTGTTCTTTACTTCCATTTTGTGTTAAGTATCTTTCCTTCTGTATGCATTAGTTTTGTTACCTATTAGGGGAAACATTTGACACTGTTGTCATTTTGAATCTCCGGAAAACAACATGAGCAATGGCATACTACACATAGAGTCAATGGCAATACCTCTAGAGAAGAACGTGAGAGTGAATGAAAACATAATTCCCGAGTTGTTCGAGGGAGAGGATGAACTGATCAAGAACTTCCACATTTTATTCTGCTTGAGTATTGAAACCTTTGTACAAAGAGTTGTACGAGAAGAGGTTCCAAAGGACACAGTGTGTGAGTCCCTCAATGTGAGCCCCACCACCAACCGATTGCTGCATCAATTTCCTAGATTGTTTGCACAAGCCTTTCTGGCACAGCGACAACAATGGGAAGAGATTGAGTAGGAACAACGAATGCAGCAAAGCCTTCGAAACTTTTGGGAACGCATCTGACGAGAATCGGAAGAGCATGATGGAAACCATCGATGGCCCCACCCATGAGCCCAAGGCCGTGAGAATGTGAGTAAAGTGTGAGGGAAAAGAGCACTAACCTCTGTAACGGTCCAATAGACAATCATAATGATGTACAGAGACTATATAAATAAGTGTTCTTTATACATGTGTTGTTTTCAAATTCACCTATGAAAAGTATATGTGCCAGACACACTAAATAAGGATTTAAATAGAAGGGAACAAATCGATGTCATACAAGCCAAACATCAAGCATTAATTCTTGCACAGCAAACCGAGCAACAACGAAGGCTAAAGCAACTCGCCGAAGGTCACCACGAAGGTGTCATGGAGGGTGACCATGAGGGTACCGTGGGAGTAGTGACCGAAGGAGAATGCTTCAATTCACCAGAACACCGGTGAGCAAGAGGTAGTGAGGAAATTTTAGCAGAGACATGACAAAGATTGGATTTGATAGAAGAGACGCATGAAACAATTGTTAAATCTATCCATCACACCTCGAGCGAAAGAAAACCGAGGCAAACACATCCAACAAGAAGAGTAAGCGAAGGAGGCCAAAGACAACAAGGCAGCGAGAAGTGTCCGAAGGACACTGCACAGTGATCAAGGAAATCCTCCAAAATCCAATCCTAGCAATTCGGGAATGCAACAAGGTCCAGGACAAATGTCACAATGAAACATGTTGACGAAACAAAAACTCCCAAGTTTACTAGTGATGGGAAAGAAGATCCTATTAGACATTGTCGTACCTACAAAACTATCTAGGCGGCAAATGAGGTGACTGATCAAGACGAATGGCTAACCAATTTCTTGCAACCCTATAGAGTGTTGCCATTGACTAGTACTCAGACATGGACACAACAAAAATAGGTTCATGGGCTGACCTCAAGAAGGCATTCCATGTGGAATTCAAATTGCTCCAAGATGATAATGAGATCCTCACAGAAATCTACAATGCCAAACAAGGGAGGAAGGAAATTGTCCAAGCCTATAATAGAAGGTTGAAGGAGTTGCTCGGGAAAATGGAAACCCAATCCACAGACGAATTGAAGAGATGGTTCGTCGATGGACTAAGCATCTCTGAGAAGAAAAATGAGGATTGTATCGCCGATGTCGTACGAAGATGCATACAATAGGGCTATGAATTTGGAAAGTGAAAGCCAAACACTAAAGAAGAAGAAGAAAAGCAAATCATCATCCAGAAGTGAGGAATCATCTGATGAGGATTGTAAAATCCACTTTTTCCAGGTCTTAACTAACAACTAACATTATCAAAGAAATACAGTTATAACTTCATTTTCATAGGAAGACAATTATATCAGTTATGTTCATCTGAAGGAGATTAACAATTACAATTACTTAATGGAAAACTCATAACTAACATCTGAAACCACCATCAATGAATTTACTATGGAAATTAAAATCTACATACCATGGAATTCGAACTAAAAAACAATGTAGGGATGCTTCACTGTATCATTTAGAGCGTGAATACCACTATATCATTTAAGGCTTCAGATACTACTGTATCATTTAGGGCTTCAGATACCACTATATCATTTAAGGCATCAATTACCATTAGATCATTTAGGGCATCAGATACCACTGTATCATTTGGGGCTTCGGATACCACTGTATCATTCCTTTCCTTCCGATTTGCTTAACTGTGGCAAAAACATAAGATTAGAAAATATGCTCATAATCATTATTCTTATAAATGAAAGACTGAAATAAAAATCCATCAAATAAATCTATCTCTCACAAATAAATATATTCCACATTCAGTTAGAGGATCAACTGATCTAACTGATTGCCAATTATATTAACAATACGAGTTGTTTTCATTTAAAGAAATAACTGTAACGATGATATAACTCAATTAATCTTACCTTCTACTTGAACATACATCATAAAAGTAAAAATACCTATTTTCTGACAAACATTTGAATGCATAGCTTATCTTTATCTGATGCACGCCCGACATCTTGTGGAGAGGGGAAACATTGCCAGGGGCTTAACCACCCAACCTCGGACCATAACGAATCCCCACACAATCTCTAACGAGAAAGGCCCTCCCTACTCGGAATTAGATATGGAACACCTTGTCAGCCATTGAGCATCTTGGTATCTAACCACACCACTCGACTTGACAATAGGAGAATACAATAAACATGATCAAGCATGAGATATTAAATGATTCCTTTTAAAAATAATAAACATTGTTATGTCACATCTGACTCTGTTTCATGTAATTGCAAATTCCTTTCTCTCACCTCTTCATCGTTTTCCTTAGCTATACAGTCGGGTGAGTCCCAGGTGTTTGAATCTCAAAGCAACCCGCTCTTTCTATAGATCCTTAACTAGTAAAAGAATAATATATGTTTCCCGCTTATCACAAACTGTGACTTGAAAGAATATGTTCTTTAAAACTAGCAGAAATATCATTGGTTCTGATTTCAAAATTATATATTTAAATCATGATTTTATTGCATCTTAAATAACTCTTTCTCAAGAGGTTATATCCAATGATTATAACTACAATTTAGCTGTTACGGAAATCGGAAACTGGTAGGAAATGATAAGAAGTATACAGCTATGCTTGGAACATGATTGATTATGTATTTCCAACTTTTACAACCTGTGATTTGAGAGATTATATTCTTTAAAATTGCAGAATTTATTGTTTAATTCTAATAACCATTGGCATAATGGTTTATGGATCCATACTATGGTTACTTGGCTATCACTTGCCATTAAAAAAGCTAAATTAAAAGAAGTTCAATCTGTAAAATCAAACAAGATATCATCATGATAAATGCTGAAACATGCTGCTATGAAATTTGATGTTATTGTACCTATTATACAAGGAAATTAAATTGGAAATATTGTTTTCCGGGAGTTTCACATAACTTAGACAAATTGATGATATTGTCTTGCTGAACCCTCAGCTACTTCGCCACACCTTACTTGCAAAGATCAAATCACAGCTCCAACCAAAATAACACTCACGATTTCTGGTAGAATGTTGGAAAAACGTAGCAAAAGCAAGGTAGTCAGGTGTTTGGAAATGATGTCCGCCTTCTTCTCACGGCTTCAATAAAAAGGGAAAAAGACATAACCAAAGTGCATAAATACTTAATCCTTAGTATGAACAGAACTCATATGGCAGAGTATTAAAATGACACTGCTTATGAATGGGAAAAGAGTTCAATAGTCTTGTAGATATATGATATATGTGTAGCAGGAATCGATTAAGAAGGGAGTTGTAATAAGCAAGGGAAGAATGCGGTTTAAAAAGGAAATCAGGAATGAGAGTTCTTGTATCTTTGTCTCACCCAACTCAAGATATAAAAAGGTCTAAGGAGACTCTTTGGCTTCCGTAACTTAAAGAATATTTGTCAATTTAAAATGCCAAGTGTTCAATCGGTTTCAAATAAGGAAGAAAGTTTGAAGGTTTAAAATCAAAATTATTATTCTTTATATTTATCTACATACACAGATTTATTTGTGAGGTGGCATCATTATATTATAAAGAAGATAATATTATGGTGTCACTTTATATGTATATCTATGTGTACGTACATAGGTATTAAACTAAAATAATATTGAGAAAGATCAATCAAACCTTTAAGGTAAGTATTATATTTTTATTTATTTATTTTATGTTTTAAATGTTTATTTAATAGCTCATGCAGTTCCATCAATTGTTATCTTGATGTTCAAGTCGCTAGGTCCTCAACTCATTTGCCTAGTGATGGTGATGCTCCTCTGCCTAATTTTTTTTCTGACAATGCTTCCACCCCTTCGACGTGCTTCCTACGAAGAAATTCTTCACAATTAAATCATATTATCATAACAAATTATAAATAATCATAACGGCTAACTGCCTTTTCAATTCCATGAATTCGTGATAAATAATCAACTAGCATGTTATCTTCACATGAAATTATAACGACTAACCATCTTACCATTTCGCAGGATTATAACAAATTTAACTATCAACTGACTTCATGTGAACCTCAACGGCTATATTTTAAATTAAGTCAAAATTTGGGATGTAACAAGGATAGTAGCAGCGATGAGTAACCCAATAAAAAAGTGCAAGCACTACAAAAAGATATGGAGTGCATGATGCAGGAATTCAAAACAATGAAAGGAGGCACCGAGCGGAGTGAAGAGGTAGAATTATAGTGCATAGACTGTAAAGGAAATGGCCACACAAAAGGAGCATGTCCTAAGAAGTCAATATGTGACATTTTCCAAGTGACGAGCCACTCTACCAAAGACTACCCATATAACTTACGAACAAAAGGGCCCTAGGTAGTCTTCACCCAAAAGCAACCATCCACCTCCAAGGCAACCACCACCAACCAACAAACATATAATGCATCATCTGGTGGGTTCCTAAATAACTAGTGTGAAGGAAGAGGAGGTAATGAAAATAGAAGCCAAATACAATATGACTCAAAGGGTCGGTTGATGATTCAGTGTTGAGCGTGCAGCCAATGGGGCCACTTCACCCAAGACTACAAGAAGAATGACACACCATAGAAATTGTGTCAATGGTGTGGTCCCGAAGATCACGACAAAGCCAATTGTCCAAAACCTCGGGTGAACTTACTCAACATTGAAGAGGAAGACGTATTGGTAGTCACTCGTAATCAGGCAAAGCAAGCCATATACCCTGATCTTCGTACAGAAAAGCAGAGAGTACGGAAAGCAAACGAGGAATTAGAGAAGGTGATGAAAGCTAAGGGGGATTTGTGTTTGGCTACATGTACATCAGGACGAACAAAGGCCGAGAACAACATGCTGGAACGGATATTGCAAATTGAGGTTCCAATCAAGATACAAGACCTCCACACAATACCCCACTTAAAAATGGCATTGTTGAATACTCACACCGTTCCACCAAGTAAACAGCAACCAAATGTTATCGGAAGCTTAGCCATAAACCCTATGCTACTTGCATTGAACAATGGACAGTACCCCACAGTCGTCAAGATGGGTATCCTCGGGACAATCCTCACCGACACCATCGTTGATGGAGGGTCAGGAGTAAACATGCTTTTGGAAGAAACATGGAAGAAACTTGGGAAGCCTACCCTATGGCCTCCCATCTTCAACCTACTCTATACAGACCAGCATGGAACTAAACCCATCGGAACATGATGGCTCAATCTGTCACCATTGGAACCCAACCTTTTGTGTTGGATTTCAGTGTAATTCCATTGAAAAAGAAGGGGTATGATGCCATACTAGGAAGGGGATGGGTGGTAGCAGCAAGGGTGAACCATAATTTGCAGAAAAACAAGCTCTCGTTGGAGAACGGTGGGAGGAAATTTGTTATTGATCTTCGTACTCAGATGGTGAACAAGGAGATGGCTTCGGAGTCTGACTCCAATGGAGAATTTGTTGGAAGGGACGAGGGAAGGAACGACATGGAGCCTAATGATGAAGGTGTGTTGGAACTACAAAGATGTTTTGATGACGACTTGGATTCTTTGAATGGACTATTCCATTGGCAAATGGAAGAATTACATGATATTACTGAGTTGCAATATGCTAGGAATAGACAAAATAGATGAAGAAAAAGAGGTGTTTCTGTCTGAGTACAGGGAAAACAAGGAAGGAGAAGCCAAGGTGAATGAAAGACTCGCTCACAACTTCAACGCAAAGAAACCAATAAATTATGAAGAGCCATCTGTACGAGTTACTAGTCTTGGGGACAAAGAAAACCCGTACAACATACTGATTGGCGATGACTGGAATCCTAGTGAAGACAGCCGCATTTAAAATCTTCATGGAATATAAAGATGTGTTCGCCTAGAGTTACAAGGACATGAAGGGTGTCCCACCGGAATTGTGCGTACATAGTATACCCCTAATGCTAGGAGTTGTACCTGTGCGGAAGAGACCGTATAGGAAGAATAAGAATTGCACAACAAGGGTGGATGAAGAGATACAATGTATGCTAGAGGTAGGAATCATATTTCGAGTAGAAACAAATGAATGGGTTTCGTCAATTGCAATATCATTGAAAAAGGAGGCGAATCAAATTAGGATCTGTCTTGATTTTTATTGCTTGAATGCAGTCACTATAAAGAACCCTTTTCCTATACCATTCAGAGACACAATATTGGAAGGGGTTGCAGGGCACGAAATATACTCATTTATGGACAAGTTCTTTGGTTATAACCAGATATCAATCGCCGATGAGGATAAGTTGAAGATCACTTTTGTGGTGAAAGAGGGTGTGTATGCATATAATTGAATGCCTTTTGGGTTGTGTAATGCACCTACAACCTTCCAAAGGCTAATCCTTCATAACTTTGATAAAATGTCCGTAGGAAACTTCCATGCATTCTTGGATGACTAGTCTATCTTTAATGGACAAGACACATTTAGTAGCACTAGTAGAATACATGGAAAGGTGTTGTCAAGCCAGGCTAGCCCTAAGCCCAAAGAAGTGTAGATTCATGGTACCTCAAGGTAAGTTGTTGGGCCACATTGTATGCAAGACTAGACTTAAAACTAGTCTTGACAAGGTACACGTGATGGTAGAGATGGAACGCCGACTAATGTCAGTGGGGTAAAATCCTTTTGGGACACATTGGGTATTATCAAAGGTTTATAAAGAACTTTGACCAAGTTTCATGCCCCCTCGACAAGATGACAAGAAAAGAACCCTATGTTTGGGGTACAGAGCAGGAAACCTCCTTTCCAGAATTAAAGACGAGATTGCTAAGGGCATCGATCTTGGCGTACCCAAATTGGGATAAAGAGTTTTACGTGCATGTGGACACTAACTTTGCAATTGGCACAACACTTGCACAGACGGGTGATCATGGCCTAGATCATCCTATCTATTTTGCCAACAGATTGTTCTCAAGGGCAAAAAAGAACTATAGCACAACAGACCAAGAGGCTCTAGGAATAGTTTACGTCGTGCAAACATTTAGACATTATTTGTTAGCAATCCCCTTCATATTCTATGTAGACCATCAGGCGTTGATGTACTTAGTAAACAAACCCATTATTCGAGGGAGGGTGAGCCGGTGGCTATTGCTACTTCAAGAATTTACATTCACAATCATGGTACGACCTAGGAAGAGTCATGTCATAACTGATCACCTCTCTCGAATCAGATCGGGGGAGTCGTCAGAAGGAGTCAATGATGACTTCCCAAATGTGTATCTATTCCATATAGCCATTCTTCCAAAGTGGTACAGAAGCATTGGCGACTAACTCTCCACCTCGTAATTTCCCAGAGAGATGCCACCAGGAGAACAGAAGTTGGTACTAAGGAGCAGAACTTTTTCTCTGATCAATGGTCTTTTGTACAAAATGGGGCCAGACCAAGTATTGAGAAGATGTGTCATGGAGGAGGTACGGAGTGTCCTTCGGGAAGCCCACGAAGGCTTGGCAGGAGGGCATATGGGACCGGACACGACGGCAAGGAAGGTACTCCTCGCAAGACTATGGTGGCTTACATTATACAATGATGCCAGGGAGTGGGTGGTAAGCTGTGATACTTGCTAGCATACAGGTAAACCCTTCAAATGGGACTTCATGCCACTAAATCCATCACATGCCCAAGAGTTGTTTGAATGGTGGGGCTTCTTAAGCCAAGTAGGACTCGGAGGTGTTGCTACATCATGGTAGCGACGAAGTGGGTCGAGGCACGAGCATTACATGACAACTCAAGTGTCAGCATAGCGAAGTATATCTATGAGCAGATCATCACGCCTTACAACATCCCTATTCAATTGACCAATGATAGAGGAGGTCACTTCGTCAACCATGTGATTCACTTGCTCACGACCAAGTTTAAAACTTTTCACTCCCTGTAAAGCCCGTACTACCCAAGGGCCAATGGTCAAGCGGAGGCAACACATAAAATCCTTGTGTCCTATAAGTCATGTGGATCGAGCAAGCTGATTGGGAAGAGAAACCGCCATTAGCACTTTGGGTGTACCACACAACGTATAAAGTGACAACCGGACAAACATCATTCCAATTAATGTTCGAACAAGAAGCGGTAGTATCGACAGAATTCATGGTTTCAAGCCTTCGGATAGAAATTGATAATAGGTTGGGCGATATGGAAAGTCTTCGAGAGTGGTAGTATACTATAGACTAAACAAACTGGACAAATGAAGACTAATGGCGGAATGGGCTACCAAGGTGGCCCAGATTGATCGTAAGGCTTGGCACAATAAACATCTGAAGCGGACAAGATTTCAGCCCGGACAATTGGTACTAAAGTACAATGGATGCTATGAGATTAAGCTTGGAAAGTTCAAAGTGAAATGGCTAAGACCCTACAAAGTGCGGGAACTTGGCGACAATGGAGCAATCAAGCTATGGATCCTTAATGGATAGGAGATTGTTAACTCGATCAATGGCTCGTAACTCAAAATCTACCACCAACGGCATGAAGGAAGCCAAGCAAACCAACGAGGTTCAATAGTCATAAAAAAAATTCAAAAAATTATAAATAATTATAAATAAATAAAAGAAAACCACAGACATGGTCCCACCATGGGGACGTGTTGCGGACATGACATGGCCACAAACGTGACATGTCCAGTGAGCTCAACATGCCCACGGTACTCATGCACCCAGTCAAAGCTTTCTGCGGACCCCCTTCTGCCACAAACATATATATATATATGTGCCAAGGGATAATCAAACACAAATCTTGCAAAGAGGAAAAAAATTACTAACACTGCGAGGAACAGAGGGAAGAGAGAAACCATCAAGGCTGAAGGGCGAGAAAGACCAGGAGCTGCAGTCAAAGTTGGAGGAGCGCATCTGTGTCAAGCAGAGATTGTTAGCCGCCCATGGAGGAGCAATCAGCTGCAGAATAGTTGCGTTCAAGGGCGGTAACTGCCGCAGAAACACAAAAGGGAATTGATGGTACGTGGCCACACCATATAGATCACACCACGGCCAAGTTCACTCATCAATCCAGAGACAGAAGTAGTCACCGTAGTGAACAAGGTAGTACAAAAACACCGGCGAAGAAGCAACCGCACAAAAGTAGTTCCGAGGGAAAGAAGTGTGATGGATTGCATCAACAAGGCAACCCTGACCATTTGGCTAGAAGACAACAAGCTAAGAAATGGTTAACCAGTTGGAGTATGCAGCCTACAAGGAAAAGGCAACAGTGGAAGGATCAATTGAAGGGGAATAAATCTGAGATGGAAATAAATGCAAGAGTTCTAGCCTCAGGAGTTCGTGTTGCAGGGCCAGTACCATCCAATAACAAGAAGCAAAAGATGTGTCCTAAAGTGCAGCAATCCTCACAAAAGGCCGACATTTCTCATCTCATCATACAGTTCGAAGGATTGAATGGCATTGAATGTCGAAGATGGTGGCACGACACACTAGAGGTAGACGTCGTCAAGCAAATACTGGTCCATGCACAGGTACATTGGGCAATCCAAATGCATGTCTTTTCTATTCGGCTATTTGAGCAGGTGCTGCACACCATGATTGAATCGCATGGCAGGTATAGCCAACAGAGTTCCTTTGAGTATAGGAAACATCCCATTACAGTTTCATTCAAACCTCATAATTTTACAGTATTCGATATCCCGGGGCAAGGCGGATGTAAAATGGCAACGAAAAATCACAAGCTTCCAAGGACAGGAAAGAGCACTGGATTAAGTTGTTTGGTCGTGACCTCACATCAGATGAATTCAAATTGGTCATAAAAGGCACCAAAAGTCATGGAATGCGACGAGACTTTATCAAGGAAGGGCCCTAGCATTGTATCATGGACGTCATGAAAAGTCGGCTAACAAGGGCTAGCAAGACTTCCGATACTTTACCTCAAATAGTTTTCATGAATGGGATTATGAATGGATTGGTCTATGATTGGGCATAGGTCTTGGCAAAATGCATGTAGGAGTTCATGACGTTGCAGCATCAAATTTTTTACATGCCGCACCATGCGATTGGATTATTTTTGGAGGTAGCACTTCATCAGATTCCAGTAGTTGTGTTAGAGGTTCCGCTGAAAGGCAAGCTGGCCAAGCATGAGCCTCCCATATTATGCTGAGAGGATGGGGAGCAAGTGGGGGGATGGGGAGGTGAATTGGTATAACAACTTTTACCGAAATAAACTTTAATCAGCACATTTGCTTCAATAACTGAAATTAACATTTATACACATGAATACAATTGCACAATGTTTACATGGAAAGCCAATGCAGGAGAAAACGACGACAAATAATTGCTTTTATATACAAACTTTCTTCTTCTATAATATTTCATAGGCACCAACCTTCTAGAGGCTATAATCCCTAAGTTTATGAGCACCAACTCACTAGAAGCACCAACTCCCACAATTTGCAGGGACCGACCTATTCAATTCTAAATTCGCGAGACGGTCTTGCTATCTCAATTGATGATGGATCGTACTTTTCTCCTCAAATCTGAATACCTCCCTTTCCTCAATCTGCTGATATTGTAGTCTCAAATCTGCCATAGGGCAATCACCGTATTCTTCTGATATTTAATATATTTTCTTTTATCTCATATATTGTACTTCTATAGTTCTGCAATATATATATATTTATATTTATATATTTTTTATTTTATTTTTTATATTTATATTTATAGATTCCTTACACACTGCACACAGTTTACACTAAATTTGTTTGATACAAATATATCAATCTGATATATCTGATATGTTTTTCTTTTCAAGCACTCCCACTCTTCTCACATCATACATAATTATTCTTCCAATCTCACGCATTTCCATCTTCAATTTCCAAAACCTGTATTGATATGTCTTCTAAATCACATATGTCTCTTCTAAAACAACATGCCTTTTCACAAGAAGAGTCTTCTCTAGGCATGCCACTGCTTCTTTCTAATGATTGCACTCCTTGAATACATTAATTTATTTAATAAACATAAGCATGTCTCCATATTAATTAATCATCTTTTGCAGTTTGTCTTCATTATCACTGAGTTATCATGATTGCTGCCTTAGTCAACTTGAAATTATTGCTGATTATGGTAGTCATTGTTATGTAGAATATGTATTGCCACATGGAAGTCACACCATTATAAGTGCACTCTTATGTATATGCCATTGCTTAAGATTTTCACGATAGTCACTGTTCCTTTCAAATAAGACCTCCAATTCTGATTTCTTTCACACATCCTGGAAGTTTACATGGCGATCATTATCTGATCTTGAGTCTCTGTCTCCTGTGTGATCTGTAATTTCTTCAACGTTCATGGGTCTTATGACTGTTGTTATGCATGCTATCACATATATTATTGTATATTATAATATTTTAAAATTTATATAATCCCAACAAAAGGAATCGATGTCTTTCCATGTATGACGTCTGCAATATAATTTCTTCATCACATTATACTCAATGGTGTCTTTACATTACTTATCAAGCAATAGTCGCTGCCTATGTATCATTACTTATCAAGCAATAGTCGCTGCCTATGTATCACTTTATATATATGTATCGCTGCTATCTGTCCTTTATCATATGCAAATGAAACCTTCAAGACTCCCGACAGCATGTTCAAAATACTTAGCAGGCAGACACCTCCCGTTTTGTGTCTCTTTGTCCCATCTTCTTTCTTGTTTATATCACTTAAGACACTGGAATGATGATTTTCAAACAAATAAATATGTGTGTGTGTGTGTGTCAACATTGTGTATATGCTGATCACAAGTCGCCATTATAATATGCTGTTATTGCTGTTAGGTTCGGTGAACAAAGATGTTTGTAGGCATGTATATTTCAAATGATATCGCTTTGATTTAGTCGTCATTTTTGCCTTAGTTACTGAAGTCAACAGTACATTAGGCTTCTTTTAGTGTGATCTCATACATATGTTTCAGTGCCTTAGTTACTGTAATCGTTTATTTGATTTTAGCACTCCATATTATATCTTCTTCTAAAACTCAACAAAGCTTCTGGTGAAGTTGGTATTATGTCTTTATCATCATTTAAACCTCTTTATAAGTCATTTGTCTTATTTTTTATAACATCATCTCTTTCTATCAATGTTTCAATTTGGACTAAAGACTTTATAAGTAGATTCGCTGGCTTGGACCTTGGAAGAATCTTAAAAATCAATCTTTCTGTTATATGTTTATCATTAATCTTCTACATAATCTTGATGACCTTGTGTACCACATACTTTGAATCTTTTCTTTGACATCAATGACAAAATCTCCAACACTGTTGCCTCAAAATAGTCAAATGCATCTTCATTAGTATCATGGCTATTTCATAATGATTAGTTAAAGACTAAAGAACACTGATTGAGGAGTCTCTTGGTTCACAGAAAAGGAAATCGGCTTCATGATTATAGAAAATTGAACAGTAATGTATCTGTATCAATTTCAGAACCTCTCTTCCTCCATGAAGCTTGATCAGCGTCCACAGATTGTGGGCAATGACAAAGGCTTTGTCTTCTAATAACACCAATTCAGATGCAACTATTTTTCCAACTAATTGACAGTGGTGTGAAGGTAAATTCTGCTGTATAAAAAATTGTGAAGTCTCACTATCATGAGACAATGTCTAATTAAAATCTTGTTTGGGTCGTAAAATTTAACATATGAGAGGTTATTTAGTAATACCATATTCCAATTTAATGATTGATTGATTGAATGAATAAATTCTTTCAATTTTATAATTTGAGGTATTGGTGAGTGATAATTAGATGATTGTTGTTTTAATAGAATGATGCCTGATAGCTGAAATGTTTGCTTCCTTGAGACCAAGGTGAAGTAATGAATGATACAGATTTGATGATTGTTTTGATTGAAGATTGATTGATATCATCAGCGATTAATGATTGATGGATGAATGAAGGATTTGTCTCGATGGATTAGGTACATGACTTATAATTGATAAGTGATCTTTTAATGCTTACAGTGAGTTCTTTATACTTTCTTAGTGACAGGGTCACCACCTTTCAGAAGATTTGACTCACCAATTTTCATTGTTTCTTTTGAAAATAATTAATAGTTCTCCAAATTAATCTCCCTTGGATATCCTCAAATGAATCCTTCACCCTTCCATATCTTCAAATGAGAAGGAGATCGTGCCTCTTCACACACCTCCCCTCTGCAATGATCACACCCTTTCACAATCACCCCCTTTTAAAAAAGTCACAAGCCTTCATCATTCACATCCTTTGAAACAGTCACAACCATCTTGATTACCACCCTTTGAAAGACCCAAAATCCTTCATCAATTCTTCCTATTCCAATCTTCTTCCACTAGTCCTTCCTTAGTTCAAATGCTCCCTTCTCTATCTCCCCTTTTGAATGAACTCTGCTCCCTTTTATATCTTATGTTGAGGCAGTTACAACTTTTCATTATGTATCCATTGACCTTTCGTTAACTTAATTAATATCTAATTATATTAAATAATATTATTTATAATTTATCTATTTATTTGTTTTTATATATTAATACTATTTGAGAAAGGGGATATTACATTGGGACACTTCACCAGGTCTTCCAATACAACCCTCGAAATGGTTTAGCTTCCATTTAATCATTAGGATTTGTTGTGAAGATTATACATATATTTCCTAATCCTAGAATTTTGTATCTAATCTAGTTGCAGGTTTTCTCCAAACAGGCTTACCTTACCTCATTCTTAAGGATTATATCTCTTTTTTTTTCTATTTGTTTTGTCTGGATTTGTGAGTTTAGGGAAAAGTATAAGGTGGTCCAAGAAAAGGACATTACAATCCTTCCAAACCTTGCATTAAAGCACTTGAGAGCACACAGGCAAACCATTTGAAAAACTTGACTTTCAGGATTTACATTTAAGCAATTTGAACTTTTTATATTTTGTTTTCTGATTTTCAAAGACCTGGCCAAGTTTAACCGTCGAGACTCACCAAGTCCAGCGAGTCAAGCCTAAACAATGATTACATGCAGTTCAGCAATTAGTTAATTCAAAGTTCATATATGATTTCAATGTTTTCTTTTCACTAATTGGACTTCTGCTCGGATTCCTTAAGAATTGAAGCAAATTGGTCTAGTTTTAGACAATGATGTGAAATCCTGCCTGAAACACAAAGGGGCCTAAATATCTCTGATATTGACTGTTTTAAATCTACATACAGATCAGGAGAATGAGACAACAAAGCAAATCTGAGAACAATAAAATATGTCAATTTAAAAGTGAACCAAATAACAGAACATTGAATAGTCTTACAAAAGAAAATGCTAAACTTCTGAACAAATTCATAGGCATAACGACTTCAAATATGCTGTGGATTCTGCTGAGACAAATAAAAGAACACTGAATAATCTGACAAAAGTAAATGCTAACCTTCTGAACAAATTCATTGCCATAACAGACTACAAATGTGCTGTGGATTTTGCCAATGTGATACATAACAGATAGGATATCTTTCTCATCCTGCATGACATTATGTTACTAGTCAAACATTACAAGTTTGAAATCACATAATCCCTAAATTCTTACATCAATAGCTCATCCTGTTCTGGCTAAAATAGGAAAGACGATCTACTCATCTCATGATAATACTCCAATAAAAAAATTGGTGCTAATTCATTATTGATTATAGTATGAAAATGTTCAACAGGAATTATATAGGATTTGAATTTCCTAGGCTGTACTGCAAGTAAATCTCGCTCAAAGGCATGTATTTTAATTTATAAAGATGGGAACAACAGTTATCTTAGCACAATGGAAGGTGAAGAAATAATAAAAACCTGTGGATGCTTGTCCAAATTTTCCATTAGTGCATCAAATGACATTTTAAACATTGATATGCTAGGCAATTTCATATGACTAAGAAGCCTCCTTGCTGCAGAACGTATATCAGCATTGATGTCTTCCAGCATGCCAAGAAACTGCAAATGCAGTATAGAAATTTACATTGTATAAAATAAGCAACACAAGAATTATTGCTCATTCAAATTTTAAACTAGACAATAATCATAAATAATCAAGAAAAAATAAAATTCAACTTAACATAAGCTAGGACAAAAATGAAATAGCCGATGTCACACAAGAAGCAAATGTTGAAAAGATAGAATGTTACAAAGGTTTGACTAAGAAATGCCTTTTGATTTAGATCGAAACCTCCAAGCTACAAACTACTTAGATGCATTATTACAAAGTAATTGGAAAATATTTGTTTGTTTTAATAGTGATCAAGAGATCAATTTATACAAGAGACTGAACAATGTTCCCTTAAGAAACAATTGTAAAGAAAAGAAACATTATATTCTAGAAATAGAAACCTAAATATTAGAAACATTCTAATATTTACAGAAGATTACAATAGATAACCATTAGATACTAATCAGAGATAATAGAAACTATCTATTTGTAATGTCCCCTCGTTAGCAGTCGACCAAGTGTTTGTGCGTTAGCCTAGTTCTACATGGTCCCGAGGGCTAACGAAGAGTTTAAAGGGATCTTTGAGTGTTTTGGCCTAGTCATGTCCAGTTTGGGCCAAAACGGAGTTGATTTACTCAGTTTTAGGCATACTTAATATTTTTAATAAGTCAGCAAGAGACAAGGGAGGCTAGTTTTGGTGATTGAATTTGATACTCCACGGCAAGAGCTTTCCAACGAGCTATCACTTGTGCTATTCGGAGTCTGATAGCTAATATATTTTTATGCCTAAAGTATTATTAAAGTAACAATTAATTTAGTTGTAAAATATTGAAGTGTTACTTTAATATTAAATTTTATAGGAATGTGTGCAAATCAAAAGGGATGCCTAAGGGAGACATAAGTGATTATTTTAATATGTTTTATATCGCACATCTTTTATCCCACATTGCTCATTTGAGTGGAATGGACCCTTGGAGAAAGAATAAAAGGGAGTGTTAATGGCTTCATTCGATAGGTTGAATATGAGAAGAAAATGTATGTGTGAGTTGCAGATCTGTTATTGGCATTAGAGGACATCTATCCTCTCGTATGACATTCTAGACGTCATTCCCTTGGGATTTGACCTTTGGAATTCATTGCTATCAGCTTTATATCCGGCAGATTGGGTGCATTTCTAGCTACAACCATGTTCCTATAGCAAGTTACTGCAGTTGTCGAGTTACTGTAGCAGCGCATCACTGTAGTAGCTATATCACTGTAGCAGAGCGCCACTGTAGCAGCCGTCATTGTAGCAGCCGCATCACCGTAGCAGCCGAGTTACTGTAGCAAGTTACTGTAGCAAGTTACTGTAGCAAGTTACTGTAGCAGTTTCATATTGTTTGCAGCAGGTCAATGCAAGGGACACGCCCTGAACTATTTGATGTAAACAACGTTTGTTCCAATTTATTGCTGGAGTATTCAGTGAATCAGCTTTGCACTTGTTATTAAATTTTGAAAATCAATATAAAAAATAGTGTGTTGGTTATTTGTGCAATATATGTTATGCTTTTTCAATTCCTATATTTATGTTACATGCAAACACAACATGATACATTCAACCTTTTAGAGCCATAAGGGTTGTAGCATTTAACGGAGACTGCAAGCTAAGTGTTTGATAAAATTACCATATAGTTGTGAATACTTGTCAGTAGATTTTGGGGGTATCCATCACAGTGGTATCAAAGCTTTAAGTCCTGCTATCTTGTGGAAACCTTACAGGGAATTTTGAATAGTCAGATAAAGGAAAAAGTGTTTGATGAAATGTCAAAACACTGAAGTCTGAAATATAATAGGTTTAGAATGTATGTTTGAGCATGCGACAGAGACCATTAACTTCCGCCATACCAAAGCAAGACAACAAAGATTCAGACTCACAGAGTGAGGAGTCTAGTTCATTCATGTAGGTGGACATAAAATCCAGTCATACAGACACAGAAGAGATATTTTTTGAACAAGACAACACTATAGGTGACCAAGATGATAGGAATACAGGACTAGGCGGAGGCAAGAATGCTGGTCCAGATCAGGAGGAGGTAATGTTCAGACGGTTACTGGGTACATTAGAGGAGGGGCAGCATATGCAACCGGAGTAGAATAGGCGAATGGATATGATGTTGCAGCTTATGGCTAGACAAATGGCTCAATATTAATCCAGTTGATGCAAACAATGGAAATGGGGGTAATGATAATAATGGAGGCCGAAGCAAAAACAATGGTTCTGAGAATAACATTAATGGTAATAATAATAGACATGGCAACAATGGAAATGAGGCTGATAACTTTAGACATGTTGCACACCCAACTCGGACAGCAAGCTTGAGACCTCTTCTATCCACATTCCCACCCAGAGATCCAGTTCAACCAGTAAACGAACCACAGATTACCGAGTTACAGGGTCAATTCAGGAGGGATTGGAGGCTAGTGGACCAGAGTTTCAGGCGGATATTTCCCTCAGAGATTATATGGACTTGAGGATGAGATACATGCCTAGGGCAGGAGGGAGAAATCAAAACTTTGAGCTTAGAAAGAAAGTTGGAAAACTTTCTTTACCTTATTATGATGCTTCAGGGAAGATGACTACACGAGCTTGGGTGCAAAAGGTAGATACATACTTCCAGCCGAATCCTATGCCTGAGGAGGAGGCTATCAAGTATGTGGCTATTCATTTGGATGGACCAACGCATGAGTGGTGGAACCATTGCATGGTAACCTTGGGGCATAATCAGATCACATCTTACGAGGAGTTCACTGAGAGACTCATAGAGAGATTTGATATCAAAGATCCTGAGTTACAGTTTAAAGAGTTGGCACAACTCAAGCAGTGGGGATCAGTTGAGACATACATCAGTGAATTTCACAAGTTAGCTATGTTGGTTACAGATATTTTAGAGAGGAGATTAGTAGTGCTATTTATAGATGGACTCTCAGATCCCTTGAGGAGTTGGATCAAAGGGCATGACCCAACTACATTACAGGAGGCCACTAAGAAGGCTCATGACTTAGCACCTTCTTTTAAGAGCAGATTTCAGCCTAGGGATTCACAAATGAAGAAGGATAAGGACAAAAAACCTTTTTACCAGGATGCACAACCAAAAAGGGATAATAAGAAGTTGGATAATGACACCCTGAATGAGTTGAGGAGGAAGAAGTTGTGTTTTCATTGTAGAAAGCCTTGGGACTTATCTCATAAGTACCCTCTCAAGGCTAAGGCAAATCAAATGGAGTATTTTTCAGAGGAGAAGTCACAATCAGAGGGGGAGGATCAGCACTCGAATTCGGATGAGAGTAGCACTCCAGAGGAGAACATCATTCCTAAGGATGATAGGTTGTTGGCACAATTGACAAAGGCTCACAAGGCAATCACATTTAAGGTCAGGGGTACTATCCAGGGGCAGAAAGTGATCTCTCTCATTAACACTAGGGATACACATAACTTCATAGATGCACAGTTAGTAGCAACAAGAGGTTTATAGACTGAGGAGCACGTTGGGTTTAGCGTCACGGTAGTTAATGGTGACAAATTATTATGCACTCGGAAGATATCTAATTTTCGCATCAGGTTTGGAGATGGCTATGAGTTGGAGGAGTTCTATGTAGTAGACATGGGAGACTATGATGTCATCCTCAGCATGACATGGATGGCCTTGCTATTTGAGTTCACACTCAACCTAGCAAAACTAAAGATGAGATTCCAACATGAGGGAAGAACTGTTGTACTCAGAGGACTTTCGGATGAGAGTTGCATAGTAGTCTCCCTAAGGAGAATGCAGAGACTTTTTCAGCATAATGGCAGAGTGGGCAGCAGAGTGTTTCATTATGCCAGCCCCAAAAGAGCCATAGGTAAAGAGTCATCCACTGGACATCCAGGAGATACTTGACAGGCATGCCAAAGTATTTGGCAACATTCCACACAGGGTTCCTCTTGACAGGGGAATAGAGCATGATATTGAGCTTAAGGAGGGAGCCAAACCAATCATGATTACCCCCTATCGTCATCCTAAGAAACACAAGGATGAGATAAAGAAGGCAATTAAGGAGCTATTGGAGATGGGACACATCAGGTCTAGCAAAAGCCCTTTTGCTTCAGCAGTACTTCTAGTGAAGAAGAAGAATGGGACATTGCGCATGTGCATCGATTATAGGGCACTAAATAAAAATACAATTAAAAACAAGTATCCCATTCCGAGGATTGATGAGTTGCATGGTGCACGCTCCTTCACCAAAATCGATTTATGATCCAAATACCACTAGATCAGGATAAGAGCAGAGGACATCAAGAAGACAGCCTTTCGATGTCACTATGGCCACTTCAAGTTTATGGTTATGCCATTTGGGCTAACCAATGCACCTGCCACATTTCAAAGTTGTATGAACCAAGTGTTCAGGGGGCAATTGAGGAGATTCATCTTGGTCTTCTTTGATAACATCTTGGTCTTCAATAAGACCTAGGAGGAGCACTTGCAGCATTTGGAGGAGGTGTTATCTATTTTGGATGGAGAGCCATTGTATGCCAAGGAATCAAAATGCGAGTTTGGCATGACCGAGCTCCTTTACCTTTGGCATATCATTAGTGCCAATGGTGTTCGAGTTGATCTTGAAAAGATTAGAGCTATTGTGGATTGGCCTACCCCCACAAACCTCACACAGCTTAAGGGGTTCTTTGGTTTATGTGGTTTTTACAAGAGGTTTGTTAGGGGAATCTCACAGATTGCCACACCTTTGAAAAATCTTACCAAGAAAGGAGCCTTCACATGGATAGAGGCAACGCGGAGATGTTTTGACCACTTCAAACAGGTGATGTCATCTTGTCCAGTTCTAGCTCTACCTGATTTCACGAAGCTATTTGAGCTTCAATGTGATGCTTCAAGAGACGGGATAGGAGCAATATTGATATAGGAGAGACACCCCATTGCATTCGAGAGTAGGAAGTTCCGAGGAGTTGAGAAGAGTTATTCTATCTACAACAAGGAAATGTTGGTCATAATGCATGCATTGGCCAAATTCCGATCATATTTGGTAGGTGGGCATTTTGTGATCAAAACTAATCACAATAATATTAAATACTTCATGAGCCAACGTGATCTTAATGATCGGCAGTAGAAATGGGTTACTAAATTGCAGGCTTATGACTTTGATATAGAGTTTATCAAAGGTAAGAAAAATGTGGTGGTTGATATTGTATCTCAAAGACCTCATTTATGTGCTTTGGCAGAGGTTTCAAGAGATTGGAGAGATCGAATTGCAGCGGAGTATGCAGGAGATGATTGGGCTTATGAGATAGTTAGGGGCACCATTTAGGATGATGGGTATGCGATGTTGGATGGGTTGATCATATTTCAAGATAGGGTTTATTTGATCCCTACATCACAGTTTAGAGAGGAGATTCTGAGGGCATTTCATGATGCACCTACAGCTGGGCATCCAGGGGTCTTTAAGACCTGTAGGCACATCTGCGAGCACACATTTCCTGCAAGTTTACTACAGCCCTTGCCCATTCTAGCCAAGTAATGGGAAAGTATTTCTATAGACATCATCACTGGTTTACCATGAGTGCAGGGAGGAGATTGTATTTATGCGGTGGTAGATAGATTAACAAAGTTCGCTCACTTCTTTGCTATTCCTTCTACTTATACAGCACCACAGGTTTCAAATTTATTCTTCAGAGAGGTCTTTAGGTTGCATGGGATACCAAGATTTATGTGACAAAGATAGCAAGTTCATGAGCGCCTTTTGGCAGGAGTTGTTCAGGCCATGCGATACAGATCTTACACCTAGTACAAGTTACCACCCTTAAACAGATGGGCAGACGGAAATAGTAAATAAATGGGTGGAAGGCTATTTGCAGAACTATGTGATTGCATAGCAAAGAGCATGGGTCAAGTGGTTATACATGGGGGAGTATTGTTACAATACAATATATCAGATGACCATCAAGATGACTCTATTTATGACATTGTATGGGTATGAAGCACCCAACTTCATGGATTTAGTTTTGAGGAACAATCGAGCGCCCAAAGCCAAAGACCTGTTGCAAGATACTTAGGATATCTTGAGAGCACTCAAGGAGAACATACAACAGACTCAAAATCAGCAGAAGTTGTATGTTGATCAGCATAGGGTAGAGCACAATTTCGAGGTAGGTGATATGGTGTATTTGAGGCTACAACCATATAGGCAATCATCGCTCAAGAGGAGCCGAGCAAAGAAGCTGAAGCCTAAATTTTATGGTCCCTACAAGGTGGTTCACAAAGTGGGAGAAGTTGCCTATGAGCTTGATCTTCTAGAGGGCAGTCCGGTGCAAAATGTATTTCATGTGTCGAGGCTTAAGAAAGCCATTGGTCAGAGTGTAGTTCCTTCTACAGATTTACCCCCTTTGGATGAGAAGGGGAAGCTCGTGTTAGTACCTGAGGCTATTTTGGACACCCTACAGAGGAAACTCAGATCCGGGATAATGAAGGAGTATTTGGTCAAATGGAAAGACCTGCCGAAGGAGGATGCTTCATGGGAGAGTGAGCAAGTTATTTAGCAAGCTAGATTGAGATTGCTTGAGGACAAGCAATTTCAAGGAGGGCGGACTGTAATGTCCCCACTTTAGCAATCGGCCAAGTGTGTGTGCATTAGCCTAGTTCTACATGGTCCCAACGGCTAACGAAGGGTTTAAATGGATCTTAAAGTGTTTTGGCCTAGTCATCTCCAGTTTGGGCGAAAATAGAGTTGATTTACTCAGTTTTAGGCATACTTACTATTTTTAGTAAGTCAACAGGACACGAGGGAGGCTAGGTTTGGTGATTGAATTTGATACTCCGCAGCGAGAACTTTCCAACAAGCTATCACTCGTGCTATTCAAAGTTCGATAGCTAATATATTTTTATGCCTAAAGCATTATTAAAGTAACAATTAATTTAGTTGTAAAATATTAAAGTGTTACTTTAATATTAAATTTTATGAAAATGTGTGCAAAAGGGGCACCTAAGGGAGACATAAGTGATTATTTTAATATGTTTTATATCGTACATCTTTTATCCCACATTGCTTATGTGAGTAGAATGAACCATTGGAGAAAGAATAAAAGGGAGCGTTAGTGGTTTCATTCGACAGGTTGAATTTGAGAAGAAAATGGATGTGTGAATTGTAGATATATTCTTGGCATTAGAGGACGTCTATCCTTTCATGTGACATTCTAGACGTCATTCCCTTAGGGTTTGGCCTTTGTGGAATTCATTGCTATCAGTTTTATATCCCGCAGATTGGGTGCATTTCCAGCTACAACCAAGTTACTGTAATAATCGCATCACTCTAGTAGCGTGTCACTGTAACAGACGTATCACTGTAGCAGATGTGTCACTGTAGCAGCGCGTCACTATAGCAGTCATATCACTGTAGCAGCTGCATCACTGTAGCAACCAAGTTACTATAGCAGCTGAGTTATTGTAGCAAGATACTGTAGTAGTTGCATATTGTTTGTAGCAAGTCAATGCAAGGGCCACGCCCTCAACTATTTGATGTAAACAATGTTTGTTCTGATTTATTGCTGGAGTATTCAGTGAGTTAGCTTTGCAATTGTTATTAAATTTTGGAAATCAATAATTCAATTCCTATATTTATGTTACATGCCAAACACAACATGATACAGACAACCTTTTAGAGCCATAAGGGTTGTAGCATAGTACCCTCCGTTAATGGTTTAATCTATCTAGTGCACAAAGCTGGCAAAAAGAGTAAAAGGCAGATTTTGTTTGCTTAAGGTGCTCGCCCTGTTCGTTGTGGGTTGCAAACTAGATTGTTTAGATAGGGCAACTAAGCACTTCCAACATTCAACCTTCATGTGCCCAAACTTGTGGCTATAATTGCATTGAAAGTTTTTCTTCCAAGAGCCTTCTGAATCCGAAGCAAAGGATATCTGTTAAGAAGACTGCTCATGGTACTTTGGATAATGCTCCAAAACTTTGCAGATGAGCATAATGCTCCAAAACAAACCACAAAAAGACATGATTTTTAGGAGAAAATTGAAAAAATCGAACATGATTTTTGGGGTGAAATATCAATCAAAACCCAACATGATTTTTGAGGTGAAAAATCAATCAAAACCTGACATGATTTTTAAGGTGAAAAAGCAATCAAAACCTGACAATACAAAGCTTTGTTTTTTAGGAATCGCACAAAACTTTGCGAATTACAAAATCAGAAATTTTAAAGGGAAAATTTATAGAAGCCCATAAGAATTTTTTTTAGGGAAAAAATATGAAAACCCATCAAAAATTATTGTTTGAGGGAAAAAAAATTATGAAAACCCACCAGAATTTTTAAGGGAGGCGAGACACGAGACTTTGCATGGTGCACATGCAAGTACATGCAACCCTCAAAAAGTAAAGACCTAGAAAATTTGAAGGGTGACCCAGAAGAGAGCTTGAAAACCCCAAAGAGAATATGTTGTCAGTTTCTCGATCAACTGGCTCAAAAATTGACGCACAAAAATCAAGGCACCCAGAAAAAACAAACGACAACCCAGTTGAGATTTCAAAAAACCCACCAAGAATCAGGCCATTTCTTTTTATCCAGTACAGGAAATTAAGATTTTGAACTAAAACAGCCTTGCTGCAAAAAATGGCGAATATGTGCAAAAAACAAACGGATCTGGATAGAAATGGGTTGCAGAACCAAACCAGAAGTCAGAAGACGGCGGATTCAGATCTCTCAAAATAGAAACCCTAATCGAATTATAGAGAGAGTTGGAAACAAATATGCATGTAAATAATTTCAAAAATAAAAAGCAAATAATTTCAACCAAGAAATTATAATTATTTTCGAAAAAATTTAAATTATTGGCTCTGATACCATATTACAAAGTAATTGGAAAATATTTGTTTATTATTAATAGTGATTAAGAGATCAATTTATACAAGAGACTGAATGAGTTTTCCTTAAGAAACAATCATAAAGAATAGAAACATTATATTCTAGAAACAGAAAACTAAATATTAAAAACATTCTAATATTTTCAGAAGATTATAATAGATATAACCATTAGATACGAAACAGAGATGATAAAAACTATCTATTATTGTAATATGCATAATTGTCAAGACCTGTGTCAAGATACCATTGAATTATCCCAAAATGAACACAGTCCCACAAAATTTACCAAAATGAATCAAGTTCTTTAAAATGTAAAGTAGGATAATGCCATAACCCCGCCATGCTATGAGGGGCTGAGCTGACCAAGGGAGTGACCAATTTAAAAATAATAATTAAAAAAAAAAAAATCCTAGGCCATTCTGTAAGAGTACCCAATTAATGAGAATAAAGGGGTTAGTTGTATGAGTCAAACTATATCAGATTTAATAAAAATTGCCCAGAAACATAGGGTAGAAATAAAAAATATTGGGAAGGCCGGCCTCACTTGAATGGTCAGTACATTTCAACTTGGGCAGTTCGAGCAGTAATGGGGGTATTATGGAAAATACATTGAACAGCAGACTATAAGTTCAGAACAGCAAAGCAGGAGCACAAACAGCTGTAACTATATTAAATTTATATAGAAACCTGGTAATAAGCTTTCAAGTCTTATTCACCTATTAATATGCCAATCAAGAAGGAGAGGGGAAAAATAATTATAGTCGCAGGGCACATGAATAGATATTTCTTTACAGCTTCCTTGTTGTTCCCCCTTTCTCTTCTTCTCAACAGCAAACAAAAAAATTTGGTAGCAAGTTATGATTAAGGGTGATGGGATTTGCAATTTATGTTTTTCGGGTTATAAAAATAGTGCAGGAGGGCGTGTGCCTCCACCACATGCCCCCAGACATAAGTATTTAGTTTTTGCTTAACAAACAATTGTTTCAAATTTATTTTTGAAATCAAGCCATTTGACCATTCCTAGAACAGTTGAGGAATATCTCAAGCATCCCAAGCTATCCTGAGGATGTATAGAAGTCCTGCCCTTGTGGACAGCATCAGAGGGAGGTGAAGCCAACTACCCCAAAGACGGGAACAGCCCGGAGATATCCCCTACCATCTTGCTATACCAGGATACCAGTCAAGTGTAACATGACTAATACCAAATTCAGGGCATTCAAATGTTTAAAATGGCAATCCAATTTTCTTTTTTATATAGTTAATAAAGCAAAAGAGTTGAGGCCGACATGTGATACCCTGTATCAAGATAGCTGTTAATTAATTTATGCATGTGTAATCTTATATCTACTCATTTGTTATGATTTGTATTAAATATGACTTCACTCTTCAATTGAAACATACCATTCAAACATAATACATACTAATTCAGAAATTATAAACACATCACAAGTGATATAGTGGTAGGTAAATAAATTCTACTTATTACAAGGTAATTGGTAAATACTTGCTTATTAATAACAGAGACCGAAAGGTCAATTTATACAAAAGGAAGAGATGATGTTTCCTTAGGAAACGATCGTAAAGAATAGAAACATTCTATTCCAGAGAAAGCAAAAAACGAAAGCAAATTAAAGCTAAAGATATTTACAAGATAACCATTAACTAATAATAGACGTCTTATCTATTATTGTAATACCCTCCCTTAATGGTTAATCTATCTAACACACCAAGCTGTCCTCTGAATTTGACAAACTTATCAGGACCAAGAGGCTTGGTGAGAATGTCTGCAGTCTGATCTGAGGTAGGAACATACTGCAGATCTATAGTCCCGTCTTCAACCAACTGTCGTATGTAATGACAATGAACATCCACATGCTTGGTTCGTTCATGGAAGACTGGATTCCGTGCTAACTTGATAACGCCTTCGTTATCAACAAACAGAGTAGTCGGTACTGCTGGTGACATCTGCATATCCCCAAGCATCCGACGAAGCCAGACAGCTTCACATCCTGCCTTAACAGTCCCTCTATATTCAGCCTCTGTAGAAGAGAGAGAAACTGCCTGCTGCTTCTTGCTGGTCCATGTGACTGCACCGGATCCCAAACTGAACACATATCCAGATGTTGACTTTTTATCATCAACAGAGCCTGCCCAATCTGAATCTGTGAACCCACTGAGTTTAGGATTAGAACTCCAAGAATACAGAAGTCCATAATCAGAAGTGCCTTTCACATAACGAAGCACACGCTTTGCTGCCATCCAATGATCAACCTTAGGAGCTGTCATAAAGCGTGAAATATAGCTGACTGCGAAGCTGATATCAGGCCTAGTAGCAGATAGGTAGATGAGGCTGCCTACTAGTTGCCTATACGTAGTATCATCAACGGAAGGAGAATCAGACTTGGCTGATAACTTGAGACCTTTCTCCATAAGTGTAAATGCAGGTTTGCAATCCTGCATTCGGAATTTGTCTAACAAGGCTCTGGCATATTTGGACTGAGAGATGAATATACCAGAAGACTGTTGCCAAACTTCAACACCTAAGCAATAATGCATGAGCCCAAGGTCAGTCATATCAAAAGACTGGCATAAGTGTTGTTTGATTCCCTGAATCAAAGATGTCGAACTGCCAATGATGATCAGATCATCCACATAGATAACCAGAAGGATGATGTCACTGTCAGTAGTCTTGATGTACAGATTTGAGTCTGAAGAACTCCTCTTGAAGCCTTGATCACTGAGGTACGTATCAATCTTGATGTACCATGCCCGAGGGGCCTGCTTCAAACCATAGAGAGCTTTTAACAATCTGAGAACCTGATGGTCTTTACCAGCAACCTTGAAACCAGGAGGCTGCGTCATGTAGACCTCTTCATGGAGATCACCATTCAGGAAAGCACTCTTTACGTCCATCTAATGGACCTTCCAGCCAAACTGTGCTGCCATGGCTAGGACTAATCTGATGGTGCTCATCTTTGCAGTAGGAGCAAAGGTCTCCTCATAATCAATGCCCTGACGCTGAGAAAAGCCCTTTGCCACTAAACGAGCTTTGTACTTATCCAAAGTACCATCTGATTTGTATTTGATTTTGTAGACCCATTTGCAGCTAATGGGTTTCTTCCCTGGGGGAAGATCAGAAAGGACCCAAGTGCTGTTTTTCAGCAGGCTCTGGTGTTCAGATTGCATGGCCTGTTCCCACTCTAGAATTCCTTTAGCCTCGGAATATGTTTGAGGTTCAAACACACTGTGAATGTTGGCCATAAGAGCAAAGTTAACAGAATCTCTAGTTTTGCTCTTTTTTCGAGTAGTTCTCCCATCAATGAGCTCATCATCATGAAGATCAGCAAGTGTCTTAGCCCACCACTTAGGCCGGAGAGGAGAATGACCAACAGTAGTACTAGGAGATGCTTGATCAGCAGGATCCTAATCAGAAGAATCTAGATCAAACTCAGGTGAAGCATCTTCAAAACGAGGTGATCCTGCAGGAGAAGCCGGAGGTGGCTGTACAGGTATCACTGGCAGGACTGGAGCTGTAGGAGCTACTGGAGCCCTCCCATCAGGTGGACCTAATGGAAGCCGAACTCCCAAATCATGAACCTGCATAGGCTGGTCTGCTGGATCAGGAACATGAGAAACAAGCATGAATGGTCCTCACTGCTCATCAAAGGCTACATCGCGGCTGTATATGAGACGAGATGTCTCAACATCAATAAGGCGGTAGGCTTTGTGAAGACTGCTATATCCAGCAAGCATCAGTTTCTGACTCTTGGCATCCAACTTGGTGCGTGAAGCATCAGGGATCCAAACAAAAGCAAGAGAGCCAAAAACCTTCAGGTGACTGATTCTGGGCTTGCGACCTGACTAGGTCTCTTCCGGAGTTTTACCTTTGACCGCCACTGTGGGTGACCGGTTCAACAGATAAATTGCAGTGTTAACTACTTCTGCCCAAAAACGCTTCGGAACATGTCTGTGTTCGAGCATGGAACGAGCCATCTCGGTGATTGTCCTGTTCCGACGTTCAACTACACTGTTCTGTTGTGGCATGTGGGGTGTGGTGAACTGGCGTTGGATGCCATGTGTATCCAAGAAGTTGGAGAAAACATTAGAACAAAATTCCCCCCCATTGTCTGATCTAAGAGTAATAATAGATTTCCCAAACTCTTTTTCAACTAAGGGTTTAAACTTCTGAAATACAATAAATGCATCGGATTTCTTTTTAAGGAAATACACCCACATTTTTCTACTGAAATCATCTACAAACAACAGAAAATACCTGTACCCAAGAACAGAAGGAGTGGCCATAGGGTCGCAGATATCAGCATGAACAAGCTAAAGTACTTGAGAAGCTCGCCAAGAATCGCCACTGGGGAAAGGTGTGCGATGTTGCTTCCCAGCCTGACATGCGTCACAAACTCCAAGGTGTTGGGTTTGAATCTCTGGCAAACCAAGAACAAGCTCATCCCGAGCAAGTTGTGAGAGATAATGCACATTTAAGTGCCCATATCGCTGATGCCAAAGTGAGCTGATGGAAGATCGCCGAGCAACCATAGCTTCAGCAAGTCTGAAAAGACCATGATCCTCAAGACCAACTGCAACAGTAGACTTAGTCGCCCGATCAATGATGGTGCACTGATGTGAATTGAAGGTGACTGCCAAGTGTGGAGAATGTCGCAGCAACTAACTGACCGAGAGTAGATTTAGTTCCATCCCTGGAACGTAGTACACATCAAGGAATATGAGCTTCCTCCCAATAGACTAAATTTGAATGTTGCCTTTACCAACAACCGTGTACTCTTCTCCACCACCAAAGATAACAGAATCTGAATAAGGCTGGTAGTCAGTAAACCAATCTCTGCGATGAGTGAAATGTCAAGAGGCACCTGAATCAATGTACCAGGCAGATGATTGTACATGATCTGCGGGTCTTTTAGCCATGAAGGCATAAAAGGCAGATTCCACCTGCTCAGTGTGCTCTGCAGTGTTCGCTTTGGGTTGCGAACCTGATTGCTTAGACTGGGCAGCTAAGCGTTTCCGACATGCAACCTTCATGTGACCATACTTGTGGCAATAGTTGCATTGAATGTTCTTCTTTTTGGTACCATCGGATGCTGGAGCAGAAGACTTCTGCTGAGATGGTTGCTGAAACTTGCCCTTATCCTTCTGAAAGGATTTCGCAGCAAAGGCTTGCTCAGTGGAGGTGGAACTGGAGCTGCTACCGAACTATTGTTTCCACCGATCTTGCTGAAGTAGCAGGGTGCAGAGATCAGTGAACTTTAGATCAACACCAGTAGATGTGATGTTGAGAGTCTCGATAAAATGCTCATAGGAATTTGGTAAACTCCGAAGAGTGATTACCACAATATCCTCTTCCTCCATCTTGCGACCGATGGCAAGTAACTGATCACGGATTTCCTGAATCCGATTCAGGTGTGCCTGGAGCGAGGTGCGCTCATCCATGACAATAGAAAAAAGAGTGTTTTTCAGAAAGAAGGCTCTGCTCTTGTCGGAAGTCTCATGAAGACCTTTTAGATGTGTCCAGATTTCGGCCGCTGTCTTGCCGGATGGAATCTGAGAAAGCTGGTCATCAGCTACGGATAGTTTGAGAAGCATTACTGCCTCTCGATTATTCAGATCCCATGTATCTTGATCAGGACCCGGAGAAGTCGAACGCTGCATAACACCCAGAACAAGTTGATCAGTGTTTCGATATTCGAAGATTGCAATGATGCGTTGCTTCCAGGTTCCATAATTGCGACCATTGAATTTGGAATTATGCTCGAGCAGAATATTTGTCAGAGATGCCATGGCACGTTTTCCAATGAAAAACTGTGAAAATTTGTGAAGGCACGTTCTTCGAGGCAAAAATACGGAAGACCCAGAAGAATTAGAGAATGACCCAAAAGAGAGCTCGAAAAACCCAAAAGGAATCTGCTGTCGTTTTCTGAATCCGCTGGCTCGAAAATCGAGGCACAAAAATCGAGGCACCCAGAAAAAACGGACGACAACCCAGTTGAGCTCTCGAAAAACCCACCAAAAATCTGCAAACAAAAAAAAATTTCGACCCCAAAATTTAGGGTTTCGAAAAAAAACGGCCCTAGCTGAAAAAAGCTTGAAAAAACTTCAAATTTCTTGATGAAAAATGGTTGAATTTGCTTCCCAGAGCACAATGACAGACTGAGACGGCTAAGAGCATGAAGATTTGATATAGAAACATGCAGATTTTCACCCCAAAAATGCGAGTCTCCAAAAAATGGCCACGATTTCCATGCGATTTGCAGACCCGTAATTCAAGAATTTCTCCAAGCAGAAAAACCCTAGGTGGGTTTTGGAGAAATTAGCTGAAATAATTTTGGAAAAATTTAAACAAATAATTTCAAGAAGAAATTATAAATTTTTTCGAAAAAATTTAAGTATTTAGCTCTGATACCATATTACAAGGTAATTGGTAAATACTTGCTTATTAATAACAGAGACCAAAAGGTCAATTTATACAAAAGGAAGAGATGATGTTTCCTTAGGAAACGATCATAAAGAATAGAAACATTCTATTCCAGAGAAAGCAAAAAACGAAAGCAAACTAAAGCTAAAGATATTTACAAGATAACCATTAACTAATACTAGACGTCTTATCTATTATTGTAATACTACTTACATAGAATATCTTTTTTTAAACGACTATTTGACTCACCATTTTCTGAAATTGATTATATCTGTTCATATGAAACATCTTGGAAGGGAAGAACACCCTGTAATAATCTCTTCTAATTAAGTGGATACTAAATGATCGATTGCAGAGAGGGTTGACAATCAATAGGAAAACGATTTTCACTAAGTAAATAGGAATTAACAAATACCAGCTTTTACTCAATTCCCAAGGAAGAAATCAAACAAAAGAAAGACTAAAACAATGATGTCTCCCTGTGGAAGAAAACATGACCAAATTAATTTCAAAATGCCAAAACTGGAGCCAACATGCTTTCATTTTTGATTGAAGGTTCTGTCCAATAATTGAAAGATCTAATGCTGATACTACTTAAGAAAAAACAATTAAAATTATTCTTCTATGTGACTTCAAGAAATTAATCAGGATAGAAAGAGACGATAAAAGGAATGTGGCAAGCACCATATGCATGTGTTTTTCCTGCACTCTCAAGTGATCAAGCTGAGCCATATGAAGCAAACCATGCAACGTATGCATGCGAACCTCAAAAGAATCATCGTTCAGCATATCCATCAATAAATCCAGTGCACCATCAGCAAATTGGTTAGAGAAGCCACTGAGCCTTGCCAAAGAATGAATGGTAGCCACACGAACCTATAAAGACAAAGACAGACGTATTGTTTAACTCAGTGGATACCATGTTGGGTATATGAAAATCACATCTCCATGAAGAAAATTTGCATGCACAACAAATTATTACCTCAAAAAATTCATCCTCAACCCCATGAAGAAAAGCTCCAGCAGCACTAAGAGTAAGAAAATTGAAGTCCTCACCACAATCCAGGTGATCCCTGACATCTTGAATTCCACTTGTTGATTTCTTTGTTGCTTTCCCCAAAATCTTCTTACTAAGGGCTTGGAGCAAAACGTTCTCAGATAAAGGCCCCATTTTCCCAAGTGCTTCAAGTGCTTCACTTCTCACTCTCATATTCATATCCCTTGAGAGAGCACACAGCTGCATGGCAAGTGTAAACATTTACACAATAAATATACAATGAAAAGTATTTGGAAATGCCATAATATTAATAGAAACAAAACATCTTTTTATAGACAGCAAAATCACAAGAATTAGAAACTATTAGATGAGTTTGTGTCATTTAAATTCTGGAATGCAAACCTTAGATCTGTAACATACACATAATTCAACATTAAATCAATCAAATTACATTTAATTTAAGTAAGTGAGATTTCTTTAATGAATAAAGTTGGTCGCAATTTATAAAAGGTTGAATGTCAACATGTCACATTTGTCAATCAAGACGAGAAACATTACAAACTCCATTACAACATTACAATGGATTTAGACATAAAAAAATAAGTATGTATTATATTTGAATGGTATGTTTCAATTGAAGTGTGGAGTGGATTCTATATGACTTTCTTTACCCTCGTGGGGTAACAGAGATTAGTTGCATACAGGATGTAAAAGTATTTAACACAGAATGTAAGAAGAACACAATAGTATTATATTCATTGATTGGTTACCATACACAAGTGTATTCCGTACAACCCCTTCCTGATCAAAAGGAATAATGCATACATATAGTGTCTGAGAGGGTGCGAGGCACTGTCATACCCATGTAACTCCCTTGGGTAGACCATCTAACTACCCATTTTCCCAACAACAAATTCACTCTTCAATTTAAACATACCATTCAAATATAATATAATGTACTAAATTAATGCCTTTGTCTTATCCTTATTATGAATAATATAATTGCAATTATTAATTTGGCACATTATATTATTACCTTGAATTGTGGGTTGTAGATTCACCGAGCTCACTCAGATAGCAATTCACCTAGGGATAGCCTGAGTGCACACAAGTTATGCCCTAGGGCTTAGAGTGGCCTAGGTTCTCTCCCCCCCCCCCCCCCCCCCCCTCTCTGGACTAGCCTGGGTACGAATTAGTACCTAGTTTGAGTACATCTCGTACTCTGGTCTAACCAGGGCTCGATTTTGGGGACCCCGATTCGAATTTGGTGCTAGGACAATCAAACTCAAACGAATTGATCTAGCCCAAATCAAACCAAGGCCAAACTTACGCAAATTGGGCACCAAAAACAGCCAAAAAGTTCTTTCTTTTTGCAAATTTTATAAACTTTTCACATTCTTAACCCTAAAAAGTGTAAGTGAAAGACTTATGTTGGCTTCTAACTCTAATTTGTGGTATGAAGTAGGTTATTTTGTCAAAAGCAAGAAAAAATAGGTGGTTGAGCAAGACTTTAAATCATATGATTTTTATGATACTATGTGACATTCTAATTTTTACTAATGCTCTAGACTTCATAAATACATGTGTGTGTGTGTGTGTGTGTGTGTGTATAAATTTTACATGTTTTTGTATGAACAAACCCAAACCCCTTTCCAAGATTTTGTCATACCAACAAACCAGTTCTTCGAACTCAAACTTTTGAATCACACTCAAACCAATAACTTAGCACTAGGGACACTAGGTGGGTTGTGGGTGCACGCCTTCATGCCCACAACACATCATGGCATGTACCCATCATGCATGCTTGGGGTGTACTCTATGTGCACCTAGGCATACCCATAAGGTACTCATGGGCTTTAGTGAGAAAAGCACCCAAACACAATATAAAAAATAAAATTAAAATAAACCTTTTTTTTGCAAGAACTCCAAAACAGCCCATATGAAGCCATTTCTCCCTAAAACAAAACATTTTGACTCTTCTTTTTGCTCCTTGCTCTCTTGTTCCTCATTTTGGCATTTTCAAGAGCAACTAGTTTTTTCAAAGGGAATCAATCGAGGAGGGCTAGATAACCTGCATAAAGGAGGAAAAAGCATCTGAAGTCATTTAATTCTATTCTCTATTCTTTTAATGAATTTTTCATGATCTTCAATAAAAATTTCAATATTTTTTTTAAGAAAAAATATATAGGTTGAACTATATATTATAATGTTTTTTTATCTTCATTCTAAACTTGTATGCTTCTACTTATTTAATTTTTTCTAATTTAGAATTGTGTAATTTCGTATAATAGCAAAATTGAATTGTAAGAATGGTCACTAGTTCAAGTTCAGTAGGCATAAATACAAACCAAAATTTTAAATTGATAAAGGATCTCCTTTATGAAGACATACCAAAATGATTGAATTTAATGTCCCCACTAGCGAGGACAATAATACTTACAAAAGCAATGTTAGAATTCATACAAAAATAAAATATATTTCACTATTCTACCCTCTATCCTAACTTAAAGACGTCTCCACATCGAGATCAATAACCCTCTTAAGGATCCTTAGATCCCTGGTTACTTCTCCGTCTTCTATGAAGTGCTCCCTTTAAGGTCCTTCCTAGAAGAAACATTCTCTATCCAAGGCCCTTGACACATATGCATATATTAACATCTACGAAATATTCTGGCCTTATAACCATATTAAGATCACTCTCTTCCCAAAGGGACTCTCTTGATCTTAAGCTATTAACCATATTAAGATCACTCGCTTCCCTAAAAACGGACTCTCTTTATCTTAAACTATTAAGCCATGTGTGTTATCCATTTTGAATTCCACCTTTACATATACATATGTATATGCATAAATTATCCACAAGTATGATTTATTTATATAAAGAAATTCATAAACATAATTAAACAAATATAATCTATAAACATACCTTTCTTACCTTCCTCTTTGCTTGGTCCATGTGGCTCTATCATTAGTCAGCCCTTCAATGAATTATTCCTTCTAGATCATCTCAATTCTATATTCACTTTCTAAAATTCTTCCTTTTCTAACTATAAAGAAAGCATAAAATATAATTTTTTGTTTCTTCTTTTCCAAGAGTCACAACCTTTCATAATACAAATCCTTTGAAAAGTCACAAAACTTCATAGTTATAATCCTTTAGAAAAGTCACAACACTTCATAACTAAAATCCTTTGGAAAAGTCTCAATACCTTATAACTACAACATTTTGAAGAGTTGCAACTATTCATAATTATGGCCCTTTGGAAGGTTCACATCCTTTCAATATCATTGATACCTTTTCAGAAAGTCACTTCCTTATTTTCTTCAAATTACTTTCCTCTTCCATTTTTCCTTTTTGAACTCCTATCTTCTCCTCTTCGTTTTTCCCTCTCTCAAAAATAAACTCTCCTCCCTTTTATATCTTAATTTTAAGGAGTCATGTCGATTTGTTAAATATCTCTTGACTTTTCATTAGATTTAATTAATTTATATTATTTATTTACTTATTTGTGTTTATTATTAAATTCTATTTGAAAAGTTATCATAATTTCTACGATATTGTCTCTTGTATTTAATTTTATTTCTTTATTTAATCATTGTAATTTTATTATTTTTTAATTATTTAAAATTTCATACCAAATATTATTTCTTTGATAATATAGATTAAATAATTATTATTTCTTATTTTTTTTATTTTAATATTAGTTTTAATATAACTTTATTATTATTTATTTAATAACATTGTATTATCTAATTATTATTTAAATTCTATCTTAAAACGGGGATATGACATTGAACAACTTCCAAGAAATGGGAGATATCTTTGAATTGTAACGACTGTAAAGTCAATTTTAAAGAACTCATATTATTGAGTGAAACTTAACTTCTTCCGCCCTTTTGGGAAAGAGGCTAGTGTAGCATGCTGAATCTAACTACCAAATAAAATCAACAAATAATGAACAAATCATAGGAAAATTGAATTTTCTTTTAACTCATATTAACAAAAAGAACTACTTTCCTTTTCACATGAATATGATAATCATAAGGTTCATTTAACTAACTAAAGTATCGCAATATACAATCATCTAACTACTTCCACATGAAAATGAATTAACTAGCAATTTAATTATTGTTTAACTCAAAGAAAGAATTCGATAACTGAATAAACTAACGAAACATGAAACATAGAACCTAATGTAAGTGTTTGCCCTTGTTTTATGATTCTATTGTAATGTCCCCAATTTTAGCAAGCTCCTGTAGCTAGGCTTAGTCATTCATTGCTGTGACCCTCATGAGCTGACAGTTTGATTTGAGGGTCTTCGTGGCCATCTTGCTATTTTTAGTAAGTCTATTTTGAGGTGATTGCTATTTTTTGCAGTTCAGTGGAGGCACAGGTGGTTGGTCTTCATCTGCAGTGGAATGAGCATATTCATAAAGTTCATATATTAAGTTATTAATGAGGCATTAATTATTAAGGAACTTTATCTTATTTCATGTTATAATTTGAAAGTGTAAATGAGAAGCCTTTTAAGTGAGACTCGTATTGGAGAAGCTGGATTGCACAACTAAATTATAAATATGACTCCATGATAAGAATTATTCAGCTCATTGTCTATTGCTTTTGATATTTTCTTGTGAGGGTTTGAAGTTGTAAATTTTCTTGAGGACTGATTCCTCTTGAATTGTACATCAATTGATGTTGCTGTAAAGTAACCAAGTTTGTGAGCTGAAGCCGGGTCGAACATTCCAATTCACTGTTGTTGTATAGTGAATTATATTGGAGTTTTTCAATCTGATATTGGGCGTCCATTTGGTGTTAGAGCTGAAATTGACCCAGCCTTCTATACTGTCTTTCCTGTGACTGGAAGGTGTTTGTGTATTGCAAAATTGGTGTCTAACATCTTTGCAACTAGGTGTGATTTATCTCTGCAAACTAGGCAACGTTGTCACTGAATTTAAGCATCTAATATCTCTGTTTTTTAGGCAGCATTTGTCTTGCATTTTGGCATTGCTATTCCAGTGTCTCATTCATTGCTGGCGACATCTTTTAGTGGCATGTGGCACTGCATTTTAGGCCTTCTGAGATATCCTGTTGGGCCCTGTTATCAACGCCATAATGGGCATTCAATCTTGCTGCAAACACTCAAGATTTAGCGTGAATCTGTTTTTTTTGGCGTGCCAATTATCTTACAGCCACGTGAGAGGGTTTTCCAAGCAATTAACAAGGCATTGTTTGTCCTTTCCAAGCTGCATACTGTACTTGACATGGGAATTGTGGTGGTTGGAGCAAATTGAACTTCTTCAACTGCTATCAGGTTCGTTCTGGTTTAAATGTAATTCCATAATTGTGAAGCCATTATATTGCTATTTCATCAATGCAAGGAGATTGTTAATTTAGATTAAATTGCTTGTCTATTTCTCAGTTTATTTTTTGTTATTTTTTATATTCAAAAAAATCAAATATCACAAAAAATAATTTGCGAAAAAAAAACCAAGAAAATACTGATCAGCTTTGCTAGTGAGAGCCAGCAGAGTTTTTACATCTGCAAATGCTCTTGAATAGCATGCAAGAGGGGAAGAGCACAATCGAGGGCTTTATTTCCGTACCTCTATTTTTTCAATGAATGCAAAAGTACAATAACAGTATATGGTTTCCCCATGATATTTCATGGAGGTTCAATTTGAAGTTTCATTTCATTAACAATGCATGTGAAGGCTTCCATTTGAAGGATCAATTGAGTAATTCAACTATACTAGTGGATGACCAATTGATATAATCCAAAAGTATTAATTGATGTATGTTTTATGACCCACCAAACAATAGAACAAAATACCGATGTATCTTATCCTCTCTTGAACCAAGTCTCATGTATGCTAAGATTGTGAGAAGATCATACGATGACTCCAAGGTTCCTTTTATGTTAGGTCTTGATCAGGATAAACTCAGTGGTTAATGTGATTTGTTAATGATCACAAAGGACCTTAGGTATATTCACTCAGGTTTATTTCAAACCATGTTGGATATGGGAGCTATCAAAAGGTTTTCCAATGAAGTATTTTTGGGGGATTTTCATAGAATATGCAGAAACAACAGAGAATTAGGGTTCACAGATTCTAATCTACTCTAAGATAAGAAAATTATTAATGTCCAACAAGAGACCACCAAAAGTGTCTAAGGGACTGGAAGTTACAACAAGGGAACAACAGCAAAGAGAGCACCAAATGGTGCTCGGGGAAAGAACTAACAACCAAAGCCAAAGAGCAAAAGAGCAAAGAGAGGGACCATCCAGAGGTCAAGAGCAATAGATGACACTAAATAACAACAAACACAAGTCAATCAACCAACAAGAAGTAATTCAAAACCAAAGGATAACCAATAGAGCGAGAGGAGATCTAAGACCATCTCCAAGTACCCCTAGGGGTGGAGGGTCGGCTTCTGTGCATATAATCTTTGTGAGGTCTCACAGATCTGATGTGAACAGGAGTAGACTGGCCCAGTAAACGCTTGGTGCCTTTGGTGGGGGCAACTAGCAAAAAGAAGTGAAAACAATTTAGGCTATGCATAATTAACCATGGATCTTCTCTACTATTATCATCACAAGTTTTCATACCTAGAATACAGTAATCTAGCTTTTCACTTGAATGAAAGCTTCTGCCAAATAAGTCTAACACAAACTATCATTACTATTACGAAGCAATTGGTAAAATACTTGCTTGTTATTAATAGAGACCAAGAGGTCTATATATACAAAAGAATAAAGTGATGTTTCTTAAAGAAACAATCATAAAGAATAGAAATATTCTATTCTAGCTAAAAGAAAGCTAAAAAAGCTAACAGATAACTACAGCTAACTAAATATTAGAAACATTCTAATATTTACAATAGATTACAAATAGATTACCATTAACTAATAATAGACATTTATCTATTATCGTAACACCCTCCCTTAATGAATCTCTGTGAGGTCTCACAGATCTGGTGTGAACAGGAGTAGACTGGCCCAGTAAATGCTTGGTGCCTTTGGTTGTAATGCCCCCTTTTTAGCATTCATAGCATGATGTTGTCGTTAGCCTATTTCCCCACGGTCCCGTAGGCTAACCAGGACATTAAAGGGGCTTAGAGGCCATTTGGCCTAGATAGTTTCAGTTGCAAGTCTTTTTGAGGGGTTTTGAGGCAACTTTGGGCATACTTACTATTTATAGTAAGTCATCTTGGACATGGGCAGAGATCCAGTGGCAACGGTATGTCGATGGTAATTGTTTAAAATCGACAAGAAGACTTGTTTATCATTGATAAGATTTGTTATGCATTGATAAAGCTATTTTATAAAATTAAATTTAAATATTTAACTTTATTCATGCACAGACTATAGTTTGTGGGAAATATTTAAATTAAAAGTCCCCTTTATTTTATAACACATTGGAGACATAACTTACATAAAGGGAGTTATGTTTTATCCCACATTGAGAAAACGGAGGATGAAGCTCTTGTGAGAACACTATAAAAGAAATGGAAGAGCTTCTTTTAAGCATGCTTGGGAAAATCAAAGAAATTGGAAAATTTTCTGGAGATCATGTCTCAATAGTTTGAAGGATGAAATCCCTTCAAGCTGAAAATCTTGATGCCATTGAAAGATATGGTCTTGAGATTCAATAGGGTAGTAGTCTGAAAAAAGCAGATATGAAAAAGCAGCCCGAAAAAGCAGAACCGAAAAAGCAGGCCGAAAAAGCAGTCCGAAAAAGTGGAACCGAAAAAGCAGGCCGAAAAAGCAGTCTGAAAAAGCAGTTCGAAAAAGCAAATCGGAAAAGCAAAACAGAAGGGACAGCATTGAAGAAAATTATTACAGCCATCTACAACGAGGTTCCTTTATTAGTATTGTTTTTTTAGGGTGTTATAAGTTTCAGCTGTAAGTGTGCATTATACCAGCATTATCATTTTGTAATTCATGCAAATGCCAAAGTCTTGGCCATATTTCATGAGCATTGTATTTTTCCATTGCAATTAAGAAGATAATAGTTGCTGGGGTCATTTAAGCAATTTAATATCATTATTTATTAGCGAGTTAGTTTGCATACCAACTGTTTGTAAAAATGTCAGTTGGCTGTAGGTGTTCATTTCTCATGCTTAGATCATATATATGCACTGAATATTGTGAAAATTAGTAGCACACTCATGTTAGGTCATTGTGTAGTCCATTATAGTCTTCTAGCACAAGATTTTCATTGATGCAAATTGGAAAAAAGTCATTTAAAGCCAGCTGAAAAACTATATCAGTCATACGTCCCTTGCATGTGAATTGTTTGATGAAATTCTTTGAGCTTTCATCAGCATTTTTTGAGAGCAGATTTGAGGAGGGTTGTTACAGTGGTATCAGAGCTTGCTTGCAAAGTGTTTGACAAAAATGTCAAACAACTGAAGTATAAAGATTTTTGGTGTTTGAAGAAGTTATAACCTATTGGGGTTATTACAGTGGTATCAGAGCGGTTTCCTGCCATCCTGTGGAGGTCTTATTGGGAATTTGGATTAGCCAGATAGAGAGAAAAATGTTTGACAAAATGAATGCCGGTCCAAATCAGGGAAAGGAAAGATTCTTACAATTATTAGACACCTTAGCACAAGGACAGCGATCAGCAAAGCAAAGAGCACAGGAACAGAGTCAGAGATTTGAGCTTATGATGGAGAAAATAATCAGAATGGTAATAATCAGGATGGAGCACATAATGGAGGCGAACAAGTTGAGAACAATTTCGGTCATGCACCCCAGCAAACTAGGACAGTGAGTTCGAGACCCATGGTTCCAACATTTCCTCCTAGAGCTCCAGAGCAGCCCGTACCAGAGCCCCAGATCACTGATATACAGGACCAGCTGAGGAGAGATTGGGAAGCCGAATCCAGATTTTATAGCTGCAATTACCTTTAGGGAGTATATAGATGTGCGGATGAAGCATATGCCATGTGGACATGACAAGAACCAGAGCTATGAGCTACGGAAGAGAGTAGGGAAACTTCAGTTACCATATTATGATGGCTCAGGGAAGTCTACAGCAAGAGCTTAGGTTCAAAGGCTTGACACATACTTTCAAATGAACCCTATGCCTGAGGAAGAAGCTATTAAGTATGCAGCAATTCACCTAGATGGGTTAGCACACGAGTGGTGGCATCATGGTATGGTCACTATGGGTCATGCACACATCACCTCATATGTGGAGTTTAAGGAGAGACTGATTGAACGTTTTGATAGGCCTAAGGATCGTACCTTCCCTATGACAGGCAGAAACTTGTATGAGGAGTTTAACAGACATGCTGATTCGATACAGGGAGACATTAGCACATCTTCAGGTAATGGTTTATCTGAATCATCTTCACAGGCAGAAGGGGTTACAGATGTTGTGCAGGTTGAGCCAGTTGCATTAGAAGGTGATATCACAAGCACACCGGATTGTGTGATTGACACAGATAATGATTCCAGTACAATTGGGCTGGATGAAGTTACAGTAGTTGAGGATACTGTCATGTTTGAGGATAGTACAGTTGATCAGAAGGTGAGCATTCAGGACTTTGCAGAAAATGAGTATCAAGCACAGTTGGATGCTTCTTCACATGAGATAGAGGCTAGTAGCTCTTCACTTGGTTTGGCAAGCCAACTGAAGACAAGGGATAAGGATATTGTCGCAGCTTTATCTCATCATGACAAGATGCATGGACTGATTGAGAATCACATTTGGATGATTCAACTGCAGGAGAGACAGAAAGGAGTCACAACAGGTTCTTCTTGTGACGACTTACAGCAGATCAAGGAAGGCATGGAGGCAATGAAGGTAAGTTACATACACCTACTTTCAGATCACGATCATCTCCTTAATCTTGCAGGGATCTATTTAGATGCATTGAAGAAGGAGGAGGAGGTTGACTGGCTTTCTCATGAGCTGGAGGATACTCGGAATTCCTTGGTGTGTATTCAGTTGGCTCTCCAGGATTCTGAGAGACATGTGGACGAGCTTTGTCTTGAGGTGAGCTCAGTTCGAGAGTTAGCACATATAGCAGGGACTCTGTTTTCTTTTACAGTCAAGTCACATGTTGATGATTTCCCAGAGATGACAGAATTTACAGGAGAGTCCCAGGATCTGAGTATTACAGATGATAGCTATTCTGAGGTTACTCCTTTGGACAGTGTACCAGGGATAGAGTATAGGAGTTTGACCAATAGGCACAATCATGTGTCTAGTTAGCTGAGAGTTGGCAAGCGACACATTGCTATTGCGTGCGAACATTTTGATGCTGCTCGCCAGTTGTTAGCAGTTTTTGGATGGGGTTCTCCTACTAGTGATGAGCAGGGAGGTAGTTATCTTTCCTTGACAGAGATTCACTCTTTATGGGAGGCTATTCGGATTCTAAGACAGAATTATATGCAGTTGGTAGCCGACAAAGATTATCTTATGGAGTGGGGCAGTACAGCGTACGAAGCATTATTGGCCAAGGAAGATGAGGTGAGTGAACTTACTCAGCAGCTCAAGGTGACTTCTGAAATTTTTGAGAGTACATAGTTGGCTTTCGAGGAGTCACAATTTCATTTGGCTAAGGTGACCGTGGAGTTAGAGCGACGGCAGTCTTTACCAAATTTTGTACAGTCAAGCTGTGGTGTCTGGTGATCCGAGGATGTCCATGGTCGAGATTGTCAAAGACAGTGGAGATGGGGATGCATCCACCCTTGATACTAACATTGGCATATCAATTTCGTTCCTACTAGAGTCAGGATCAGTTGAGTTGGGTGCTGCAGCAAATTGTTGTGGTATGCCTGACATGGTGGTGGCCTCTAGTACTGATGGCACGAAGACTAGAGATGTTGTATCAAAGATCATGTGTGATATTGGTGAGCCGGCAGTTGGCATGCTTCGTGCTAGTAATACTACTCCCTTGGTGATGTCTTCGGAGGTAGTAGTCAGTTCCAACATGGTTAATGATCGATTGCAATCTGAGCCACTGACTAAGATTGGCGCATTCTATCGGCATTACACTGTGAGGTATGCTCATCAATTTACCTTTGATGACCATGTTGATGAGATGATGATACAGAGATGTACTTTGGTTCCTAGTGCTTGTCATCAGTTATGGGACGGTTTGACGCCTCGGGATGAGAGTTGTGATGGGCGTGACATGGTGATAGGTTCTACGGTTGACAGCTTGATAATACATGACTCAGAGCAAGAGTTTGGGAGTGATGCTTCAGCGGTTGTTGTTATTGATTCTACGCCTTAGACTATGACATCTCCTGACTTAACTGGTGATCAGTCACAGTGGGTTGTATCACTTGTTCATGGTGAGCTGTTGATTAAGGTTGGTTCTTTTTATCAGCATTATACTGCAAGGTATGTACATCAGTTAGCATTTGATCCTTGTGTTGAGGAGTTGATGGCAGGCAAATTTGGTTTGGGTTCCATTTCTTGTTGTTTATCTTGTGATGTCTTTTCACCATCAGCGGTGCATGGGAGTTATGGTTATGAGACAGTGGACGGTGATCTGCAGAGTTGTGTTGACTGCAGGAGATGTGCAGTGTGTGGATTCTCCATACTTGGTGCAGTTTCATTCGGGAGCTTTCACCATTGTAGCAGAGTTGGAGTGTGCATTCCGCATAACACGGTGGGTTGTGTGGATGGTGTTTATTATGTTGACAGTTTGGGTGATCTACTCTACTTGGGGTCTAATATTTTGAGAGTTTGTGCCTCGTGGGTTCCTGACTGTGGCAATAGTGGATTTGGAGTTCAGTTGCACCGTGATTCACGATTCATTTATGGATTCTTCTTGGTTAATTTTCAGAGGTTGTTGCAGGAGCCTATGTTGACTGACAGCAGTATAGTTCATGACTACATTTGGGATCCAGGTGGATTGATTGGGTTGTTGTTCGGCCATTGCTTGGGGACAAGCAATTTTGGGAAGGGCGGACTGTAATGTCCCCTTTTTAGCATTCATAGCATGATGTTGTCGTTAGCCTATTTCCCCACGGTCCCGTAGGCTAACTAAGACATTAAAGAGGCTTAGAGGCCATTTGGTTTAGATAATTTCAGTTGCAAGTCTTTCTGAGGGGTTTAGAGGCAACTTTGGGCATACTTACTATTTATAGTAAGTCATCTTGGACATGGGCGGACATCCAGTGGCAACGGTATGTCGATGGTAATTGTTTAAAATCGACAAGAAGACTTGTTTATCATTGATAAGATTTGTTATGCATTGATAAAGCTATTTTATAAAGTTAAATTTAAATATTTAACTTTATTCATGCATAGACTATAGTTTGTGGGAAATATTTAAATTAAAAGTCCCCTTTATTTTATAACACATTCGAGACATAAGTTACATAAAGGGAGTTATGTTTTATCCCACATTGAAAAAATGGAGGATGAAGCTCTTGTGAGAACACTATAAAAGAAATGGAAGAGCTTCTTTTAAGCATGATTGGGAAAATCAAAGAAATTGGAAAATTTTCTGGAGATCATGTCTCAATAGTTTGAAGGACGAAATCCCTTCAAGCTGAAAATCTTGACGCCATTGAAAGATATGGTCTTGAGATTCAATAGGGTAGCAGTCTGAAAAAAGAAGATACGAAAAAGCAGCCCAAAAAAGCGGAACCAAAAAAGCAGGCCGAAAAAGTAGTCCGAAAAAGCGGAACCGAAAAAGCAATCCAAAAAAGCAGTTCGAAAAAGCAAATCGGAAAAGCAAAACAAAAGAGGCAGCATTGAAGAAAATTATTACAGCCATCTACAACGAGGTTCCTTTATTAGTATTGTTTTTTTAGGGTGTTATAAGTTTCAGCTGTAAGTGTGCATTATACCAGCATTATCATTTTGTAATCCATGCAAATGCCAAAGTCTTGGCCATATTTCATGAGCATTGTATTTTTTCATTGCAATTAAGAAGATAATAGTTGCTGGTGTCATTTAAGCAATTTAATATCATTATTTATTAGCGAGTTAGTTTGCATACCAACTGTTTGTAAAAATGTCAGTTGGCTGTACGTGTTCATTTCTCATGCTTAGATCATATATATGCACTGAATATTGTCAAAATTAGTAGCACACTCATGTTAGGTCATTGTGTAGTCCATTATAGTCTTCTAGCACAAGATTCTCATTGATTCAAAATTGTAAAAAGAGTCATTTAAAGCCAGCTGAAATACTATATCAGTCATACATCCCTTGCATGTGAATTGTTTGATGAAATTCCTTGAGCCCTCATCAGCATTTTTTGAGAGCAGATTTGAGGAGGGTTATTACAGTGGTATGAGAGCTTGCTTGCAAAGCGTTTGACGAAATGTCAAACCACTGAAGTATAGAGTTTTTTGGTGTTTGAAGAAGTTATAACCTATTGGGGTTATTACATTGGTGGGGGCAACTAGCAAAAAGAAGTGAAAACAATTTAGGCTATGCATAATTAACCATGGATCTTCTCTACTGTTATCATGACAAGCTTTCATACCTAGAATACAGTAATCTAGCTTTTCACTTGAATGAAAGCTTCTACCAAATAAGTCGAGCGCAAACTATTATTACTAGTACGAAGTAATTGGTAAAATACTTGCTTGTTATTAATAGAGACCAAGAGGTCTATATATACAAAAGAATAAAGTGATGTTTTCTTAGGAAACAATCATAAAGAATAGAAATATTCTATTCTAGCTAAAAGAAAGCTAAAAAAGCTAACAGATAACTACAGCTAACTAAATATTAGAAACATTCTAATATTTACAATAGATTACAAATAGATTACCATTAACTAATAATAGACGTTTATCTATTATCGTAATACCCTCCCTTAATGATTAATCTATCCACAACAAGAAGATGTCCTCTGAATTTGACAAACTTATCAAGATCAACAGACTTGCTGAGAATGTATGCAGTTTGATCTATGGTTGGGACATATTGCAAATCTATTGTCTCGTCTTCAATCAGTTGTTGTATGTAGTGACAGTGAACATCGACATGCTTGGTTCGTTCATGGAAGACTGGATTTTAAGCTAACTTGATAACGCCTTCATTATCAACAAACAGAGTAGTCGGTCTTGTTGGTAACATCTGCATATCTCCAAGCATCCGACAAAGCCAAATAGCTTCACATCCTGCCTTAATAGCCCCTCTGTATTCAGGCTCTATAGAGGAGAGAGAAATTGCTTGCTACTTCTTACTGGTCCATGTGACTGCACTGGATCCCAAATTGAACACATCTAGAAGTTGACTTTTTATCGTCAACAGAGCCTACCCAATCTGAATCTGTGAGCCCACTGAGTCTAGGATTAGAACTTCGAGAGTACAGAAGTCCATAATCTGAAGTACCCTTCACATAACGAAACACACACTTTGCTGCCATCCAATTATCAGCCTTAGGAGTTGTCGTAAAGCGTGACATGTAGTTGACTGCAAAGTTAATGTCAGGCCTAGTAGCAAAGAGGTAGATGAGGCTACCTACTAGTTGCCTGCATGTAGTATCATCAACGGAAGGAGAATCAAACTTTGTGGATAACTTGAGACCTTTCTCCATAGGTGTAGATACAGACTTGCAATCCTACATATGGAATTTGTCTAATAGAGCCCTAGCATATTTGGACTAAGAGATGAATATACCAGAAGATTGTTGCCAAACCTCAAGACCTGAGCAATAATCCATGAGCCCAACGTCTGTCATATCAAAAGACTAGCATAAATTTTGTATGATTCCCTGAATCAAAGATGTTGAATTGCCAATGATGATCAAATCATCCACATAAATAATGAGAAGGATGATGTGACTGTCAGTAGTCTTGATGTACATATTTGAGTCTGAAGAACTCCTCTTGAAGCCTTGATCACTGAGGTACTTATCAATTTTTATGTACCATGCCCGAGCAGCTTGCTTCAAGCCATAGAGAGCTTTTACCAATCTAAGAACCCAATGGTCTTTACCAGCGACTTTGAAACCAGGAGGTTGTGTCATGTAGACCTCTTCATGGAGATCACCATTCAAGAAAGCACTCTTGACGTCCATCTAATGGACCTTCTAGCCAAACTATGCTGCCATGGCTAGGACTAATCTGATTGTGCTCATCTTTACAGTAGGAGCAAAGGTCTCCTCATAATCAATGCCCTAACGCTAAGAAAAGCCCTTCGCAACTAAACAAGCTTTGTACTTATCCAAAGTACCATCAGATTTGTATTTGATTTTGTAAACCCATTTGCAGCCAATGGGTTTCTTCCCTGGTGGAAGATCAAAAAGGGCCCAGGTATTATTCTTCAACTGGCTCTGGTGTTCAGATGTCATGGCCTATTCCCACTCTGGAATTCCTTTAGCCTCGAAATATGTTTGAGGTTCAAACACACTATGAATGTTGGCCATGAGAGAAAAGTTAACAGACTCTGTAGGTTTGCTCTTTTTCCAAGCAATTCTCCCATCAATGAGTTCATCATCACGAAGATCAACAAGTGTCTTAACCCACCACTTAGGTCGGAGAGGAAAATGACCAACATTAGTATCAAGAGATGCTTGGTGATCAGGTCCTCATCAGAAGAATATGGATCAAACTCAAGTGAAGCATCTACATATCGAAGTGATCCTACAGAAGAAGCTGGAGGTGTCTATAGAGGGATCAGTGGTATAACTAGAGTTGCAGGAGCTACTAGAACCCTCCCATGAGATGGATCTAATGGAAGCTTAACTCCCAAATCACGAGACTTCATAGGCTAGTCTGTTGGATCAAGAACAGGAGAAACAAGCATGAATGGTCCTCGCTACTCATCAAAGACTGCATCACGACTGTACAAGAGACGAGATGTCTTAGTGTCAATCAAGTAGTAAACTTTGTGAAGAATATTGTATCCAACAAGCATGAGTTTCTGACTCTTGGCATCCAACTTGGTGTGTAATGCATCAGAGATCCAAACAAAAGCAAGGGAGCCAAAAACCTTCAAGTGATTGATTCTGGGCTTGCGACCTAACCAAGCCTCTTTCAAAATTTTACCTTTGACCACCACTATGGGTGATCGATTCAAAAGATAAACTACAATGTTGACTACTTCTGCCGAAAACTTCTTCGAAACATGTCTTTGTTCGAGCATGGATCGAGCCATCTCGGTGATTGTTCTATTTCGACATTCAACTACATTGTTCTGTTGTGGTGTGTGGTTAACTAGCGTTTAATGCCATTTGTATCCAAGAAGCTTGAGAAATCATTAAAACAAAATTCCACCTCATTGTCTGATCGAAGAGTAATAATAGATTTACCATACTCTTTTTTAACTAAAGGTTTAAACTTTTGAAATACAAGAAATGGATCTGATTTCTTTTGAAGGAAATACACCCACATTTTTTCTACTAAAATCATCAACAAACAACAGAAAATACCTGGACTCAAAAATAGGAGTGGCCATAGGGCCACAGATATCGACATGAACAAGTTGAAGTACCTGAGAAGCTCACCATGAATCCCCATTGGTGAAAGGTGTGCTATGTTGCTTCCCAGCCTAACATACATCACAAACTCCAAATCGTTGAGTCTGAATGTCTGGCAATCCAAGGACAAGCTCTTCCTAAGCAAGTTGTGAGAGATAATACACATTTAAGTGCCCATATCACTGATAGTAAAGTGTGCTAGCAAAAGACCACCGAGCAGCCATAGCTAAGTCTCGAGAATCACCAGAATCAGTAAGTCGGAAAAGAACATAATCCTCAAGACCCACTGTAACAATAGACTGAGTCGCCCTATTAGTGAGGGTACACTGATGTGAACTGAAGGTGACAATCAATTGTGGACAATGTCACAACAACTGACTAATTGAGAGTAGATTTAGTTCCATCCCTGGAACGTAGTACATATCAAGGAAAATGATATTCCTCCCAACGGACTGTATCTAAATGTCACCTTTGCCGACAATAGTGTACTCTTCTCCGCCACCAAAAATATAGAATCTGTGTAAGGCTAGTAGTTAGTGAACCAGTCTCTACAGTGAGTGAAGTGATGAGAGGCACTTAAATTAATGTACCAAGAAGACGACTTCACGTGATTTGTAGGTCTTTTAGCCATGAAGGCGTAAAAGGTAGATTTCGTCTACTCAGTGTGATTTGCACTATTTGCTTTGGGTTGTGAACCTAATTGCTTAGATTGTGCAGCTAAGCCTTTCTAAAATTCAACCTTCATGTGCCCAAACTTGTGGCAATAGTTGCATTGAATGTTCTTCCTGGAGCCGTCTGAAGCTGGAGCAAAAGACTTCTGCTGCGATGACTATTGAAACTTGTCTTCATCCTTCTGAAAGGATTTAGCAGCAAAGGCTTGCTCTGTGGAGTTGGAGCCGGACCTACTACCGAACTATTGTTCCCACCGATCTTGTTGAAGCAGAAGTGTGCAAAGATGAGTTAACTTCAAATCAACACCAAAAGACGTGATGTTGAGAGTCTCGATAAAATGCTCGTAGGTGTAACAACCACTTTTTCTGGGTCTTATTTAACAACTAACATATCCAAGAATTACAGTTATTACTTCAGTTTCATAGGAAGACAGTTAAATTAGTTATGTTCATATGAATGACATTAACGGATTAGATTTAGTTAAGTAAAATTTTATAACTAAGAATTGAAAACACCATCAATGAATTTACTATGGAAATTAAAATCGACATACCATGGAATTAGAGACCAAAATATATCTAGGGATGCTTCTGCAACCACCCAAGTTAGTCCACAAATACCACTATATCAATTAGAGTATCACATACTGTTGTATCAATTAGGGCATCAATTACCATTGGATCGTTTAGGGCATCAAATACTATTGTATTATTTGGCGGGTCAATACCATTGTATCATTTAGGGCTTTAGAAACCACTATATCATTTAGGGCTTCGAATACCACTGTATCATTTAGGGCATCAGATACCATTGTATCATTCATTTCCTTCTGATTGCTAAACTATGGCAATAACATAAGATTAGATGATATGCTCATAATCATTACTCTTATAAATGAAAGACTGAAATAACAATCCATTAGATAAATCTATCTCTCAAATAAATATATTTCACACTCAATTAGAAGATCAACCGATCTAACTGGTTGCCAATTATATTGACGATAAGAGTAGCTTTCATTTAAAAAAATAATTGTAACGATGATACAACTCAATTAATCTTACCTTCTACTTGAATATACATTATAAAAGTAAAAAATACGTGTTTCCGACAAACGTTTGAATGCATAGCTTATCTTTATCTGATGCACGTCCGACATCTTGTGGAGGGGAAACATTGTCAGGAGCTTAACCACCCAACCTTGAACCATAACTTATCTCCACACAATCTCTTAATGAGAAAGGCCCTCCCTACCCAGAATTAGACATGGAACACCTTGTCATCCAATGAGCATCCTAGTATCTAATCATACCACTCGACTTGACAGCAGGAGAAATACAATAAACATGATCAATGCATGAGCTATTAAATGATTCCTTTTTAAAATGATAAACATTGCTATGTCACATCTGATTCTATTTCATGTTATTGCAGATTTTTTTCTCTTATCTCTTCACCCTTTTCCTTGGCTATACAACCAAGTGAGTCCCAGGTGTTTGAATCTAAGAGCAACTAGCTCTTTCTGTTGATCCTTAACTGATAAAAGAATATTATATGTTTCCAGCTTATCACAAACTGTGACTTGAAAGAATATGTTCTTAAAAACTAGCAGAAATATCATTGATTCTGATTTCCAAATTGTATATTTAAATCATGATTCTATTGCATCTTAAATAACTCTTTCTCAAGAGGTTCTATCCAATGATTATAACTACAATTTAGCTGTTATGGAAAATGGAAACCAATAGCAATTGATAAGAAATATATAGCAATGCTTGGAACATGATTGATTATATACTTCTAGCATTTAAGAAATATATGCTTGGAATCTGTGATTTGAGAGATTATATTCTTTAGGACTTGCAGAAATAAAAGACATTCGATTCTAATTTCCAATGGCAAAAATAATTCATGGTTCCATATCTTGGACACTTTGCTATGATTTATAGTAACAACTTCCTAAGGTTGTTTAAGTATGAATGAATATAATCTGCAGTTTACTACCATGGAAATCGAAATGCATTAATAGTTGTTAAAGAAATTATAGCAATATTTGGAAAAAGATTAACCACGTGACCTGGTATAAATTCTGGAAATGTCTGAGCCTTGCTAGACGCTTGTTTATCGGTCCAAGATATGCGGCAGCCTGTACAAGAATGCCAGCATTTATATTCTACAAAGATCTGAGTTTGCAGAGGTTCAAATGGGTGTAAAGCCGAAACTATGAGCAAAGGAAAGGCGGAATAATGGAGTTGGCAATGGAAAAAGGGAGTCAATCTTGAATAAGGTAGTCAGGTGCTTGAAAAAGATATCCGCCTTCCTCTCTCAACTTCAGCAAGGAAGATTAATATAAGGCAGATCTTAACAAGAATGGCACTGCTAAAATAATGCAGAGGTTTCGAACGGAACTTGCAAAATTTTGAATGGTAATTGTCGAGTATTCGGTTGTAGATGATAGCCAACATTGAGCAAGGAAAAACGGGAATAAAAAAAGGAAGTTGGATATGTGATTTTGTTTGTATATCCCAACTCTCCCGACCTTATGAAATATATAAAAGAGTAAAAGACCCTTTGGCTTCCAAGAAGCCGTAACATAAAAGAATGTCTCGACTCTTGGACGCCAAATAAATGTGCCAAGTGTCAATCGGTTTTCAAACAAGAAAAAGAATAAAAAGATGGGAAAAGAGTTGGAAGGTTATAATTCAAAATTTATTATTCTTTATATTTATCTACGTACACATAGATTTATTTGTGAGGTGGCATCATTATATTATAAAGAAGATAATATTATGCTGTCACTTTATATTTATCTTTGTGTACGTACATAGGTATAAATTAAAATAATATTGAGAAAGATCAATCAAACCTTTAAGGGACATATTATATTTTTAATTTATTTATTTTATGTTTTAAATTGTTTATTTAATAGCTCATGTGGTTCCATCGATTTTATCATGACGGTCAAGTTGCTAGGTCCTCAACCCATTTGCCCAGTGATGGTGATGCTTCTGTGCCTAATTCTTTTCTGACAATGCTTCCACTCCTTCGACGTGCTTCCTACAAGGAAATTCTCTACAATTAAATGATATTATCATAGCAAGTTATAAATAATCATAACAGCTAACCGCCTTTTCAATTCCATAAATTTGTGATAACTAATCAACTAGCATGTTATCTTCACATGAAATTATAACAACTAACCATCTTACCATTTTGCAGGACTATAACAAATTTAACTGTCAACTGACTTCATGTGAACCTCAATGGCTATATTTTAAATTAGGTCAAAATTTGGGATGTAACATATCATTCCCCTTGTGTTTCATCGTCCTCGATGAATTTGAAATTGTAACAAGCATTATAAAGGAGCATTAAAAATTGGAATATAACGTACCATTCCCCTTTGTGTTTCATCATCCTCGATGATCTCTGAGTTCACTTTACCGTACTTGTGATCACCTCAGCATCACTTGAGTTGATCATGTTGTAGGATATTCTATTTCATATTCCTCTCATACTCATGTAGACACTCACCATATCATTAGTTTGATTCCCATATTGATATCTTCATTTGAGAGAACTTTCAAGGTTCAATAACTGAGAGTAAGATAAGAATTCAAAATTGGAATTCTTCAACTAGTAAGTTCTAGATCATAACTTGATCACATAATTTAAATCACTTATACATACCATCTAGCATATGGTACTCATTAATAAGTAGATCATCCTCGCAAACTTATAGGTTGCCTAAAAAAGGTTAATAGATCCATGTTTTCCATTTATGTAACTTCGGCCTTCATGCCCATCTTACCACAATAACATATTCATTAGAATAATCATCCCATGATAGAAATATATTTCATCTCTAAACAATATAAACAGCCAATATGTCTTGTTATTTTCATAAGCATCATAAACAAATTTACATAGGGTTCATATCGAGTAGCTCATCATTCATCTGTAAATATTTGGAAGTTTATCTTTTCCATTTGTGTGACCTAGGCTTTCATGCCCATCTTGTCAATGTAATTGTTTCAAGGGAAAACTTAAGCCAAACAAAAGTTTAAATCATTGATAGTTTCAGTTATGTAAGTGTGTTTATTCCATACTAGAGCACAAAATGACCTTGTCGTTTAATCAACATCAGAAAGGATTATCATTCAAAATCATGGTTCACAATTTTGTTGTTCCTTCAGTTCAAATTTAAAATAGATAACAAGATATTACTACCATTTCATAAGAACAGGAATATAATTGCATAAAGTAAATGCTAGGAACATTCAATTGAAAGAAATATTTAACCATCATCAGGGTTTAGAGAACATCTCATCAAGGTTATAGGAGTTGATTTGTATTGCGCAAACCTCGACATCTGGACCTAGTTTAATCTTCTCATTCTCTACTAAGAATGGCCCTCCCTCCTGGGATAAGGCACATGAACCATTTTGGTCCTACCACCCAAGCATCGTAGTGTTAAGAGTGTTCGCTCAGTAATAGTCAAGGTTGAGGATACACCTGCACCAACCCATCTTCCTGTCAGTTGGCACCACCGACCTCTTAGTGATCGATTTTAGGCAAGCATGCCTTTAATCTACCTTGGCCAAAGATTTAAATGGGCGAATGAACACCCTGATCACCACTGCTAGACTTGCCAATCATGTCATTTCTTAGTTATGTTTCATCTTTATAATTTTGCAATTTATCCTATGCCTAATTCTTTTCTAACAATGCTTAAACCCCTTCGATGTGCTTCCTACAAGAAAATTCTCCGCAATTAAATCATATTATCATAACAAGTTATAAATGATCATAACAGCTAACCGCCTTTTCAATTCCATGAATTCGTGATAAATAATCAACTAGCATGTTGTCTTCACGTGAAATTATAATGACTAACCATCTTAACATTTTGTAGGACTATAACAAATTTAACTGTCAACTAACTTCATGTGAACCTCAACGGCTATATTTTAAATTAGGTCAAAAAATTGGGATATAACAGTAGGACTTTGGTAAACTCCGAAGAGTGATAACCACAATGTCTTCTTCCTCCATCTTGTGACCGATGGTAAGCAACTAATCACGAATTTCCTAAATCCTATTTAGGTGAGTCTGGAGCAAGGTTCGCTCATCCATGATCATAGAAAACAAAGTGTTCTTAAAGAAGAAAGCTTTGCTTTTGTCAGTAGTCTCATGAAGACCTTCGAGATGTGTCCATATCTCGGCAGTTGTCTTGTCGGAAGGAATTTGAGAGAGTTGATTATCAACTACAGATAATTTGAGAAGCATCACTACCTCTTGATTATTTAAATCCCATGTATCCTAATCAATACTAGGGGCAGTCGAATGCTGTGTAACACCCAGAACAATTTGATCGATATTCCGATTTTCAAAAATTGCTATGATCCGCTGCTTCCAAGTGCCATAATTTTGACCATTAAATTTTAAGTTGTTCTCAAGCAAAATGTTTGTCAAAGATGCCATGGCATTTTTTTGTGTTGTGAAGGCACGTTCTTCGAAGCAAAAAACGGAAGACCCAAAAAATTTGAAGGATGACCCAGAAGAAAGCTTGAAAAATCTAAATAGAAAATGTTGTCGGTTTCTGGATCTACTGGCTCAAAAATTGAGGCACGAAAATTGAGGTACCCAGAAAAAACAAATGACAACCTAGTTGAGCTCTCGAAAAACCCACCAAGAATCTATAAAAAAATTGAATTCGGTACAGAAAATTAGGTTTCGAGCAAAAAAGCCCTGACTACAAGAAACCCAAAAAGAATGGCGTATTTGCAGAAAAATGCAGTGATTGGTTGCAGATCTAATGCCAGCAAAAAAAAATACTGGAATATGAATGGTAGTTGCAGAAAAACCCTAGCTTAAACCTAGGGATTTTGAAGAATTTCTCAAAAAAACGAAAACCCCAAATGGGCTTTAGAGAAAAATCTCAGAAATAATTTAGAAAATTCTTAGCAAATAATTTCAAAAGAAATAATTTTTTTGAAAAATTTTGAAGTATAGGCTCTGGTACCATATTACGAAGTAATTGGTAAAATACTTGCTTGTTATTAACAGAGACCGAGAGGTCTATATATACAAAAGAATAAAGCGAATTTTCCTTAGGAAATGATTATAAAGAATAGAAACATTCTATTCTAGCTAAAAAAGCTAACAAATAACTACAGTTAACTAAATATTAGAAACATTCTAATATTTACAATAGATTACAAATAGATTACCATTAACTAATAATAGACGTTTATCTATTATCGTAATAATTACAATCTATGTGCTCAAGACAATTATCTTAAGTTGAGTTAGAGAAGCTTTAAAGAAAAATAATAATAAAACAATAACAATGTCTTTATTAATTGTAATAAACACTAAACTAGCCAAAAATAAGCTCTTCCCCTACTTTAAGTCAGTTTTTTCCTTGTCATGTACCAATTAGAAAAAGGTGTTCTAATTAGTTGTTTCAATCTTTGAAACCTAAGATACTAGAATCCTATGGCACCCAGATCCTGCTTCCAATGCAATCCCGATCCAAATTTTGTCCTAATTCTGACAGAGTTCCAAAAAGGAATCTGGTCTCCTTGTGAGTTCACTTGAATTGTGATTCTATAGTAGTTTTACCATAGATAAAGCGTGCCTTCCACTAAGTTGAAGTAGAATTCCTTCTTGTTGTACTTTTCCTCCAACTTGGTCACTAATCACAAAATAACTGTGACTTTAAAACTTAATAAATTGTATTTATTTCCTTATTGCATTTTTATACCATGTTCGCCATCTAAATCGCCATTCTATATGAGCATTGAGACTAGTATGGAGACTAGTACGACATGATTTTTACTTAAGGGAGTTTAAGTTCTATTGTGTTTTCACCTAATAGTAACCATCAAATTGTAGTTTATCCTTGACATTGCAACTATGATTGCCCTTTTAGACTAGCTCTGTCCTTGGAATAAGTGTGCTAAATTAATAAATTAATATATCTGATTTTGGCAAAGTTAACAATTTACCACTTTAGGCACTATTTCATGTTTTATTGCTGAAACCAAATACTTGAAACAGTTTCCTTGTACCTTCACCTCCTTTAGCATAATTTTAATCCAGCACTACCAACTTTAAAGGACGCTCTTTGTCATTTTACTGAGCTTTCAATATATGGAAGAATTTTGACTTTGAGCCACTAAAAAGTGCATCCTTTGAAAGAGGTTTGAATCACTCTTACCACTTTCTACAAGAGTGAAATTGTTGAAATCAATTTTCCTATGTTTTGTTCTTGAACATGTTCTGTTCTTTAATTATTGTACTCGGCTGCCTTGTACTGATACTGCTGCCTTAAGAAGATGCTAAAAAAGATCCATCTGCCAACCTTGATAATCTTGGACTCCTTTAGCAATCTTCATCACCTCATTCTACTGCCAGGGCTACTACCAACAGAAGGAATTTCTTCATCCCTCACTTTGGAGCAAACTCGAGCACAGATAACCTGCAAGACTTGCTAAAAAAAACAAACCAGAAACAAAACCATGTTAGAACTAGACAAGGTACAAATTTGATTAGAATGACAACAAATACCTAGTTTGGGTCAATGTACCTGACTGTGGGCAAAATTTAGTTGGGCTACCAACACAAGTAACAAAAAAATTCTATTTTCAATATATGCAATAAAAGGAACCGCATGGCATACCAAAAACTGGTGGAAAATGGGCCAGTAACTCATTTAGCCCATTTCAAGCAGGGAAATGTTTGTTTTGGTCCCATAATGCAGGATATAAAAGGAAATTATTATATTTTGCAATTTGTTTTTAACCGGATTTTATAAAGATACTGTAGGTTATAAACACCTTCAAAGAGCCCTATATGACTCATTAAATTTCATATGCTGTATAATGATTTCTACTTTTTAATAGAATATAATGTTGACTGTAACATGCTCGGTATTTTGTTTGCAATGTGTATTTTTATGTGCCATTTCTATGATAATATTGATTCTTAATTAATAAGACTTTCTCTTCATTTTATGCCTGTAATTGATATATAAATACAAATTTATTATAAGACAGAAAATTAAATTTAAAATTATTATTTATAAGTTCTATCTACAATGATATCCATCTGGCCTGAGTACTGTAATTAATAATTACTGTGTGACAGAAGTAGCAGGCCCAGAGACTTACACGTGCAAACTCGCTGACTGTAAGTCCAAAGTTGTTTCAAATTCAAATGATACTGACACCTGTCATTAACAGTCTTATGATCAGCATGCCACTGATAAATTGACAGTTTTAGCATTGCTTGCCAACTTCCAAGTACCTCTGGCTTTCACAGATTCATATGAGGTTGCATTATGTCAATTTCCTCAATCAAAGACCTTAAGCTTAAGATATCTAAGAGAGACCAGACAATTCTATAAACAAGAAAAGAGCTAGCAAGTAAAATGGTCACTTTCAAAATGGGATAAGAAAAGATGAAGAAGCAATGCATAAACTCTCAAAGGACTTATTGTCTCTCCAACTATAAGAAAAATTGACCAGGCTTTGTGATACAGTAGCTCTAGTGGAAAAAGGTCAGCAATCTCATGTAATTATGCTCTTTGAAAGCAAGACAGAAAGACATGGAGTCTGTTATTTTTAAATTTTCTTTCTAGTTACACCTGAGTAAGTTAGAACAACTCAAACATATAGCCAGTGCTATGCATGTGTTTGACACTAGCATACTTCTGTATTACTGATTTACTTAAAACATTTTTGTGCAACTGTGTTATTTCAAATTCTATTTCCATATTAGAAATGCATAATATTGCTTGCTGTCTCCTTGCAGATAGAATGCAAGCTAAGAAATACATACTGCAAAAGGGAAGTTAAACCTTACCTGTAAAAATGCCTGATTTATTTGGCTTGTAGTATGTATCTCCTCTATTTTGTGTAAGACCACCACATAATCACAAACCTACATTTAAAAAGAGAAATAGATAACATTACATAACATCATCTAAAGTAAAGGCCAGTTCATTAATTATAGGCTTCTTTTATGAACAATGAATAACTTTACTAGCAACTCATGGTAATCTTACAAATTAAGCACCATGCCCCTGATACCACTATTATGTTCCTAAATTTGGAAATTGCCAATTACCATAGCTCCAGTATAAAAACAAATAAACACTACATCCCCATGCGTACACCCACACCCACAATATTTGGTGACAACAAGTACGTGTGTTATAGTCATACACTTGCATATTCTTATTTTAATGGTGCCCCCATCCCGTGCCAGTTGAATACCCCCATATCTCCAGGTAACTAAAAGAAATAAAATTGAATAGATGTGGGTGCCAACTTTGCACAATGCAAGAACATTATGGGTGTTGCATTTATTCACAAATTCTTCTTCCAAAAACAAGCTTACACATGTGGCTTGAACACATTGTAAAGCTTAGTTAGGCATAAATATAAAACTAAACCAACTGCAAAACTGATGAACGAAAAATTGATCAGTAATTGATTTATAGATAATGACTGCAGCAGGACAGACTGTGCATACGGTTGCATAACGGCTACATTCCTGTGATGTGTTTCAGTAAAACTAATTTTTTTCTCTGCAGTTGATGTATTCTACCATAATTATATAGGAAAATCAATGCTTAAGACAAGGGTGCATCGTGCAGTTATAACAGCGTCAAAGCCCAGCTCTATTAGGCCCACCCTCTTAGAGTTTCAGTTTATTTATTCCATGGAGAGTTTGCAACAGTTCTATGAGTGCAGCCTGTTACAGGGCCAAGTTGGGTTGATACAACAGTGAAGGAGCAAGAAGAGATTAGATGGATATGACCTGAGGAAGGATGGATCAAAATCAATTTTGATGGTGTGTCAAAAGGGAATCCAGGACTGAGTGGGATAGGATGTATGACAAGACACTGCAGAGGGAATGTCTTGAAGCTAGAAGCTAAACGAATAGGAGATGATACGAATAATGTGGCTGAAGCACTATGTGCTCTACAAGCTGTTAAGATGGGAAGAAAAATGGGAATCAAAAACTTGCATCTGGAAGGGGATTCCTGAGTAATTGTGGAAGTGATAATGGCAGGATCAATCCCAGCTTGGCATTTGCAAAAGGTCATTAATATTATTCATATAATTTTTTTAAAAATTGGGAATTAAGAATCACCCACATTACAAGAGTAGGAAATGATGTGGCGGACACTTTGTCAAAGTGGGTGTTAAGGTTGGCAATTGATGAGATGAAATGGGAAGATTTCGAAAATCTAAATCTGACTGGTGATAATGATGACAGATAGGAATGATGAGCTGTATTGGCCAAGGACAAAAGTCATCATTAATGACTGAAATTGCGAAGTATGTAATGGGACAGATGTGCGTATCTGAAGGGTTTTAAATCAGAATGTTGGCAGAAGAGAAGTACCTGTGACAGTGACTGGTGTTTTGGTGGAGACTTGGAAGAACAGATGGAGGTGAATTTCTCGCTGCTAACAACATGATAGTAGCAGGCATTTTTTAGTGTAGTGAAGGCTAGGAGGCTCAAGAGGATGATGAAATGTAAAGGCAAAAAGGTGGTGAAGGCTGTGTTGGAGGTGCTCAGTGAGGAATTCATCAGCGCAAGCCACTGATACCACATCAAAACAGACATTGTGAGCATGGTACTGGCGTGGGATTCGGAGCTGGCCAAGGTCAAGGTCATCATCAAATGGGTGCTGAGAAAGTTGGTGAAGGAAGATATGCTGCTAGGGCTCAACTCCATCTTCGAGTGGGTGGTACTGGATATGGATTTGATGTTTTAGAGGGGATAGAGGACTCTGAGGAGGTGGCATCCCATGGAATTGTGCCATTTCTACATTGGCCGAGCATACTAAACAGGGAGATGCACAAGGGAAGAATGAGGGTGGCATGGACTAATTTGAAGTTTTGAACGAATTCTCTGAGGAATGACGGCGAATGCTCGTCAGTAGGAACTGAGGTGTGGACGAGAGCAAAGGGCTAGACCAGAATGTGGAAGAAGGAATGACGCTGCTCCAGTGCAGGGTAACCTTCTCGAAAATTGAAAAAAAACTGTGCCTTTTTGAGTTCTGTATTTTGATTAACTTGAAGAACCCTGCTTCAGGCTATACGGAAGTTGTAATGGGGCGGGGTGCATGGGAGGGGGGGGGGGGGGGGAGAGAGGGGGGGTGTGGGTGTCTGTGCCTATAAAGTTTTGAATTATGGAAGAATTTTGGTGATCATGCAAAGCCAAAGAATTCTGAGTTGTGGGATGGACTGATAATGTAAACCAAATCTGTAATGGTATGCTGGATGATAGCACTATGTAGGCATGGTTTTTGGGGTTTGTTTAGCGCTTCAAAAGCGGTTTGTGGTGTACGGTTGGTGGTATAGAGTTATAATCATACTATGGTTTCCAAACATACTGTTTTAAAATGATGTAATTACCTTTTACTATTTAATAAAATACATAAAACTACCAAACAAAACAAAAACAGTTTTCTATGAGTGTGAAAGCATATTAGAAGTTCTATGTATTCTACTTCTGTAACAAAAAGAGTATCAGATGCCATCTCAGCATTGTTACCAAAAGAGTTCTACCTTTACCCCTAGTACTTGCCTCCCATGTAGGAAAGGCGTCCCATCTCAAAAAAAACGTATAGCAACATCTTCAGACATTAGGAACTTCACATAAAATTTCTTTGTGTTTCTAGATGTTTTTTACAAGCATTTCTTTTTAAATGGGAAATCTTTTATACAAATTTCTTACATATATCACAAACACTACGGTGTGTTTTCCTTAAGTGCTGATATGTGGTTGACAAAAGCTGAAATTACTAAAGAAATACACTAATAGATGTAAATTTCTACTTTTTACATTGAAAACTACAAAGTTTGTAGCATTAAAGATTTTATTGAAATTCCAAGAGGTCATAGTACAAAAAGAAACAATAATAAGGCCTAATATGTTTACAGGAAATGAAGTTTTGATTATAAATATCATTTCTGAGAATCGCCTCCTATATATTTTTAATAATACCATGGCCATCTCAATCTCTGTCTGCCATCTGTAGATAATTATGGTTTAAAATATAATTATTTAACTATTAATAGCATGATGATAATTATCAAGTATAAATATAATTAACCTTGCTTTCATTGATGTCTATTCCAATATTTTAAATGTTAATCTTTATGTCACATCCCTTTTTCTTTGGTACCTTCATACGCATGTCATTAAATTGATGCCTTAGATGAGATTTTGATTTCTTTAATGGTTTTGTACTTGTGCCCTACTGGGAAAGATCTAACCTGAACTGTGGTCTTGTTGCCCTACATGGTTTTTGAATATTTATTAAGCAGTGGTTTTATTGCCCTAAATGGTTTTTGAATATTGTTAAACCATAGTATAACTTTTGTGCCCTAGACAGTATATATGGACTAACGGTGGTTTTGCAGACTTGGCCCTAGGCGGATTCTAGTTTTGGAATTTAAGGTATCTCTATTCCAGACACTTAATTCTAATTTGAATTGGTTATACCTTAATCATGGTTAAAAATTATTAGTTAGTACATAGATTCAACTTAGTATTAATAATATGTTTGCTGACATGGTAATATAATCATTGATGAAGGTATTGCTACTTAAATCGAAAAATCAAAGTTTAACTACTTACTCGGATTGGATGCAGGAAGAACGTGAAACAAACCCGAAGGGGGAGGAGGCATCACCAGGAAAGGGAATGTGGGATCATCAATTCTGAATCCTGGAAATAGTGAGATCTAGCAAATTACACCTAGATGGCCAAGGTGACTTAAATTGGAGGGACTCGTCATTTCATTTTATCCTAATCTATGACTATTATTATCTCAAACTAATTCCGATCAATTCAAAGTCATGAAACCAACAAGCAATCATTCTGACTCCTCTAATCATGAGGATTTCCTTGCTGACTTAATTTATAATTAAATTTGGACGAAGTCTTAATATAGTGAAACATTAGAAAATTATATCAAATCCACACCAACTTGGCTAAGATCCTCGTTTCACCATCAGTCATAACATGGAAATTATTCTCATATAGGTATGTTCCCCTTCTTTTAATCACTTAATAATTTTCTATATAGATTCCAACTCTAACAATTGGACTTAAGGCTTTGTGGCAAACATTTCATTCCCTTATAATTCCACCTGACCACTATATTTATTAGGATGTATATAATCGAAGGCGGGAAAAAATATTTTGCAATCAAAAATTGGAAAATACTCTCATCAGACCTCAATCAGTTACAAGATTCTGGCACAATGCAGATGGCAAGGGGAAGAAGCCATGTAGATCCTTGGGCGGTCAAGATTGATAGGAGTCCCTTGACATTCGAAGGGTATATCCTTGGCAGTCAAGATCGATAGGAGTCCCTTGACATTCAAAGGGTGGCTAGGAGTGTAGACAAAATCATACTTGCGAGTGCAATTGGGATCCACCACCTTCTCAACGTAGGAAGAAACGGTTACACCAATTCTTGGTAGGTGTAGACTGTGAGAATTTGAGCTCTCGATAGCAGCCAGGCACTTCATTTGGAGGTTTTGAGGAATACAATGCCAACCCATTTAGAAGACATCCGATATACTCAGGCAAGTCCACGCTACCTGCTACTTGTTTCAAGTATGCGCAATGAGATTCTCTCTCCACTTTCAGTTCTTGTTCATTGGAATGAAAAACCTTAATGCTTTGCTCCTTCTAGCTATTCGATTTTTGTTCTTCATGAATAGAAATAAGAAATTAGAGAGCTTGTCGTTAAACAAGTGTGCATAACCATTCCTGGCATTTTGGGCTGAAGATTAGAGCTTTTCTTTAACTCTTATTAAGTTCTTTAAAAGCTTCATTGTTTTTAACTTATGTCTGCCTACACCAGTTCTTTCCACAACAATCAGGTTCAAGTTGGCAAACCACACACCCTAGTTGACACTAACTACGTGCAAAGGAGAAATGAATTACTTCTCCATTAGTAAAATGCCAATGTATACTCCTCATTGACAAACACGACCGAAATATTGCAAGTCTTGATAAGGCTAAACCAGAAAGGTAAACGTGGAGAGGTCAACATTAAGCTCCAAGTTAAGATAGAGTTCGAAGATTTTATTGTTTTAAAAAGAAAAAGAAACTGCTAGACTGATTCGATCATATCGAGAATGTCAATCTCCTTAACACCTTGGATAAATTATTACTTTAAGAGCCATTCGAAGTTGAAACTTAATGGCCTGTTATAGGCTTAAAGTAATTATAACTTATCAAGAAAATGACTATCTAACAATTTTTACAGAATGGTTGTTTCTAAGCCAGAGAATAGGTTTGAAAACCAAGTACTGATCATTTACACGAGATATCTCCAGACTCATCTGACACCCTATAGAAAAATCAAGAAATTCATGCTCTCTAGAGCTAGCTGAACCATTGTATAATACACATTCCTAGTAAGGCCTTAATAGAAGATAGAAGGAAAGATGATAGCCGCTCAATATTGCTGCAGCATCACCTCTGATTAAGCAGTAGACCTGTTCACTAGGAAGAAACATAAATTCCTATCTATTCAATAACTTAGCATTCATGCCAACCATCTGTTAATCGGGAAGGTAGGAAGATGAATCCAAATTATAAAAATCCTTGGCCAAGGTAAGTCCAACGGATGTCAGAATAGTGACGCTAGATACATTCGTGATAGAAGTCGTATCAAAGCAGCCATTGGTTACAGAGTATGACTAATCACAATGTAAGTATCCCTACACCAGATTCCCAAGAAACTATTGACTTGATCATCCACCATCCCTCATGGAGGATCAGATCGGCTTGGATCTCGGGCAGCCTAGAAGGGGTCAGTTACAACCCATGGTTGGGTGGTTAAACGCCCCAGTGATGCCTTCTCCCCTAATTGAGTCACAAAGCCTAAGTTTTGCATATACTGCTTATGCAGAGACAGACCTATCAAATTCAACTTCAAATTTTCACAATTGTAAGTAATTTGATTTCAGCAAATTACCTTTTTATATGGAAAAGAATAAAGTGTCTTGTACGAGAACTCTATTTCATGTTTTATTAATTAGAAAAAGTAAATTCCTTCCTTTTAAGCTGTAAACTGAATAATCTGTTGTTTATATTCAATACTTATTCTTGTTATGTAAGCTAAGAGTTACAGTTCTATGCTTCTTACTCTCTTCATGTTTTTTCTTTTTTTTTTAAATATCCTGGCTTACAACTTAGCCATATCAAGCACAACTCGGATTTGCAATACTCTGTTTCCAACTTTTAGTCTATTACATACAACTCAGATTAGTAAACCTTTCTCCTAAATTTTAAGAATGTTACATATGGTATCAGAGCGTCAGGTTCAACAGTGGACCTGGGCTCATCCACAACTAGTAGAAAACTGACACGGGCATTTTTCGGAATGTTTTTACAAGATGCCAATCATAATCCACACCAAATGGAAGACACCTCGTGACCCAAGCAAAGTGCAGATAGCTAATGCCCTAAGCAAGGACTTTGACTACTCATGAGTGGAACCCTTGTCTGACCATGAAACCATAGCCAATGCACTCAGGAGAATTAGGCGTTAGAGACGCAAAATGACTCCTCAAGTGAGAGCAGAGGTCAAGACTGCTCTACTGGCGGAAGGAAAACCTAAACTAGCACAAAAAACAGCCAGCACAAAACAACAAGTTGCCCCAGCTCAAACACTCAACCAAGAAAAGAAACCAGATGATTTAACTCCAAAGGTCATGGCAACCACTGCACTCGCTACCCCACAGCCAAGATTTTGACTAATACCTTCAAACTTCCCTGATCACAAAGAGCCCATCACAGATAGTGAGGGTGAAGAACTAGGCATGCAATGGACCCAATAGGGCCACCTAGAGCAAAACTTTATAGGGAGCTTTAAAAAAAGAACATAAATTTTGTTGTGACCCTTTTTAGGGTAATGAAAATGAAATTTTGTAGTGACCCTTTTGGGATTATGTAAATAAAAGTTTGCAAATGCGATGAATAAATGAAAAAACAAAGATCACCAATTTTGTTATGCACGATCAATTGTCGAATACTTGTGTTTGTGTCTATTTATTAAATGAATCAAATACAATTACCACAGAAAAATAATTGAGACTTTGTTTTCTCCAAAATGGGAGATAATTAGGACAGGTTACCCAACTCATCATCACAAAAGCTAGATCAGTTACTAGATATGATGATGCAAACTCAAGACAAGATGGACACTCTTGAGGATTAGCTCAAGACCGTGGAAGGGTTAGAAAATGAAGGATCAAAATTTAGGACCCAGAGTGGGCTAGAACATACTCACCACACCAGCAGTGAAGAACGAGGAACTGGACCTACTCACCACGTTGGATCCCATAGGGATGAACAATTTGACCACGAGGTGCACAGTATAGGGGGTAACCAAGGATTAGGGATCAAGATTGAAGACATGAAAAAGGTTAAACCACCTCAGTTTGATAGAACGACGTCAGGAGAAAAAGCTGAGGCCTAGTTGACAAGGATGGAAAAGTATTTTGAGATTCCAAATTACACGGAGGTGCAAAAAGTGGTTTGGGGTCATACCAACTAATAAGGTAAGCTGCCAGTTGGTGGGAAAGAAAGAAGGCGAAATTAAGGCTAACCAGAATGTCAATCACATGGACAAGATTTGTTCAACTTTTTGGACAGAGGTGGCTTCCGCAATTGTTTTATGAGCAAAAGTTGGCTAAGTTTCAAGAACTCATACAGGGGGATAAATCGGTGCATGAGTATACCGAAAAGTACAACAAATTACTGAAGTAGATTGCCAAGTCATAGGACAATGAAACGTACAAGCTCAGAAAATACATTATGGGACTCAACAACAGAATCGAGGGGCATGTGGATGTACTTTGCCTGACTGCCACAGCAGAGGCATGTGAAAAAGTAGTCCAGCAAGAATTGAAATTAAAAAGAGATGATTCCATTAGAGATAAGAACCGCGGAAAGGAGAAGTGGAGTCATAACCATCAGTTCAATAAACCAAACATAGAGAAGGAGATAAATGAACCCCGAACCGAGAAAAGGGCCAAGGGTATTAGCAGTGAAAACTAAAGTAACAAAAAAGAAAGGGTGGGAAATCAAAAGAATAAAGGTAGGAGAAAAAAGGGGCCTCCTGGCGGATGCTTTACATGCAAACATGAACACAATCAATGTCCCATCCGAAACCAAAATGCCCCACCACCAAAGACCCCACTACCTACCCAATAGAATGCCTTTCAATAGAGGATTCACATAAAAGTGAATGATCGACAAGAAAAATTTCAAGTGGCACCTATAGAAGTGACAAGTACACTCTATGGAAACTCAGTTTCCTTCTCATTGACAATGAAGCCATAGAAAATTTTATTAATCCTAAAATCTTAAGTCGCTTTCCTAAACGGACTAGGTTCATGGGAAACCCATCGACCGTGGAATATGCGAACTAGTCCAAAGCTCAAGCAGAGCAATGCCTGTTTGAGGCCAAGTTCAAACTTCTTGGATTTTCTACCAAAGTCAACTTGTATGTAGCACCCCTAGACATGTATGATATAATTTTAGGGATCAAGTGATTGTGGCACCACAAAGCTCAGGTGAACTATTTTTTAAAGAACGTTGAATGTCTAGATGATCTAGGTACTCTAGGAACCGTCGAAGGAGTTATACGAGATGTAAAACTCCAACAACTCTCAACGTCCCAACTTAGGCAAAGTGAAAAGAAGGGGTGTTAGCTATTCATCGTTAAGATGGAAGCAATCAAAGGATCCACTAATGGAGTTTTTCCAAATGAATACATAAATTTTAATGTGGAAAATTCAACAAATCAAGAGCTAAAGGAGACTTTTGAAGAGAAATAACCCTATTTGAAAGATTTTAAGGATGGTTTTCCCGAGGCTTTACCGAGCATGCCCCCGAAGTAGGTATTTGGCTTCTCTATTGATCTAATTCCCGAAGCTAAACCTATACCGAAGGCACCATATTGAATGACTACAGTAGAGCTAATAGAACTTAAAGCTCAACTTCAAGAATTATTAGATAAAGGTTTGATCAGGCCTAGCATTTTGCCTTGGGAAGCACCAGTAATTTTTGCTAAGAAAAAGAACGGAACATTAGGGCTCTGCATCGACTATAGAATGCTCAACAAGGTCATTATAAGGAACAAGTACCCCCTGCCCAGCATTGATGATCTCTTCGATCAAATGCATGGAGCCACAATCTTCTTGAAAATAGACTTGCGATCAAGATACCATCAATTGAGATTAAAGGATGAAGACATCCATAAAACAACCTTCAGAACTCGCTACGATCATTACAAGTTCATGGTCCTTCCTTTCGGGTTGACTAATGCACCTGCTACATTTATGAACTTAATGAACATTATCATTCATAATTGCTTGGATAAATTTGTCCTGGTCTTCCTCGATGACATACTTATCTATTTGAAGTACAAGGAAGGACACATACAACACCTTCACTTTGTTCTCCAATGTATGCACGATCATAAACTATATGGAAAGTTGTCAAAATGTGCATTCTTCCAATAGGAGATCCAATACTTGGGGCACATAATTTCCAAAGACAGAATAGTTGTGGACCCTGCAAAGATTAAGGCTATAGTAGAGTGGCTAGCACCTAAGAATGTCCAAGTGGTCAGGAGTTTTATGGGCCTCGCTAGCTAATATCGAAAACTTGTCCTTAATTTCTCACGAAACTCCTTCCCTATTACTTCCTTGCTACGCAAAGGTAAGAAATTTGAATGGACAAGTGTGTGCCAGCAAGCATTTGATTTACTCAAGGAAAAGCTCACTAGTGCACCGATTTTGAAAGTACCTGATCCAGAAAGACAATTCCTTGTGGTAACAGATGCGTTCGGGAAGGGATTGGAGTTGTACTTATGCAAGAGGGGCGTGTTATTAAATATGAGTCGCGGAAACTTAAGAATTATGAGACAAACTATGCACCCCAAGATTTGGAAATGGCTGCCATAGTGCACGCATTACAAAAACGGAGACATTACCTAATGGGGAATATATTCGAATTAAGATCCGATCACCAAGGCTTGAAGTATATATTTACACAGTCTAATTTGAACACGCAGCAAAGGAGATGGTCGGAACTGATTTCTAATTACAATTTTCAAATCAATTATATTAAGGGAAAGGAAAACAAGGTAGCTAACGCTTTGAGCCAAAGGTGGCATGTATCTGCCATGTCATCTATTCAGTCAATTTTCAAATAGCAGATTTGAACAGGATATGGAAGTGACAAATACTACCATCAAGTTAGAAGGCACTGCAAGCGAATCCTCAGGACCACCAATATAACACGTTCCATCTTGAACCAAATGGGACACTTAGATTTCAAGGGCGTATATATTCCTGACTCCCCTGAACTAGGAAATATAGTTTTTAAGGAGATTCATACCACACCATACTCAGGATATCTTGGAGTTACGAAGCTCTTAGTGGATATCAAACCCTTATACTTTTGGAAGGGTATGAAGGACACATCCAAATTTGTGGCTAGTTGTCTCAAATGTCAGTGGGTTATAGCTAAGCAAAATCATCCAATAGGAGTACTCACCTGTATGCTATTCCAAAATGGAAATGGCAAATTACAAGTATGGACTTCGTTCAGGGACTGCCCATGTCACGGAATAAACACAACACAATATTGGAAGTTGTGGATAGGCTTACCAAGGCCATTTTATTCCGGGAAATCTGAGCGATGGAGCCCCAATAATTGCGCGCACGTTTGTGCAACAAATATTTAGGCTCCAAGATGTTCCTAAAAAGATAATTTCCAATAGAGATGCACGCGTGACCTCCAGATTCTGGCAGAGCCTCTTCACTGCTTTGGGCACCCAATTGAGCATAAGTTCAATATATCATCCTAAAACAGATGGGCAAACATAGAGCGTGAACCAAATCTTAGAAGATCTACTTAGAATGTATTGCATGGATCAGCAATACAAATGGAAGGATTATCTACCACTAGTGGAGTTTGCCTACAACAATTCATATCAATCGTCAATCAAGATGGCCCTCTTTGAGGAACTATATGGCAGAAAATGCAGAACTCCTATTAGCTGGGACAGGCTAGAAGACAAAATCGCGATTGGCCCAGAGATGTTGTAAAAAATGGAAGGGCAAGTCAAATTATCAAGTGAAGGTTGGCAGAAGCAACGGATCGGCAAAAAAGTTATGTCGATGCTAAACAAACACCCTGTCACTTCGTTGTAGGTGAGGTGTTATTAAGGGTTAAACCTCGAAAAAGTGCTATAATCTTCGGCAAGTCCTCCAAGATAGCTCTTAGATACGTTGGCCCTTTTGAGATCATGGAAGTAATCAACCTGGTTGCATACAAGATTGCTCTACCTCCAATTTTGTCCGGGATGCACAATGTCTTTTATGTTTCTTGCCAAAAAAAATATGTATTTGACTTTTCTCACATGATTGATTAGAACTCCTTGCAGATCCAAAACCCTGGGGTGGTTGTGGTCAAGCTCGTCAAGTTGCTAGAGGCATGTAGGTTACGCCTACATAACAAGGAGGTTAAACAATGCAAGGTTCAATGGGACTAATATTCAAAAGACAACGCCACATCGGAAGACTACAACAAGATTCACCAGCAATTTCCTCATTTGTTCAATGTTTATAATCAGATAGTTTAGAAAAGAGCTTTTATATACTGTACATATTCCTGTATTTTGGTTTTCCTCATCATCGAGGACGATGACTCACAAGAGAAAGGAGTATGTCACATCCCTTTTTATTTAGTACCTTTATACGCATGTCCTTACTAAATTAATGCCCTAGATGAGATTTTCTTGTCTTTAATGGTTTTGTACTTGTGCCCTAGCAGGAAAGATCTAACCTAAATTGTGGTTTTATTGCCCTAAATGGTTTTTGAATATTATTAAACAGTGGTTTTATTGCCCTAAATGGTTTTTGAATATTGTTAAACCATAGTATAACTTTTGTGCCCTAGACGGTAAATGTGGACTAATAGTGATTTTGCAGACTTAGCTCTAGACGGATTCCGGTTTCGAAATTTATGGTATCTCTATTCAAGACTCTTAATTTTGATTTGAATTGATTATACCTAAATCATGGTTTAAAATTATTGGTTAGTACATAGATTTAACTTAATATTAATAAGATGTTTACTGACATGGTAAAATAATCATTGATGAAGGTCTTGCTACTTAAATCAAAAATCAAGGCTTAACCACTTATTCAAATTGGATGCAAGAATAACGTGAAACAAACCCGAATGGAGAGGAGGCAACAACGGAAACGGGGATGTGGGATGATCAATTCTAAATCTTGGAAATGATGAGATCTAGCAAATTACACCTAGATGGCCAAGGTGACTTAAATTGGAGGGACTCATCATTTCATTTTATCATAATGTCTGACAATTATTATCTCAAACTAATCCCAATCAATTCAAAGTGATGGAGACCGACTAGTAATCTACCCTATAGTCATTCTAACTCGTCCAATCATGGGGATTTGCTCACTAAATTTTTAATTAAATTTGGACGAAGTCTTAATATAGTGAAACATTAGAAAATTATATCAAATCCACACCAACTTGGCTAAGATCCACGTTTCACCATTAGTCATATTATTCTCATATAGGTATATTCCCCTTCTTTTAATCACTTAATAATTTTCCATAAAGATTACAACTCTAACGGTTGGACTTAAGGCTTGCGGCAAACATTTCTTTCCTTTATAATTCCGCCCAATCACTATATTTATTAGGATGTATATAATCGGAGGCGGGGAAAAAATATTTCGCTGTCAAAAATTGGAAAATAGTCTTATCAGACCTCAATTGGTTATGAGATTCTAGCACGATGAAAATGGCAAGGGGAAGAAGCCATGTATATCCTTGGGCAATCAAGATCAATAGGGGTCCTTTGACATTCGAAGGGTGGCTAGGAGTGTAGCCAAAATCATACTTGCGAATGCAATTGGGATCCACCACCTTCTCAATGTAGGAAGAAATGGTTACACCAGTTCTTGGTAGGTGTAGATTGTGAGAATTTGAGCTCTCAGTAGCAGCCAGGCACTTTGTTTGGAGGTTTTGAGTCATACAGTGCCAACTTATTTAGAAGACATCCAATATACTCAGGAAAGTCCATGCTACCTGCTACTTGTTTTAAGTATGTGTAATGAGATTCTCTCTCCACTTTTGGTTCTTTTTCATTGGAATGAAAAACCTTAATGCTCTGCTCCTTCTAGCTATTTGATTTTTGTTCTTCATGAATAGGAATAAGAAATTAGAGAGCTTGTCATTAAACAACTACTGTGCATAACCATTCTTGGCAATTTGGGCTTCATTAGAGCTTTTCTTTAACTCTTATTAAGTTCTCAAAAAGCTTTGTTGTTTGTCATTAACTTCTGTCTCCCTACACCAGTTCTTGCCACAATGATCAGATTGAGGTTGGCGAACCACGCACCCTAGTTGACACTAACTACGTGCAAGGGAGAAATGAACTACCTATCCATTAGTAAAATGCAAATGTATACTCCTCGTTGACAAGCACGACTGAAATATTGCAAGTCTCGATAAGGCTAAACCAAAAAGGTAAACGTGGAGAGGTCAACATTCAGCTCCAAGTTAAGACAGAGTTCAAAGATTTTATTGTTTTTGAAAAAAAAGAGAAACTGCTAGACTCATTCAATCATATCGAGACTGTCAATCTCCTTAACACCTTGGATAAACTATTCCTTTAAGAGCCATTCGAAGTTGAAACTTAATGGCCTGTTATAGGCTTAAAGTAATTAAAACTAATCAAGAAAATGACTATCTGACAAGTTTTACAGAATGGTTGTTTCTAAGCCATAAAATAGATTTGAAAACCAAGTACTGATCATTTACACGAGATATCTCCAAACTTATCTGACACCCTGTAGAAAACTCAGGAAATCCATGCTCTCTAGAGCTAGCTGAACTGCTGTATAATACACATTCCTAGTAAGGCCTTAATAGAAGACATAAGGAAAGATGATAGTCGCTACAGTATTGCTGCAGCATCACCTCTGATTAAGCAGCAGACCTGCTGACTGGAAGAAACTAAACTCCTATCTTTTCAATAACCTGGCATTCATGCAAACCATATGTTAATCGAGAAGGCGGGAAGATGACTCCAGATTATGAAAATCATTGGCGTAGGTAAGTCTAACGGATGTCAGAACAGTGACACTAGATACATCCATGACAGAAGTCGTACTAAAGCAGCTGTTGGTTACAAAGTGCAATTGATCACGATGTAAGTGTCCCTACACCAGATTCCCAGGAATCTATTGACTTGATCATCCACCATCCCTTGTGGAGGGCCGGGTCTGCTTGGATCTCAGGCAGCCTAGGAGGGGTCGGTTGCAACCCCTGGTTGGGTGGTTAAACGCCCCAGTGATGCCTTTTCCCCGATTGAGTCACAAGCTGGAGTTTTGTGTCTGCTGCTTACGTGGAGACAGCCCTATCAAATTCAACTTCAAATTTACACAACTGTATGTTATTTGATTTCAGCAAATTACCTTTTTATATGGAAAAGAATATAAAGTGTTTTATAGGAGAATTCTATTTCATGTTTTATTAATTAGGAAAAGTAAATTCTTTCCTTTTAAGCAGTAAACTGAATAATTAGTTGTTCATATTCAGTACTTATTCTTGTTATGTAAGCTAAGAGTTACAGTTCTATGCTTCTTACTCTCTCTTCATTTTTTTGGAAAAAATATATATATATATCCTAGCTTACAACTAGCCATATCAACCACAACTCAGATTTGTAATACTTTGTTTCCAACTTTTAGTCTATTACATAGAACTCAAATTTGTAATACTTTGTTCCGAACTTTTAGTCTATTACATAGAACTCAGATTTGTAATACTTTGTTTCCAACTTTTAGTCTATTACATAGAACTCAGATTAGTAAACTTTTCTCCTAAATTTTTAGCATGTTATACTTTAGTTGTTAAGCATTACAGTATTTTACATTCTTTAAAGTTGCCTACGCAGTTTTTTAAATCAATTCTAATTTTAACTTGTATACACATGCATATATTATTATACACCATCTCTAGCTAGCCATTCCCAACATTTTTTGAAATTGACATACCAGTACAAATCCCCAACCCCAATACCAAAACCAGTCCACATCTCTTGTTAACCATGTGAAAAAGGTACAATTTGTGCCTAGAATGGTCCAATCGCTTTTTGCAAGTCACTCTTCGTATTTTGCAGTGTTGATTGCAGATTTAATATTTCAATTTGAATGATGGAGTTTTCCCACACTGAAATTTTAAGTAATATGATTACTATAACATGCACTGTTGCTGTAATCCGATTTCTTTTCATAATTTCCATTTAATTTGATTACTGACATCAAGCATCTTTGATGTCATGCCTCCCTGTACCCATCAGTTGTTTTTAACGCTTAGATATTTTTGGAAATTTTGTTGTAATTCCATCGCTGGTTCCTGTATTGAGTATCACAGTGTCAGTTTTGTCTATAAGGGGGGTGATATAAACGAAACTTATATATGGAAGAAACCGGAGTGGAGCGGTATACAAGTAGAGAGTCACATCTATGATGCACAAATCACTTGGTAAAATCATTACACAGATGCCTTTAGACTAACATCACAGAGATAAACTGGCCACAGAATTGTGGTGCAATGCGTGACCTAGGTTCAAATTGCCCTCACGCACTAAGGAGGCCCGTAGCTATGGTCAATATACGGGACAGCTGTGATGTTAGAATATGAACACACTTCTAAGGCGATCATTGTTTCAATTCTTGAGAATACATTTGAAGGTGACTGTAGTCTGAGATTTATGAATATATTTGTAAGTGATTGTCGTATAATTATTATGAATACATTTAAAGGCGACCCTGTTTACTTATCTTGAGAATGTAATCCAAAGCTTAATCCTCAACGCCTGAAATGGCAATCTATATTCTCACTCAAGATTAACTAATAGGAAAAAAAAAAAAAGTAAACGTATTTGGACTCGACAATTAGCTATAACTAAATTGTTGATTCCAAAAAAGGGTTAAACAAATGCACAATATTTGAACCGTAATGTAGTACCAAAATGATTTATGGATTCCAAATCATATTACAAAAGAGTTGCTGCAAAACAAAGTTAAAAACAAGGTCGACCCTGAGCTCTAAAGCGGATTCTAATCGAAACAATCTTGCATACTGTAAATTATATTTTAAAAAAACGCATCACATGACTAACAAAGAAAAGCCAAAAACCTGAATTTTTAAGTTCTCAAATCAAAATCATTATTTTTTCCAATTGCGTGTTTCTTGAACCCGGTATCATATTTAAAAAGCCAAGAAACACTCACCACTTTAATAGCTGACAACCTTACGAGATCATCTTTATCCTGAAGCAGGGCAGTAGCGCGCTTGTAGCACCCTTTGGTCAACTTATAGCCCTTCTTGTGTATACACACCAGGCCATCCAAAGCAGCCTTCCTCACAGAAGGAAACGGGTCCTTTGTAAGACCCTCTAATATCTCCAAAACGATGCCGTTTTCATGACTTTTACTCTCGGAAGTGACCGCCAATAGACCCAATAACTTAACTCTCAGGCTTGTCTTATTAGTACACAGCAGCTTCAATGCCAAAACCCTGTCCAATTCTTTGAAGGAACCAGTCTCCTCTGTAATACAAATCAGGGAACTGACAATTTGGGTGGTCACAAAATCATCAAAAAATTGACGGGCTTCTAAATACTTGTGAAGAATTTCTACTATAGATGAAATGGTATTTTTATCCTTTGAAATAAGTTTATGAACTGCAATGTCTGCCAACAGTTTCAGGATGTGTTGGGTCAGCTGAGGATTGTCTTCTTGCCATAGTTGATGTTGAAGAACTGGTTTGATGTTTTCAGCGAGAATAAGACGAGATGCATAGTTTAAATGGGAACTGATGAACTTAATGGTTTTCAATCTTACAGATAATTCTGGGTCTGTAATGTGAGGAATTTGTTGGGATAATAGTGTATCGAAAGATTGCCTGCGTTTTGCGTTTTCTAGTTCTTCTTGTTCCTCTGCGAATACAGAAGAATTGCGCTTGTGAAGCATCGTTGTTCTTCCAATTCCTCAGTTCATTGCGAACAAAGGATGAACGAGTTTGTAGTTTTAAATCCTTCCACCGTAAACAGTGTCCAGCGGGGAATCTGTTTTTACCTTGTTTTGTAGTTGTTTCATAAATTATTATTTTGCGCTATTGTCAACCCTATTCTCAAAAGTTTTATTTTCCTCCTATACACTTCATTATTTTTTAACTTAGCAAATGCATAACAAGTTAATAATATATATTTTTCTTACAAAATTTTAATTTTTTTTTTTTTTTTTTTAAAATAAGTTTTTAATCTTTTTAAAATAATTTTTAATTTTTAGATTAATTTAATTTTAACCATTTTTATTTTTTAATTTAATTAAGTTTTGAAGTTTTGATTTTTTAAATATTTTAATCTTTTGATTTTTAAAATTATTTTTATTTATTTATTTATTTTATATTTTTATATATTATAAATTAAACATAAATAATATATTTTTAATTATTTAAAATATTTTTTTAATTTTATTTTGTTTTAATTGAAAATTAATTATAATTCAATTTATTCAAAAAATAATTTTATTATTAAACATCTATCAAAAGCGTGTAACTACCAATTTTTAATTTAATTTGTAATTAGAATTGTATTTTTTTTAACCAAACTTATTAATCACTAATTTATTTTATTTTATTTGTTAGCTCCTATAATAAGAAAGATTCATGTTGCATCTTTCTATTCATTATAGTCATTTTAGATGTGTTCAAATATACCTCTTAAGAGATTTGAATTTTTCTAAATGTTGGTTTTTCTAATGCATGGCATTACTCTATTTATTTGTGTTTAAACTTTTTTATTATAAAATTAAAAATCAATAAAGAGGCTTTCGAGTCATTTCCTCTTGCATGATTAAGACTTGCGTAATTGAAAATAATAATTTTATCAATAGGAAAAATACTCTCATCAACTAAAATCAACGATCAACTAAAAAAGCAAATGCTTTGCTCTAGAACGAGAGAATTGGAAGGAGCAGAAAAGTCGCATCTTTATTAGCAAAGAATTTTATTTAAAATTTGCAATGTATTGCCCGGTTATAAAGTTGTTTCAATTTTATAAGCCTCAGTTAACTTTTGAAACTTGCTTGGTTTTAAGCTTTAAATTGGCCATTTTATCTCTGAGTTTTTGTGAGTTTCTAAATCTTCATGTCTCTGGCTCGTTCCCAACTCTGCACAGCACTTGAAATTTTTAAAATCCGACTTCTGAGCCTCAAGTTATTACAGGTTAATGGAGAGACCCAAAATATGTGTTTTCAAGTCTATCATTAACCATTAACCTCTCAAAAGGTTAATGATAACGTCCAAAAACACGTTTTTCTTAACCTCTCAAAAGGTTAATGATAACTTCCAAAAACAGGTATTTCTTAACCTCTCAAACAAGTTAATGATAGTGCATTTTGGAGTAGGTTAATTAACCTCTCCAAAAATGTGTGTTTCTTAACCTCTTCGAGACGGTTATTAACTTGTTTGAAAATTTCTCTAACCTATTTAAAATTCTTCTATGAGAAGTCAAATATGTGAATGAGCTGCTTGTTGGAGCAATTGGTTCCATACCAAAGCAAGGTGGGGGAAGAGTAAAGCATTTGGTCAAGGCATTTGAAGGTTTGCTCTCACTTCCAGACTATGAAACTCCAAAGAGTCCTCAGACTAGGCCATTGGATAAGTCTATCTACAAAATATCTGATACGGATCAAGGAAAGTGCAAACCCAACGTAGGCAGGAGTTTGAAGTGGGTACTTCCTAGCATGCAGCTAAAGGGCTCTAAGGAGAGATCAAATGGCAACAACATCCCAGTTCATGAATACCATGATGGCTGGAACAGGAGAAATAGGGGTACTACATTTTCAAAGACAAGCTTTGCTGATTTGAAGAGTTCATACAGTCAACCTGAAAGTGTTTTCTTTATAAAAAAAAAAAAAAAAAAGTCATATTGTTACAGCCAATCCAATGAAAGCTCCGATGAATTCAAATTCTTCCCTGTTTGTGAAGAAACAGCCTCCATCTGCAAATATATTAAAGATAATCCACACAGTGAACAATGGACCAGTTCAGATTTATGAAGTGCCATCCTACAATTACAGTCAGTTGTGATTGAACCAAAATCTTTCACCTTGGCATCAAATGCACAACAAAGAAAAGACCACATGATCTACCTCAGGAGACATCTAATTTTTCGTCAGAGTCATCTCTTCGTGCCTCCACACACTAAATATTCTGCAAAGCATTCAAATAAGCATTTGATTGTGAAGCCTGATATGGGATCAATCTAAGGATGGGTAATTTTATGACCAGCATGTAAACTATTTGTCAAAATGTCTTCTGAAATCATATACTTGAGACATCAAAAGATAACATGGAATATGTTTGATCAAATGTTCATAATGAAAGTGTGGTGAATATAAAGATGAAACATAAAACGACTGAATGAGATCTGTGATAGCATTCCACAAAATGCCAAGTTCAAGTCATAATTTTTAAATAAATTTGCGAAAAGCGAGAGCAAGCGCACAATAGGGGAAGCTCATTGGTGTTATCAAAGATTGGAAAAGAGCCATATGTGTTATATAGCAATTAGAACCTTTAAAATATATCCCAGTTGTGCTTATAATTCCAATTCAGTGGATGCCTTTTCTTTCTTGTATTCAGCTTTTATAGGTGGATGATGTGGGTAGTAGAATGCAGTCTTGTGAAGGACGTCATGTGCAAATGGAAGGAGCCCGATAAGTTTGTTAAGTGGGATGAACCACTATGTACACGCGGTGTTAATGAAGTCCACCTTGTCATTTCGATAATCATGATAGAAGGGGAGTAGATAGTTATTATGCCAAATTGTTATTATTCAGAATGTAAAGGTGGTGACAGTGCTAGCAGTATGAAACTGGATAAAGGGAGGTGGTTAGAAAGGTGGCAACTTCATGCTAGGAAGGAGCCATGAGAGAACATCAAGGAGAATGCTCGGATAGTAGTTTGGGTGCTAAAATATAAGAAGTCGATTATTATCAACTTTTCATAATAAGAGAAGAGTGGTGGCTTTCTTGCCTGTATAGACAAGCCACATCAATTGCTTGACCAAATTCCACACTAAAGAGCATTCATTGTAATTAAAAATTTCATATACATTTGGCAAAGTAGATGCAACTGCGGTTGTTCAAATGGATTTTGTGATCAATAGTTGTCAAGATTCTACCAAGCGAAGCCACTAACTTGTTTGATAGAGCACCAAGGCAATATACATCATTACACCAATGTAATGGATGCTTCTCAATGTTGATATCTTGTTGTTAACCTTAGAATGTAATCTATTTGATATAATGACTGCGACCATATGATAGCCTCCATAAGACATCTTTAGTAGATATGGAAACATGGAAGTGTTTGATGTGGAGTTCATTCCTACAACTAACAAGTTGATGGGCACCAAGAAAGCGTTATTTGATAGTAGCAAACCAGGCTTCGATTAGATTCATTAGAAACAATAACTGGAGTATGGCGGATCACAATTACAAATATTCAAAAGGAGATCAACAATGATTGATTATTCAATCTTCCTCTCCAAAGGTGTAAGATCCAAATTTCAAGTCATATTGGGTTAATTTTGTAGAGGTTAATTAACCTCACCCAAATCAAGTATTTTGGAGGTGGTTATTAACCACAAAGAGGTAGTTATTAATCTTTGTGTCTATATAAGGACACCTTTTTGGCTTTGTAAAGGGACTTTTTGGCTTTAGAAGAAGGGAACACTATGCTGAAATTTTGATTAGAAGATGATATTTGGAAAGTATGTACAGATTTTATCAAGTTATAATAATAATAATAAATAAAAATTCCTCTTAAGTTCTTGGTGCAAGAAAATAAAGGAATGTGTTGAGTTCCCTCCTTTTTTGAATCTAAATTGTTAGAAATGTTGGTTCTCTTTGTAGTGAGCATTCTCATAGTATGGTGCAAATGTTTATGAATCTATGGAGCAGCATTATGCTAGTAATAGTTTTCAAGAGTAGATCTTGATTGTTGTTATTAGTGGTTTTAAGTTAGTAGCCTAGGAAAGCCTTGAAGTCATGTGGTGCATTCACCATCATGAGCTTTCTCACCTTTTAGTTTTAGATTCTTTATTCGAAAAGCTTCAAAATCATATCATACGAGGGAGCTGCCCCTCCAAACGTAGAGGAAGGCCACATAACAAGGGCCTATCCAATTGTTGTGAACGGTTTGCCACACACTCCGTTGGGCAAATTCTATTGTGACATATCTGTTTACCAACACAATGAGTACCCTTGATTATTTCAAGCGGATTTCCTAGATTTAAGCAAAAAAATTACTTGGAATATACTATTATTCAGACAACATTTATAGATCATGGATCAATTCCATTACACCTTACGGAGACAACTATATTTGTTACTCATCACTTACAGCGAAGGAGAGCACACTCGAGATATTCATCAGCGATAATATAGATATGTACAAACTAGGGCCAAGATTTATTCTAATCAAAATTGTTCATATCACAACATAAACTATTAAAGAGGATAGCAAAATATAGATCGAAGTGTATAACATTGTAGAGGATATATATCAAGATGTAATGACGATTGTGTATCATAGAGGAAACAATTTATATATTTCATTAGAGGATAGCTTTAGTCAAATTATGTTCAGTAATAAGGTATTAGTAGGATAATTAAGAACACAGTAAATCATGTGAAAGTGTTGTTTTGATATTAAAAATGTGATTGTTACATATTGTTCAAAATCCCAATTTAGCACAGCAAGGTTATCAAGCCTCTGATCGAAACGGGTGGAATCTAGTTGGGTACAAGAGGAGATGGAGGAGGCATGAACATGCTTCTACACTAAGAAACTTGAAGCTGGAATCTACTAGAAAGAAAAAAACAGGTCGCAAACACAGCCCATTTTTTTCTTATGGCCAACAAGGGAATCAGTCTTAGTAAAATTGGCTTGTGTATAATTCAAAATTTCCCTCTTCTCCAAAGCTCAAAAGATCTGGTGGAATGTGGATAATCCCTTTGTCAACTTTAATTTTGAGCTTTGTTACCAACACAAATTGTATAGTACTAGTACATCAAAGAAAAAGACCATGTTAATCAAAGAACCTTGCAACATTAATCCCCATCAATAGAACATTTTGCATCACAAAGTCCAACAAATGGTCAGGTCAATCATTATAAAGCAAAAGAGGGAGGCAAAGGTAATATTAATGATCAAACTTCAACTCTGTTAAAAGATCAATAGAGGGAAGACCCACAACAAACAAATAAGAGGGCTCTACATATTCATCCTAGAATAAGTGCAAAGTTGGTTGGGAAAAAATTCAACCATTCTTGAGGTTGATATGGAAATCCAAGCAAAAAATAGCGAGGTTAGGGTTTCAAAGCATCAAATTTCAATGATCCTTATTATGAGAAGATGAAACAAGGTCTAGTGCCCAAATGGGATGGGTTGATTTCATATATGGAGGGATTAGAAAAATGGTGGAAGGCCTTTTCCAAGACCTAGTAAAAAAATTAGTAGATCAAAACCCTCTTTTTAAAAACAAGGTGATTATTTTCTAGTAGTTTTTGTAACTATGAATTGTATCCAAGATCCTATCAGGGTCTGATAGATAGTAATAGGGTGAAATGGTATGAGGCTTGTGTTAATCCATCAAGAATTTTGTAAATGAGTTGTTATATTCTCCTAATTAAGGACAAGGATAAAATTGGTAATATCTCTATTAAATTGGCAGAGGTTTTGAAATATGTACAAATACAACTAACAAGGAATTGAGCTTCAAAATATTGTCAGGAGTGAAGATCAAAATATCAAAAAATAGCTTACTTAATCAAATCATAACTAAAAGGCACCATGGTCCCTTATCAAAACCAAATAACAATGTAATTCTTGATAATAAAAGAAGAAGAATATATTAAGAAAATAGAGGCTAACATGAGAATATTATCTAAACTAGTTAAAGAAGTGTTTGAAGTTCAAGAAGAAATAAGATATGATCTTAGTAATTGGCATTTATCAAGAGAAAAAGAAAAAGAAAAATACTAGCAAAAGGTGAATAATGGCATTGAATATATGCCCCATCTTGCAAGTGAGGATTGTTCTTAAGAAACAGAAACATTTCCAGATAACCAACTAGTTGAAGGCACAAATGAAATTTCATAGTATGATAAATATTGATAGTTCCATTAATGATGTTATCCAAACACAAGTAAAAATGACAAAAATAGTTGAACCAAATCAACTAAGGCAAGCTCAAATAATAGAAGATATTATAAATAAGGAATAAGTGGACAACATAAATGAGATAGTGGAAACAATGGTAAATGAAAATTCATAAATTTTAGGAATTGCAAAGAAATACATGAGAGTAAGGATGGTCCAAACTTTGGAAAGTCTTTAAGAAACAGAGGCAAACAATATCTGGTAGAACTAAGACTCAAAGATGGGCTACCTGAAAATAAAAATAAAAAGCTAACCTTCATTAACAATGGGAAGTGGAAGTGTCTTCCCTAAGTGCAATGAAGGTAGTATCTTGGAATGTTAAGGGTTTGAACGCTCCTAACAAGAAGACTTTGTTGAAGCACCACCTAAAGTTAATGGAGTCATAAGTAATCTTAATTTAAGAAACCAAACTATCTTCAGAAGAAGTGGAAAATCTCAAGAAAAGGATTCAAATGTGGCCAATAGAGGTCATACAAGTGAGAGGAGCCTCTGATGGTCTATTAACTCCATGGGATGCTAGGAAAGTCAAATTTGAAATTGTCATTACAATTAATAATTGGATGGGTGGATGGCTTAAAAGTATGAATAATAAGCTCAATTTTGTTTTGATTAATATCCATGGACCAATTCAAACTACCAAAAAAAAAGTATGTAAAGAAATTGGGACTCTACTTGATCAATTAGAAGATTGTGACTTCATTATTGGAGGAGATTTCAATGATCATCCAAGAAGAGAAGAGAAAAAAAGGTGGAGTATTGTATGAACCCCAATCTCTCCTTGATTTTAGATTATGGGTTAATAGATATAAAATCTTTGATATTCAATTCCAAAATGGGAATTTTACATGGAACAATAAAAGGGAGATAGCAAATTTCATTGCAAAGAAATCATATAGTCTTTTATTCAAAGGAGACTTGAGCATCTTTAATTACACTTTAAATGCATCCATTCTAAATTTAGGTAGGTCAAACAATCTTCCAAAAAGGCTAGAAACTATAGAAGAAAACAAACCATTAAGATGCCCATTTAAGTTTTAAAAAATGTGATTTTTAGATAATATGTTAATGACACGTTTGGAATAATGGTGGAAGGAAAGGAGTTTTGAAGGATCAAAACTATATTGCTTTGTATCAAAGTCAAAACACATCAAATGAGGGTGTTGGAATGGAGTATAACTACCTTAAAATATATATTCAATGAAAAATAAGAAGTTGAAACTGAGTTAGAAGAATTAGAAGAAAAAATCATGAAACAAGGAATGAACTTTGAGAGTTACCCTAAACTAAAATAGTTCATTCATAAACATGAAGATTTATTATCAAAAGAAGAGGTATATTGGAGGCAAAAATTGAGAGAATTTTGGCTTAAAGAGGGTAATAGGAATTCTAAATTCTTCCACAATAGTACCAGAGTAAGCAAAGGGATTACCAGGATAACAAAAATGATGAAAAACGAAGACTCAACAACCAAAGATCCATAGAAGTTAGGTAAATAATTAGTGATTTCTTCAATTATTCCTCCAACCAGGCTGACAAATCATACCTTACAATAGAGAGTAGGATGCTTTGAAATACCCCTAAAAAATTGGATGATGCTAATAACAAATTTCTCAATAAGGAGCTAATGATAGAAGTCAAGATGGCACTTTCGATCTACATCTAGATAAAGCCCCATACTCCATATGGATTTCAAGAAATTTTTCCCAAAAATGTTGGAGTTTCCTTAGTTTTAAACTTTGGGAAGCAATTAAGAATGCAATAAAATCATGTCATATTCTTACAGAGATAAATAACACCTATTTAGCTCTAATTCCAAAAAAGAACAAGGTAGATGAACCTAGTGATTTAAAATCGATAGCTCTATGTAACACAATCTACAAAAACCCTAACTAATAGTCCCAAAATATTTTAGGAAAAATAATCTCAGAAGAACAAATGAGTTTTGTTCCAGGAGGATCAACCTTTGATGGGATCGTCATGATACAAGAACTAGTACATACTCTGCAACAAACACATGACTCCATCATGATAATCAAGCTAGATATTCAATGATTAAGCATATGATAGGATAAACTAGAGATTTCTATGCAAATGCTTGGAAGCATTTGACTTATCAAAAAGATGGATTAGCCTTATTTTATAAGTGCATGTATCAACACCAAAACATTTAGTACTCATAAATGGTAAATCATAAGGATTCTTTGAGATATCTAGAGGGTTGAGACAAGGGAGACCCTCTTTCTCCTTTTGTGTATGTGATTATGGTAGAAGCATTGGAAGAGGCATCGGGACAACCAAAAAAGAGGGCCATACATTAGGGGTTAATATATGTAACGCCCTGCCAAGGGATCCAAAAGAATTAACCTAAAGTTTTACTAAGTTTTCCAAACACTTTTTTTTTATTTTAAAGAACAAGAATAACATACACATCAAACATAAAGTAGTGGAAGCAATAACATGCAATCATATAGAAGCAAACATAACATATTACATTCCTTAATAACATACAATCATATAGAAGCAAACATAATAGATTGCATTCCTTAAGGAATGTAATCTGTTATGTTTGCTTCTATATGATTGTATGTTATTGCTTCCACTACTTTATGTTTGATGTGTATGTTATTCTTGTTCTTTAAATTTTTTTTTTTTAAAAAGTGTTTGGAAAAAGTAGTAAAACTATAGGTTAAATCTTTTGGATCCCTTGGCGAGGCGTTACATCTGGTATCAAAGCTCAAGTTCTACATTGGGAGCTCTGGGTACATTGGAACGCCACTAGTTGTTAACTAGTTGAACTAAAATGAAATTCAAACTATTATGTATATCTATTACAAATTGAAAACTCGAACTAGTTAAATTGAAATGAAACTTGAATTGCTATATATATATATATATATATATATATATATATATATATATATATATATATAGAGAGAGAGAGAGAGAGAGAGAGAGAGAGAGAGAGAGAGAGAGAGAGAGAGAGAGAGAGAGAGAGAGAGAGAGCTATTTCAAACTAGAAACTTGAACCTAGTTGAACTGAAACAAAACTTAAACTTTTAGTTGTATACTTTCAAACTTGAACACTTAGACTTCAAAATTGAATTATACGTAAACCTAAAAATAGGCAAAACTAAAATTGAAACTTATACTATTTTCAAAACATGTGCCTTTTATATATGCTTTATAGTGATATGTTTTATGGTTATTATAGCATCTTTTATCTTGGATATTACTGTAGGATGGTATCTGGGATGAGATCTTCTGTTAGAGCTCATGGGAGAGGCCGTGGACGAGACAAATCCATCAGTGTACATGAGTCTATCCATGAAAGCCCTATTCAGGAAGATAATAGGGAAGAGCATGTCAGTGAGCATCAGGAGGAGAACCATAGTGAGCAACATGTAGACTTTGAGGAGGTTGATCTGAGGCAAATGATAAAAACCATCATTGATCGCCTACCTCCTCTTCAGGGTGTTGGTTAGGATGGGGCATGTTGGTGTTTCAAACTATTGAACAACAAAATGTTCAATATCACAATGAAAATACTCACACAATCTAAGGAATAGCCAATTCCTAATAGCAATTACATGAATAAACCACTATGACCCAGCTTCAACAAAACCAAAGGATGGTTTCCTACTCTTTTGGCTTTGCTAAACCAAGGCGGATATACCTAGGGATGATTCTAATGCAAACTGTTGTGTAAAGATTCTTTTAGTTTCATTCTGATTCTCATATATTACCCACTAACACATGAGTAGTTTACTTCATTTTCTTTAATGTTCTCAAACTTGTATGCATCCCTTATTAGCAGATCTGATCATAATTCTCTTATGATTTACAAATATTTCTGGAAATAGCAGCTACCTAAGACTTAGAGAATAGATATAAATGAGTAGTGACCAACATTTATAACTTTGAACAAAATGGAACGAAAATGATTTTGATTTTATAATTGGTTTGATATGCAGCAGCAGAATTCATCCTTGTTCACTTCTGACTTATGAGACCAATGCCTTATCCATTGGGCATAAAATTGACTATTGGCGGGAGATCTAATTCAAATAACTTGTAAATGAATTAATCAATTGTAATCATCCATTCCCATTCTTATGAAGTATCCTTTTCATAAATTCATAAACCCTACTAATTTACTAAAGCATTTCTATAATTCCTTGAATTAGAAGCAACAATGAAATCAATATACAACCCATCTAGATTGCATTCAGTCAATTTAAACCTTATTTAAATGACTTCAAAGCAGATAAACACATAAAATGGAGACAGAAATTGATGACACAGATATAGTGCAAATACCCTTTTGTATTATCTTTTTAGATGACTAATACAATGACCAATAGGAATGAAAGCCCTGAATAGCTTACTGATTCTGTCATTTCAATATATCATCAGAAAGTACAACTAGAAAATAAACTCAGGATAGCTACACACTATTGGACCGACTATATTCTCTCAAAGACTTAAAACTGTACAAAATTAGGACCCTCACATTGCCTTGAAAACTCATTTATATAACATGAGTTGCAACAAGCAAAGGGAAAATGTGATTGACAGGTGTCCTTTTACAAAATGAGTATATCAACCCTTTTCAAAAATATCTGGACACTTGAATTCAAAAAGAAACTAAAAACAGTTGCAGATGACAGCTGGAGCATAAGATCTTTAATTTTGTTTTTTTCTTTAACTGCTCCCTGTTGGTATAGCTTTGATTTCTGTGATCACTTCCCAAAAAAATACTTCTCTTTTGGTGGGCCATTCACATTCCTTAACTGTTGTTAGTTCATCAACAGTTTTCTGCCACCTGGCATCAATAATCACCCTTCCTTCTATGGTAAACCTATTCATTTTAGTTTCAACCTTGAATAGGGTATCAATTAGTTCATTGAAAAATACCATCTTGGAAAATGGATACCACTTGTGACAAGTCTATAATGTGATCAAAAGAACTAGACCATTCATTAAAATCCTTTATTTTGTCATCAAAATTAATAACAGAAATAATTAAAGAATAGAAACCATTTGTCAGCACTTTCATTTTGCTTTGAGTTGCTGCCAGCTTCCTTGTGAAGATTTGCAATAAGTCTTTCACTTTATCCATACCTTCGTTCATAGTAATAACTTTATCTGGGAGATATGGATTCTTGGCTAACAAGGGTATCAACTCGTCAAAGAATTCCATATATGGCTCCCATTGTTGAAAAATAGGCTCAAGCCATCCAATTGCATCCTTGCATACCTGTTTTGCAGATTGTAGATTGATGAATGCATTATAAGCATCTTGAGATATTCTTTTCAGAATGCTTATTCTATGATTTACTATATTTATCAAAGCATTTTTCTTGGTGGCATTTTCAGATTGGGAAATTCATGTTTCCACACTAATCATAAGCACTGGCACTGTTACCCCTATAGGTATCTGTTGCATTTTGTGCCCCCGCCAAAGATTTGAATTTTAAATACTGCCCGCCCAACGGTCACTTCCCAGTTTAATATTATTTTGAATGTCCCAAAAATATCAAAAATTTGTTAAAAGATCAAACCTTATGATTTGTTTCCGTGGGCCCACAAGTCCCCATCGTTGGATCAATCACGATCAACGGTTGGCGCTATGTCGCTATTGAAAGTTGCATGTTGTTTTGCGTTAGTGACATAGCACCTTTCGACCACGTGTCAGGTGGGTCCTCCCTTCCTTGTTGTTTCTCCAGTGCCGAGTTTTGTTCCATCCACGGTAGGCACTATGGCGCTATTAAAAAATCGATGTTCCTCACCGTTAGTGACATAGAGCCCAGATGGAAAGTGTTACTGCGGTGACATCAGTTGTCAGGTGGGTCCCAAGTATGCCCCGTAAGATATCAGTGAGAAATTGTTAGACATGTTGGCAGTTGATCAATCTTTTCATTGGCTAAGGTATGATTGTGTGGAATGTGGGTCCTGCTTCATTTGGTGGGTTGCAAACGAGGGTTGTCAAACAGGTGGCATGTGGCCAGTTTCTATTGGTAGGTTAGATCCATCTTGCTCATCGTTGATCTCGTGGAGATCAAGGGTGGGTGCTATCTCGCTATGGAAAGCTATGAGAATTTTAACCACAATGACATAGCGCCTTGACGACACGTGGGGCAGATGATGTAATGGACCCGCCCTTCTCCAAGTGATATTACGGCTCGTCCTTGGTGGCATGTTGTCAGGTGGGTCATAGTACAATGGTGGTTTTTCATTGGTTCGTTCAACCAACTCGATGCGAAGTTGTACGATTTTGTTGCTCACCGTAGATCTAAAGAAAATCCACGACAGGCGCTATCTCGCTATGGAAAGTTGCGAGGATGTTACGCATAGTGACATAGCATCCTTTTTCCATGTAGATCAGTGGGGCCAAGTGTTATGAAATTGTAGGGATGGTACCAGTTTGGGTTGAGTCGGATGCCAAGTGTGCTAAGTTGTTTCGTGGGCCAAGAAGTTTTAAGGGCAAAGTGCAGTAATACGGCGAGTCTTCACAATCGTCGAATCAAGGAAGATCTACGATGGGCGCTATCTCACTATGGGAAAGTGCTCGGAGGATACACATAGCGACATAGTGCCTCGATGACACGTGTCTAGTGGGTCCGATGGAGGCAGTAACGTTTAGATGTGACCGACAGTTAATGTGACCGTCGCGGTCAGGTTTTGCAAGGTGGCGCGGTTAGTAATGAAAGACATGGTCAACTCGGGGAGACTTTACAGGGTGGCAAAAAGATAAAAAACTATTGGTCCACGTGGCTCATCCCGGTGCTGAGATAGGTTGATTTGCTGACTTTGTTGATTCACGAGACAGAAACGAGGGAAATCAAGGGTTTTGCACGAATCTGATCATCATGATCGATTCCAACCACCAGAAGTGAATGCGAGACAAGGAAGAACACTCCACCTTCGATCCAATCCATCTACTTGGTCAGAGCACAATTATGGCACCGCCTCTATCTTCTCAAGGCCCTGTTTTAGTTAAAAATCAGATTTCATGGTACCAAAAGGCTATACTTAGATCAGATATCATTGCATCTGGATCCATATCCAGATAAGATTTTCTCCATGATTGTTCTTTGCAGGACTTAATGGCAGGTGGTTGGGGAGTAATTACAGTTGGAGGACATCTTAGTTATGCCTGAACTATAAAGGCAAATTTTTTGTAAATTTTGTAAAGGTTGATCATTCTCTGTTGTTCTCTGCTATTGCTCTGCAATTCCAGTGTAAAATTCCCTTTGCCTTTGAACTGTATGATTTTTACCTTATCTCCTTCAGCCATTGGTGTGAAGTGCAAGAACTCTTTGCCTCCACTAGTATTTTGCAAAAATCTTTAATCTGCATGACTGTACCTCCTTGGCCTATGAATGATGATATAAGTGAATCTCTCTTTCCTTGTGTCATTCATCTTGGTCTTCTGATCTGCATGTGATTATTAGATTAAAGCAAGTCTGAATGTGTATATCCTTAGTTTCATTCTGGTTCAAAAGTGCATATATGGGCAGAGATTGGTCTGAACACTCTATTTTGGTGCATCACCTCTTTATATTAGATTAGGTAGATTTTCTTTCATGCTCTCCTTCTCCCTTTTCCTCTCCAAGAGTAGCTAGGTGCATCCTGATAGTAAGAGGAAGTCAGCCTTCTCCGGAGACTCAACCTCACAGTTCAAGTCCCACAGCTTGGAAGTTGTTTCCATGTTTCACTAGGTTGTCCTCATGCATAGGCTTTGGACAAGGGTGCAAACCTAAGTGACAACAGTATCTCCTCTGTTTGGGCCCCTGCTTCTTCAGTGTGCCTTCCTTCTATTTCCTGCCTTGGTGCATGTTCTGCTTCTAAAGCTGCCTTGAGTTATTCCTTAAGGGATACTATTTCTACCTCTAAATTTTGTATCTTCTGCTCCAACTCTTCTATCTTTTGCTACTATACGTGCTTTATTTTAAGCTCCTCCTCATACAACTTCCAGACATCTATACATTCATTGTACATAGCAGCTAACTTGTCTTCAATTTGCTCAACTTTAGCCTCATTCATGAGTGCAAAATGTTTGACTAGGCTAGAAATTTCTCTTCCAGAAGTATTGTCCAATGTCCAAACAATCATATTACCTTGGGCAGTTTCCTGCATATCCATCATTTTTGGCTTTTTTGTATCAGGGGCAATACACTAAACCGTTAGGGTTTTTGTATCTATATTAAAACCTGATCCCCTCTTCAATCCCTCACTACCACTAGCCTCATAGCTAATAGCTTTGTCATGTCTTCTCATCTGATCAAGGACAAAAGCTCTCTCAATATCCCAATTAGGTATCAAAATCATACCGCTCCTGTGTACTAACTCCCTAGCCTCAACATGGGTCATTGTTTCAGTCTCAGGATCATAAGCCAATAGTTTTTCCACTAATTCCTTATTCTTCTCAAGATCCTCTCTTGCCATGAGACTCAATGTGAGCTCATTTTGTTTGATTTTATAAAGAAAACTTTTAAACTCTAATGATTTAATGAAATCATTATCTTCCATGAACTTTTCAGATTGAATGATCCTGTCATCCAATCTTGATGCTGCAACTTGAAGATTAGTAGAGGCCTTCCCTACTTCTGTAGCCCTTTGGTGTAAGTAATTTTGCCTAATATTAGCAAAATAATCACTATTCCCTGACAATACTTGTAGGGCTCTGCTTACCACCTTCTCAGGGATATGCATTGTCTTTTGTCTTTTATTTCCTTTTGGCACCCAAGTTGAAGCCAATGGTTGCTCCCCCTCTAATTCAATCTCCAATTGTGTATCTGGCTCAAGGGATTCTCTATTTATAGTGGCTTCCTCTCCCTCTGGCTCATGCGGCATTTGTGACATAATGTAGTCAAAATTATCCACCATTTTTCTCAAGTTATTAGGATATGAAGTCTTTGTATAGAAACTCTTAAAATTAGGGTTGGTTCTCTTCAAAGCCTCCTCTACTCTTCTTGTCTCCTCATATTTCCTCAATAACTCATCATCCTCCCCTATTGCTACTATGTTGGAAATTAAGTCCTCTACAGGGATTGGCTTGCTTGGACGCAGAATGTATCCCCTAATGGCCTTGACCTCATTGGTAATGTAATTGTCAGGGTTATACATCCTATAGGGCCTAGTAGAAAATTTGTATTGGCCTAAATATTCACTTAATTCCTCAAATGCATTCTTGCCTATTTGAAAATCTCCTACTTTAAAGGTTCTACAGACAAAAGTAGGCTTGTGCAGAGAGGGAGGGATCATTTATTTAATTATCAATAAAAATTGCCTAAAGAATTCAATAATGGCCAATCCAGGGGTAAATATTTAGGTAGAAGATGAGGAGGCTGTGGGCATGTAAACACTCTCATTAAAGTGCACTCCTTAAACAAAAAGATACCCCCCAGTTATGATCTAATTTTGTTTTTTCATCTAAGAATGAGGGCCTAGGCAAAGTCTTCAAAACATTTGGTGCCCTAAAGAAAGTATGGTCTAATTTCCTCATGATAATAGAACTGAATAAATTAAAAAACACAAGGGCATTTGAATAATAGAAATCCTTATGCCAAATACGAGTCCAGAGCTGCACATGTAAATCACCAAATTCATCAAAAGTTTGATCAATGAAATCCCCACTGATTTATCCAATGTTGTTATATAGGATAAGGTGCATCAGCAGTGAATAATGGTGAAACTTGAAATCTTTCATCTCTCCCTTCTTTGCATCACAAATCTGCATATGCATATTGTCAATGATGAAAGCTACATAATCATACTCCTTGTGGTGGAAAGGGTCCTGTATATCACATGCCATCAGAAAGAGGGAACCATACACACAATCCTCTGCACCATCACTTCCCATCACTTTGTGCAAACCATACACTATGTTTTTGAAATAATTCTTAAATCTACTCAAAGGTAGAAAATCCCCCACCTTTTTTGGAATTAACCCTACCTTTTTTACCCTATAAGGAATATGTGGCAACATAACATTGTCCACAAAGTAGGTTTTATTTCTGTCAAACTTTCCCTATAAATCTACAATGTCAATAGGTACAACCATCTGTCCCATTAATCCAAAGGCCTCAACAAAAGAAGTTTTGTCCAATGTGCATAGTATACTCCTATTATGCCTATGGAATGTTCTAGTTATTGGATTGTAGGAATTCATTAGAGCCTTCAACAAGTCAACATCAATGAATACTTCTGGAAATATCAATTTTGCCATGTTTCTGTTCCATGGGTTACACACTGGCACATTTTCTGTTCTATTCTAATAAAAGTACATAAAAAGATCATAACCAGTCATTCTAGGACATTCAGCATCTCAAACAAAAACACATGGGTCTCAAAAAAATGGTCATTTGCAAAAATTGCATTCGATGATCCTAGGAGAATTTTCAGCCAATCCTCAGCATGCTTATTTGGCTTCCTGACCCTTGTCTTCTTCTCAGTCTTTGCAGTAGATTTCTTTCTTTTTCCTTTAGGTGTGACCTCTACAACATCGTCACCCTCATCTTCAACTTCGACTTCTTCTTCATGCATTTCTTCAACTTCTTTGTCTGCCATCTTCTCCACATGTATGTTCTAGACACTTTACACAGGATACACAAAACTCTGCAACTAGTAGATTTTAGAATGGAACATAAAATGAATTCTTCAAAGTAGCAAATATTTTGTTATTTAATTAAACCCTTGATGTTTTAATCATGCATCTACCAAATTTTTCAATAAATTTAGCATGCACGAGCTTTAAAACCATTCATGCAAGTTGTCATCAAGGTATATCAGCCACAAAATTTGATTCCAATGTACTTTTCAAAGCTCTATTTTACTTGGCTATGGCAATTTTGTCTTTCCTGCTTACCTGGCATGACACATCAATTGCTTTCTTTCAAATTATGGTCTCCTATTCTTACGTTGAGTCAAACCTTCAATCTTCATAACACTAGAAATGCCTTTGAGGGATCTCTACGTTCACTCGGAGACATTTCAACATACCCTAATCGTAAAAATGTAACAATGTCTTGGCACTGTATTAGAAATCCCTTTTACGTTCTTATGATGCCCTTTACCCCATATGACCTCAAACCTTTTTACTTGATACTTCTATTTTTACGATTTAGACTTTCGTCGTATAAGCATAAAATCCTTATCATAGCCTTCTTCACCCTTTACGCCTATACGCAACCCTTTACATCGCAACATCGAAAACCTTCTTACTGACACCTTCGATCTCACGATTCAACCATTACTCGTATGAGTGTAAGATCCTTGTTAAAGGCTTTTCTTTTATCCTTTTTATTTCTCCTTTTCACTCTTACGAGTTTCTTTTACATCGTAACCTCGAAGAGTCTTCTCAAATGATATCCCGCTCTTACATTTACCCTTTCTCGTAGAAGCGTAAAACATTCTCTTCATCTCCTTTCTCTACCTTTTTACGCCTATACGCTAAAACTCAACTCATAACCACGAAGAAATGATAAAAAGGCTCCTTGTTCCTATGCTTAGCTTGCAAGCATAATGGCGTAATGACAAAATTCCCCTTTTCAAATATCAATGACCTAGATTTGATCTCACAAAATTAAAAATAACATCGTCATTGATTTTGTGCACATGCAAAATTCATTCCTTAAGTTGTATGCCATGCAGGCTGGGCCCATCTGACGTGGATGTCATGTCTTCATCTGATTCGTTTGCACCAGGGCCCATCTGACAATTCAACAGGTCCCACTCAACACTTTTACTGCTAAAACAGGGCTTTACAATTTTTTGCGAGATCAAAAATGTATGCTCATAATCACATTTGAACTTTACTTATGTTCTTATGGAATCCTTTTATCCGTAGAACCGTAAAACCTTCTCATGCACCCTTTTCAGATCATGCTTTATGCCATGTCAGGGTATTATGCCCTTACGCTATCCATTGAAACGTATATGCGTAAATCAGAACTCAATACCTCTCTGCCCTTTCGTTCAATCGTTTACTCATATCCCCGTAAAGTAATATAACATCTTCCTTGAAAACCCTTATGCTTACTCGCAAATCACCTTAAGCTTATGCCCGGGAATGTTTTTTCAAACCCTTTGCCCTCACATGCTAAACCCTATACCGTAAGACCATAAAGGGAAAATTTTAAGCACTCTACAAATCCTTTTGAAATTTTAAAAAGAAACCTACGTTTTTTCACACTTAGGGTATTTTAATGGCTGAGCTGAGAGACAAACCTTGAGAATTTAAAAGGGAAAGACAACACATGAAACATGGCATGACTAGGGTAACCTAAAAATTTGAAAAATATGAGGAATGAAAACCCTAATTTGCTTAATTCAAAGACAAATGATTTTTCACCCAAATTTTTAGAGTTTTTCTATACTGTGAAAAATCAGACCAACAGGGCACATCAGGCAAGACATGAGCATAGACCTAGGTCTAGGAGTCCTCGAAGAGATTGACAGATATCCATTGTAGCTGCTCAGATGAAGGACCTTCAAAGGTCCAAGGTAAAGCCCTTTAATGGGCATGGTTTAGGTTATGTAGCCGAGTAGTGGCTTATTGCTCTTGATAGGGTTTTTGCTATTCAGGACTTTGACACAAATGTCAAAGTGAAGTTTTCTATTACCAACCTAGAACTCTTTGGAGCCACTTGGTGGACTATCAAAGATAAGAAGTTGGGCAGAGACATGAACATTGTCGCATGGGAATATTCTTGGAAAACTTCTGTGAGCGATTCCTACCAGAGGAATGGAAGCAACATAGAGCAGATGAGTTCCACAACCTGAGATAGTTCACTATGATTGTAGTAGAGTATGAACATAAGTTCTATGAGCTCATGCCCTTTTTGAGAATTGGTGATAACCTAACACAGTTGCACATCATTTCATCAGAGGCTTGAACAGTTGTCTACTTGGGGGTGTTAAGGTGTTTAAGCCTAAAACCCTCAAAGATGTCGTACATCAAGCCATCCTTGTAGAGAAGAGTGTCAACCTTGGACATGGGGGTTTTGTGCGAGCACCTACAACATTAGGACATAAGGGTAGCCACAAATTAGGTGGGAATAGGAAGCCTCCTTTTCCTAAGTGGAATCATAACCAACAGCAGCCTCAGTAGTCACAGCAACAAAAGGGATCATACCCTCAAGCACAAAGTGGTGGCGGTGGTTCTAACTCTAAGAATAACCACAACGCATAGTGCAATAGAAAAAATTAGTACACTCAACCTACGCAGAGCAACCAGTCTTTTGCTAATAGAGATAGCCATTAGTTGTCGAATGCACCTCTTATAGGGAGAGGATCTGGCAGAGGCACAAGATGTTATTCTTATGGGTAGATTGGACACATTGTAGCTCACTGTCCACAATGTACATCTCAGTATTCAGGTTCTAGACCAGTAGCATCTGAGCCCACAGTTGGAGATGCAGGTAGAGATCACAAGGTATTTGTGCTGGTAGATCACCGTCAGGTAGACCACTAGGGGACTATGGTTGAGACTACGGGAGCTATCCGAGGTACACATCTCACTATATTGTTTGATTCAGGTGTCATAGACTCTTTTATTTCACCATCATTAGTTGCTAAGTGCAAGTTGGAAGTGGTTAAGCAAGATTGGGGTTGGCAAGTGGAACTAGCCTCTAGTGCTAAGATTTCCACAGATTTTGTAGTTCATAAATGTGAGTTAAGCATAGGAGGGTTTGTGACATTAGTTTACCTTCAGGTTATTCCTCTTGGTTCCTACGATGTGGTCTTAGGTATGGATTGGCTTGGCTCTCATAGAGCTAGTATAGACTGCAAGAAGAAGACCATCGTGTGTCAAGATGACCAAGGGAAGGATATAGAGATTGTGGGGATATCGAGGCCTATATCTCTATCGATGATATCTACTATGCAGTTGAAGTGAAGCTTCTGTAAGAGATGTTAGATATTTTTTGTTACGGTAAGCGAGCTGGAAGAAAAAGACCACGCAAGAAAGACTATGGACCACCCTATTCTACAGGATTATGCGGATGTCTTTCTGAGTGAGATTCCAGGCATGCCCCCAAAAAGAGATATTAATTTCAGCATTGATCTCACTCTAGGAGCGGAACCTATTTCTAGAGCTCCTTATCGTATGACCACTCAAGAATTGAGTGAGTTGTGCCTTCAGCCAAATGACCTTTTAGCCAAGGGTAGTATCTAACCAAGTGTATCGCCATGGGGAGCTCTAGTGCTCTTTATGAAGAAGAAGGATGGTTCTTTATGCCTTTGTATTGATTATAGACAGCTGAACAAGGTAATAATAAAGAACAGGTATCCTTTACCAAGGATCGACGATTTATTTGATCAAATTAAGGGAGCTACAGTATTCTCCAAGATCGATCTTAAGTCAAGATTCCTTCAGCTTCGCATCAAGGATGTTGATATTCATAAGACCATCTTCCAAACTCGCTATGGGCACTACGAGTTCACAGTGGTTCCTTTTGGGTTGATGAACGCTCCATCAGTTTTCATGTGTCTGATGAATGGAGTATTATGTTCCTATCTTGATAGATTTGCACTCATGTTCCTTGATGATACACTAATATATTCTAGATCCTAGAAGGAGCATGAGGAACATCTACGTTTGGTTTTGCAGTCCTTGAGAGATAATCAACTTTATGCCAACTTGGTGAAGTGTGATTTCTTTCAATCAGAGATACAGTTCTTAGGGCACATCATATCAGGTGAGGGTATCTCTATAGACCCTACGAAGATCTAGGCAATGGTAGATTGGCCTACACCCAGTACTATGTTGAAAATTCATAGTTTCATGGGTCTAGCTTGTTATTATCGCAAATTCATCCAAAACTTCTCCAAAATAACACATCCTATCACTTCCCTTCAGAGGAAAGGAAATAAGTTTTTATGGACAGAGAAATGTGAGGAAACATTCTAGAAGCTCAAGGAGCTTTTAACTAGTGCACCGATCTTATCAATACCTAATCCAACAGGTGATTTCATGGTGTATATAAATGCTTCGCTTGAGGGCATTGGAGCGGTACTGATGCAGGATGGACGGGTGATTGCCTATGAATCACGCAAACTCAAGGATCATGAGTTGAATTATCCTACGCATGACCTTGAGTTAGCAGCAATAGTTCATGCCTTAATGAGATGGAGAAATTCCTTTCTGAGATAGAGATTTGAACTTCATAGTGATCATCGCAATCTATAGTATATTTTCACGTAGCCTAATCTGAATGCAGACTTGTGACATTTATTCTATTAGACGGGGATTAAGTGCAATATTGCTGATTTTATGGCTAGGTGTCTTGAGTGTCAAAGAGTCAAAGTAGAGCACCAACATCTAGCAGGGCTTTTACAACCAAATCTCATTCCTTCATGGAAATGGGACATCATCTCTATGGACTTCATAATAGGATTACTTATGACTGCTTGTCGACATGACACTATCATGGTCATCGTTGATTGATTGACAAAGTGGCACATTTTTCACCATGAGGTCATCCTACACTGCAGCTTTTGTAGCTAATGTCTTCATGCGTGACATTGTGAGACTACATGGTATTCCCCAGAAGATCATTTTAGATAGGGATCCTGTATTCATTTCCACATTTTGGACATCGCTGCAACATGATCTTGGAGTTGAATTTTAGTTTAGCATATCACCCAGAGACAGATGGGCAGACAGAGAGAGTGAATCAGGTTCTAGAAGATATGTTGAGGATGTATATGATGGATAGATAGACTCTTTGGGAGGACTATCTCTACCTAGTGGAGTTTTCTTACAACAACGGATATCATAGTTCTATTGGCATGGCACCTTTTTAGGCCTTGTATGGTTGTCCATGTTGTACACCTTTGAGTTGGGACAGTCTTGAGGATCGCATCTTGTTGGGTCCTGAGATGCTTTGAGATATGGAGCAACAGGTAGTGCACATTTGAGAGCATGTGTCTACGGCATAGGATAGGCAGAAAAAGTATGTTGATGCTCATAGGACGGATAAGAAATTTTCTATGGGAGAGAAGGTTTTTTTGAGAGTGCATCTGTGGAAGAGTCTAATCTATTATGAAAAGGGTTCGAAGCTAGCACCTCGCTTTGTGGGACAATTCAAGATTCTTGAGAGGATTGGTCCAGTTGCCTACCATCTTGCTTTGCCACCCAGCCTTGCTTGCCTTCATGATGTTTTCCATGTTTCAGTACTCAGGCAATATATTCCTAATGTGGTACATGTTCTTGATTGGAATGTGTTGCAAGTAGAGGATGGGTAGTTGGCTTTGGAGCTAGTTCGCATTCTGGAGCAGTAGGAGTTGACCCTCTGGGGTGTAACGCCCCGCCAAGGGATCCAAAAGAATTAACCTAAAGTTTTACTAAGTTTACCAAACCATTTTTTTTTAACAAGAGAGATAAATAATTCACATCAATCACATAGTAGCGGAAGCAATAACATACAATCAACTGTAAACATACACAACAGGTTACATTCCCTAAGAATCCCAAGATGTTGAGTCACACTTAAATTTAATTAATTCTAAGTCTAACAACTACCATATCCACATGAAAGAATAATGAAAGTCCAATGTCCATAATATACATTTGTTCCAAATGCCTCTTTGGAAATTAAATTCAGAATGCACAATCATCCACTGTACATGTCACAGGGTATGAAAGGCTAAAAGAATATACATATAATGATACACCATCATCCTCGAATCCATGATACAAAGTACAATAAAGTAAATGAAACTAATAACATACATGATACATCTATTCATCATAAAACACATCTAACTAAGTGTGCAGTTCCTCCCAACCATCAATAGCATCATTAGACCATTGTGGGTCGTAGCCATCCCCCACGCGTAACATCCCAAGCCACCAAAAAGATCATCGGTACTATTGTAATAGGGATGTCACTCCTAAAATATGCTACAACATATGCATAAAGAAATCAAACATGTTACAACAAAGCATAAGTAAACAACATCCTCTAATCATGATAAACAAGTATACCAAGAAGCTCTAGCCACGATGACTACGGATGGATCTCAATGGTAAGAGTGAAAAAGTACTACCACCTGACCGCATGGAACCTAAATGGTCCACTCCCACCGTGCCGAGGAGATAGTCTCAAGTCCCAAATAGGATATCAAATCACATAACACAAATACTCTCTAAGTCGAGAAAATCCTAAAGGTAATCTAACTCAAAGGTTCCAACACACAAATCGACATCTAGACCCAAAGGCACACAAAGACACATAGAAAAATTGCTATGCAAGCGGGAAAGTGTTATCACACAAATCACATTGGAAGTTACTCGAGCAATCCCCTAAGAATCCTGGGTCCCTAGTGATCCTTGCAGCCACTAGTATCCTCTCGTACTGACGAGGCATACTATGGAATGCAAGGTTGTAACCAAGCATTCTCTCAACTCCCATCCTAGTCTCTACTAGCACTCGAGGCATGGGTGATAACATACAATTAATCTTATTAGGTTCATTCAAGTCAGTATTTAGTGTAATGTTATCACTTATTAAAACAACATACAATGAGTTATCCCTAGAGCCTCTTAGGGCCCCCATCCCCCATTGCAAGTCACTTCCCAACACTACACATAAATAACCTACCCTAAGCTCATGAAATCACAAATCACAAAATCACCTCAATCCTATACAAGTGACTAAGAAGCATCATAAATATAATCATAATAATCACATCAGTTCTCCACGAGCAACTGAAAAGCATCAAATGATAATCATAATGATCACAACAATTCTCTATCAGCAACTGAAGGCATCAATGATAAATCACAATATCCAATGGTTCTCAACAAGCAACCAGAAGATATCCCAAAATAAATCACAATACTGATCGAACACTCCAAAATGGTCAAGTCAAAACATGTCACAACATAACATCATCAAGAACAAATCACTCAAAACACCTTAGTCCTCTCAAAGCGACTGGAAAACAAATCAAATACAACTAATCAATGACTCAAAAATGGTTAAGTCAGGTATTTCATAAACATACACCTCAGCTTCACACAAGGAAACTGGAAAGCAATAACAAACAGTAAATACAACATGTCATAGAGCATACTAATCACATTACCATGGTTGGGATGAAAAGATCGAGATCAAATCAACATGACATCACACTCACACAATCCTCGAGCCCCTGGTAACAACCTAAACTGGTCAACATCTAAACAACCCCAAAACCCCAAAGCATAGATAGTACATAGACAACATCAAAGTCTCACAGTTGGGTTTGAATGATTAAATATTGTTGAATTAAAGTAAAGTTTCTATTTCCAGTTTCATATATGTTTCAAGTAATAAGTTTTCGCAATTACCCCTTTTCAATATCCCATTTCTACGTTCGGATAAAATACAAAATTACCCCCTTTATATTTAAAGTCAATTAAATCAAATTTAATAAAGCTAATTATTAGTTATTTATAAAATAACTAGATAACTAACATTTAATTAATCATTATAATTTAAATCTTTTAATAAATTTAAGTATAACCTACAACTATATTAATATTTTATTAATTATTAATTACTTAATAATTAACATACTATTTAATAAGAATTATTAATAACTAAATTAAAATAAACTATATTAAATTTTATTAATATTAATTAAATTAACAATTATTTAAATAACTATTATTAAAATCAATGTTAATAAATTTATTTTAATATAACATAATATAACTTTATTAAATATAATAATAAAATAATTATTTTTTTAAAAACATACTTACCATGTGTTTAGGGCCCGCTGGCCAAATGAAGCCTTGCGGCCCTTTTTAAAAGGATGCCGCAAGCTTAAAAGCCATGCGGCCCCTGTACCTTCGTAGGTACACTACACGAATTGTGCAGGCCGCAAGGTGAGTTTATGTTATTTTTTAAAATTATATTTAATAACTAAAAAAATGTTCTCCCAAATTATATATATATATATATATATATATATATATATATATATATATATATATATATATATATATATATATATATATATATATATATATAATTAAGAAAATATTCTTGTTTAATTAAATAAACAATTCAAGCCCCCCTCCAAACATGTATAATTAAATACAATCCCCTTCCAATTGAATAAGATATGTAATTCATTTTATTTTAGAATTCGCATAATAATATTTTAAATAATTAAACAAATTTTATTTTATTTTTAATTAAATTTATTTTTTATAAACATTTACAATTATAATCTGATAGAGAAAATAATTCTAAACATTTGAATTTCAATCTAAAATCTTCTTTTTATTTCAAACCCTTCTCAAATCAAACTCTAATTTCTTTAATCTACAAAACAAGGTTTTTCAATTACTTTTCTAATCACCACGTGTGCAGAAGATATTGTCATGTTTTTCGTAATTTACAACATTGAAATATTCACAGATCATCACAAAGAAATTTGGATTTACAATCCATAAGCATGAAGAAGACAGGAAAGGAAAATAGCATAATTACTCAATGATCAAAACACAACACCCTACCTAGACCTGATGTTAATACACAACCACCAAAAAACTGTGAGAGAATTCATTCCTCTTCTAAAACCTTTCTCTGGAAAATTTCCTAGAATTCTCCTTCTGAAATTCACTTCCAAAATTTGTGTCCAAATTCATATTCATCAAAAATGAACCTTCAATTGGTAATAAAGAGTTTTCTCCTCAAATCAGGGCACTAATTGTGCATTCACCCGAGAAGACTCGTTGCTCACAAGACTCGAACTCCAAATTAACTTTTATTAATCTTTTCTTTAATCTTTTCCATGCATTTTAAAAGAATTATTAAATTATTTTATTTAATTTCCACTTGACTTCTTTTTTTAAATTAATTTATTACTTTTAATCCCGTGCACACTTTATTAAAATAACATTATTATATTTATTCACTTTATATTTTTGGGTTGAATAAATGATCGAGTTAAATTATAAGGGTAATATTGAGAATCCTATACACTTGAAATGTACATTGAAACACAAATTGAAACTTTACTTTTGACCCTATTGTGTATTTCAAATCAAACCCAAACTAGAAACTGTATTGTTCTGTTGTGTTGTCTATGCTTTGATATTTTTGGGGTTGTTTAGATGTTGACTAGTTTAGGTTGTTATCAAAGGCTCGGGGGTTATGCGATTGTGATGTTATGATGATTTGTTCTCGATCTTTCTAAATCCAACCATGGTGATGTGTTGATATGCTCTATGATGTGTATGGATTATTGATTGTTATTGTTTCCAGTTTCGTTGTGTGAAGTTGAGGTGTATGTTTATGAGATACCTGACTTAACCATTTTTTAGTCATCAATCAGTTATATTTGATTTTCTTTCCAGTCGTTTTGAGAGGATTGAGGTGTGAGGCATTCAGAACAAATGTATAATATGGACATTGGACTTTCTTATTATTCGTTCATGTGGATGTGGTAGTTGTTAGACTTAGAATTAATTAAATATAAATGTGACTCCATGTCATGGGATTCTTAAGGAATATAACCTATCATGTATGATGTAGTTGATTGTATGTTATTGCTTCTGCTACTATGTGTTTGATGTGAATGGTTTATCTTTCATGTTTAAAAAATGTTGCCAAACTTAGTAAAAACTTTAGGTTAATTCTTTTGGATAACAAACAGTAAATACAACATGTCATATAGCATACTAATCACATTACCATGGTTGGGATGAAAAGACTGAGATCAAATCAGCATGACATCACACTCACACAATCCCCGAGCCCCTGGTAACAACCTAAACTAGTCAACATCTAAACAACCCCAAAACCTCAAAGCATAGATAGTACATAGACAACATCAAAGTCTCACAGTTGGGTTTGAACGATTAAATATTGTTGAATTAAAGTAAGGTTTCTATTTCCAGTTTCATAGATGTTTCAAGTAATAAGTTTTCGCAATTACCCCTTTTCAATTAACCCATTTCTATGTTCGGATAAAATACAAAATTACCCCCTTTATATTTAAAGTCAATTAAATCAAATTTAATAAAGCTAATCATTAGTTATTTATAAAATAACTAGATAACTAACATTTAATTAATCATTATAATTTAAATCTTTTAATAAATTTAATTATAACCTACAACTATATTAATATTTTATTAATTATTAATTACTTAATAATTAACATACTATTTAATAAGAATTATTAATAACTAAATTAAAATAAACTATATTAAATTTTATTAATATTAATTAAATTAACAGTTATTTAAATAACTATTACTAAAATCAATATTAATAAATTTATTTTAATATAACATAATATAACTTTATTAAATATAATAATAAAACAAAATTTTAAAAAACACATACTTACCATGTGTTTAGGGCCCACCGGCCAAATGAAGGCTTGTGGCCCTTTTTAAAAGGACATCATAGGCTTAAAAGCCATGCGGCCCCTGTACCTTTGTAGCTACACTGCATGAATCGTGCAAGCCACAAGGTGAGTTTATATTATTATTTTTAATTATATTTAATAACTAAAAAAAAATGTTCTCCCAAATATATATATATATATATATATATATATATATATATATAAGGAGATTCATGTTTAATTAAATAAACAATTCAAGCCCTCCTCCAAACATGTATAATTAAATACAATCCCCTTCCAATTGAATAAGATATGTAATTCATTTTATTTTAGAATTCCCATTATAATATTTTAAATAAATAAACAATTTTTATTTTATCTTTTAATTAATTTTTTTTATTTAATCTCATGCACGCATCATGTGATCTAGAATATTTTTAATAATTTAATATCTTTTCACTTTTAATTTATTTTAGAAACTTAATTGATAAAATATTTATTAACTTAAATAACAATAATATTTAGCATTTTAAAAAAATGAACTCTAAATATATTATTATTAAATTAAATAAATATTATCACGTGCTAAATTTAAACTTATAACTTTTATCTTCAAATTTTTTTTTTTTATATTTAATTAATTTTTCAATTAATTAAATATTAAAATATCATAATAATTTCCATTAAATTAATCATTAATTTAATCTTTTAATTAGACTTAATTAATAGAAAAAATACACCAAAGACTCATAAAACAACATACAAAAACCCATCATAGCAAAACACATACAAAATCAAATTAAAGGGTTATAATCATGAATTAACATCATTCGATGCATTTAATGGGTACTCGACTCAAATACTTGTCCTAATTTTCAATTAGAACAAATGGCTTAAAGGGTTGGGATTTGGACTCGAGAATTTATCTCCCCTCTCTCACCACTGAGATAATGCATTAGGGTACGCTCATCTTGGCAATTCAAGGAAGTCAATATCCGATACCTGCAACCTACATAAAATTCATGCATGTACAAACACAATATTCTAAGCTAAACAGGCAATGGTAGGAAGTAGTGTATCGTGTAGATCTCGACTAGTAGGTGACTACGACTCCCTTCCTTAACCACATCAAAAATGTCATACATAAAGAAAACAAACATGCACACCATACACATGCAGTATAGAGTAAGTATCCATAAGAAGACACATAATAATCCATCTAACTGATCATCATCAGTAACTGAAAATGTTGAATAATCATCACACATATATGAAATATAGAGTACCAAGTAATCTCATCATATAATAAACTGAATGTAAAACAATATCTGATAATCTCAAAACAATACTACTAATCATCAAACATAAAACTAGCCTAAAAGAGTTTGGCAATGATAGCAAAAATGTAACTTAGGGGTAGGCACTACATGGGGTCGAACCATAGAGCAAGTAAGGGTCCAATGGGACCCCACTGATGATTCATCAGCTACATTGGAGAATGCATCTGGATTACGAGATTTATATCCCTACTTGTTTATAGGCTTCCAGAAGTAAGCCTAAGGCTAGGGGGTGGATGTAGTGCTTGCCCCTAGTTTATATTTTTGCTATCATTGCTAAACTCTTTTATGTCAGTTTTATGCTTGATGATTAGTAGCATTGTTTTGAGATTATTAGATATTGTTTCAGATTCATATGATTTATGATGAGATTTCTTGGTACTCTATACCTCATGTATGCATGATGATTATTATAGTATTTTCAGTTAATTGATGATGATTAGTTAGATGGATTATCATATGTGTTTTCTTATGGATACTTACCCCATATTGCATGTGTATGGTGTGCATGTATATTTTTTTTATGTATGGCATTTCTAATGTGGTTAAGGAAGGGAGTCGTAGTCACTTGCTAGATGGGATCTACATGATGCACCACTTCCTGCCATTGCCTATTTAGCTTAGTGTATATGTGTTTGTAGATGTGTGGATTTTATGTAGATTGCAGGTATCGAGTATCAACTTCTTGAATTGCCAAGATGAGCGTACCCTATCACATTATCTCAATAGTAAGAGAGGGGAGATAAATTCTTAAGTCCAAATCCTAACCTTTGAACCCATTTGTCTTAGAAAATTAGGACAAGTATCCAAGTTGATTACCTTCTGAATGCGTCATATGACGTTAATTCGTGATTATAACCCTTTAGTCTGATCTTGTATGTGTTTTTCTATGATGGGTTTTCGTATTTTGTTTTATAAGTTTTTGGTGATTTTTCTATTAATTAAGTCAAATTAAATGATTTAATTAATAATTTAATTTAATGGAAAATTATTATGGTATTTTTAATATTTAATTATATTTTATTAATTAGAAAATTAATTAAATAAAAAGAATTAAATTTAAAGATAAAAGTTATAAGTTTAATTTTAGAACGTGATAATATTTATTTAATTTAATAATAATATATTTAGAATTCATTTTTAAATAAATGCTAAATACTATTATTATTTAAATTAATAAATATTTTTTCAATTAACATTTCGAAAATAAATTAAGAAGTGAAAAAGATATTAATTTATTAAAAGTTTTAAGTTTGCATAAAGTGTGCATGAGATTAAAATTTAATAAATTAATTAAAAGAGAAGTCAAGTGAAATTCAAATAAAGTTAATTTATAATTCATTAAAGGCGCATGAAAAAGATAAAGAAAAGATAATAAAGAGTTAAAGTCTGGTGAACAAAGAGTTCTCTTAGGTAATCACACAAATAGTGTCCTGATTTTAAGAGAGAACTCCATATCACAATTTGAGGGTTCATTTTCGAGGGACCATGAATTTTGGAAGAGGAAATAATTTCGGAGGAGAGAAGGTTTTGAGAGGAGAAATTTCTCTCACAATCTTCTTGGGTGTAGCGATTAGCATCAAAGTCTAGGTAGATGCTTGTGATTATTCACATAGTTCATTACGCTTCTTCTTTTCCTGTCTTCATCGTGACTGTCAAATGGTTATCTGAATAATTCTTGTGACAAATGTTTTAGTATCGTGAATTTCTATTATGTATGTTAAATCTTTTGTACATAGGAATATTAAAAGATCAATATATTCTTTCTTCAGTAGATTTAAAAGTGGAAATTGAATGGGGAAGGGTTTTGTATTAAATTCAAAAAAAATTATTGAGAATTCGACTGATTGGTTGTATTTCCTCTATCAAATTAGGGTTGGATCTTGTTATATATATATATATATATATATATATATATATATATATATATATATATATATATATATATATATATATATATATATATATATATATATATATATATATATATATATAAAAGGGAGGGCGAGTTCTACCCACCTCCTCCCCTCACCACAAAGCGATGGTACCCTGCTGATCACAGGGTATGACAATAGTAGTGGTACATACCACTATGGCCACAGGCAACCTGCGACAGCAGGTGGCCATTTTAAAAAAAAGGGTTGGCAGCCTTATTACATAGCATCAATTTAATAAATTTGCAGGTTTTAATTTTTATTAAATTTTATTTTATTTAAAAAGTTTTATATGTTATTTGATATTAATTTTAAATATTATTTATTAAATAAAATTTAATTAACTATTTTAATTTTAATAATTAATTATATTTATTTATTTATTTTTATTTATTATTATTATTATTTTTATTTTTATTTTTTTTAAATCGATGAACGGCCGAAGCCTTTGATTAATATAATAAATTGTTTACAGAAGCTTGCCTCCGTTCAAACAAGCACCGGTAGGAAAGAATGGAGAAGAAAACCTCCAGTCTCACTTGGGACATAAGTCCTATATTATTACAAATAAAATTTAGGGGCATACTGTAATGCCCCGCCAAGGGATCTAAATTTTTTACTAAATTTGCCAAACAATTTTTTTTTTTAACATGAAAGTAACACTATTCACAACATACATATAGTAATGGAAGCATTAGCATCAATTAACTAAAAGTAAACATAACATAACATAACAGGTTTCATTCTTTATGGATCCCTTAACGTTGAATCACATCTAAATTAACTATTAATCTAACATCGCATCCTCATGAAATAATAATGAAAAGTCTAATGTTCATATGTTACATTTCAGATTGCTCAATCATCCACTGTACATGTCACAAGGTATGAAAAGCTTAAAAGAATAAACATCCGTGTAAATAAAGTACATCATCATCCAATATTAATCCATGATGCAATTAAAGTAAATGAAACCACATGTCATACATGATACATCATCATAAAAGATATAAACATCCATCATAAAAGATAACCATACATCACAAACATAAATAATTAAGTGCACAGTTCCTCCCAACCGTAAATAGCATCATTAGACCATCGTGGATCCTAGTCATCTCTTTGTGCGTAACATTCTAAATCATCGAAGAGATCATCGGTATTAACATAGTAGAAATGTCACTCCTAAAACATACTACATCATATGCAAAAAGTAATCTAACATGCAAAGTAAAGCATAAGATAACATCATCTAACATATGCAAATCATCAATATAAGAAACATACCAGTAAATAAATCCATCATAGGATATATCATCTATCATAATGCTCCAAGAATAGAATAAAGATAAATACCAACCAAGAATGCTCCAGCCACGGTGTCTCAGACGGATCTCAAATGATAAGAGTGGAAAAACACTACCACCCGATCGTGTGGAACCTAAGTGGTCCACTCCCACTGTGCTAAGGAGATAATCTCAAGTCCCATATAGGTTTAAAAAATCACATAGCACGAAAAATACTCTCTAAGTCCAGGAATCCTAAAAGCATACTAACTCAAAGGTTCCAATCACAAACCGACATCTAATTTCCAAAGACACACAAAGACATGTAGGAAACCTACTATGCAAGTGGGAAAGTGTCATCGCATATATCATGTAGAAGTTACCTTGGCAGTTAGCTAAACTC